>MU385885.1:0-134767 GCA_022497145.1 Rostrohypoxylon terebratum | reverse complement strand
TTTTTTTTTTAATTTTTTTTATTCTGTAAATACCATGGTTGTTAAACAAAATCAATTTTTTTTTTTTTTTTTGTGTTTGTGTGAAGTTGGGGTGCCCCCCCCCCCCCCCCCCCCCTTGAATCTCCCCTGAGTAATAGCGCCTGAGTAACGCGGCAAGAGATGGTGCGAAGGGTAAGGGGTCGGCGAGGGCAACTTTCAGGTGATGTAACACATGTTGAGATAAATTAACCTCAAGTGTTGAAATATGCAGATATATGCTCTTCTCAATGTACCTAGAATCCTAGATAGTGGTATAATAGTAAGGGCTTCATAGGGGCTAGGTATCATATATCAAGTTGGCTTGACCAACGCGAAAACGCACGACGTCATAGCCACAACACGCACAGGACCTATCACATTTCTAAATATACATATATACAAGTACCTATAACACGGGTTAGTGTTTGCTTATCTGTGACTCAGTCGTACAATAGCCACGTATCAGATCGGACGCTTTCCAACTAAAGCTGAAGCAAAAAGGAGAACAGGTATTGGTGGAACGGGAAGGCGCAGATGGCAGTTGTACAGTAGCCGTAGCCGCCTAGCATATATCCATACCGTTTCCATACGCACCTGCCATTTTGCAGAGAAAAATGACAAGGCTTTCCCAAGGCATCCATAGTTATACGTCATATGCCTTGCTAATCACCTTGCCAACCGCCCAGCGGTTGCCTGTTAACAACCGTAGAAACGCCGTTCGTGCCTTCCACTGCTAGTATCTGCTATTAATATATATTAATAACACACTGTTGATCAAGTGACACGCAGTGACAAAACATCAACAGATGAAAGCCGTACTAGAGAAATGGTTAACTCGTCGGTCTCCTAATTATATAAAACAAATATAATCATAACCGAAGATTCCCGGTTCGAGTCCGGGGTGCGGTGCTTTTTTTTCTTCCTTTTTTTACCTTCTTCTCTAACTCCTTCTATTCCCTTCAAGGTTATGTAAGTAGATAGGTAAGACGTGCCTTCACAAGTACCTAGTAGGCAGGCAACGTCATGTAGGTAGACGCGTAGTGTCGACCCGACAAACATACTAGGTAGAAGATCACAGAGTCTTGAAGAACGCCAAAATCTCCTTGATCACAGTTTCCGGCTGTTCCTGTTGAACCCAGTGTCCCGCACCCTCCACCAACTTCGCGCCCCTAAAGCAAGACGTCTTGACAGCCTTCGGATCTAGGTAAGCCTCCATAGCACCCGGCTGCTGGTAATTCCCCCAGTCCTGCTTCCCACTGATGAACACGCACGGCACCTCGATCCTGCTCCCAGCAAACAACAGCATGTCCCTAGCCGACTGTGGCGTAGACGCCGTCTGCGCCCTGTACCAGTTGAGCGCGCCCAGGAACCCGTTGCGCCCCCACTCGCCGCAGTAAACCTTCAGATCGTCTCTCGATAGCCACCGTTCGGTTTTGGTAATGTCCTCGCCTACCATGTTCGCCGCCACGGTCTCCGGCATCGAGTGCTCGGCCCGCATGATGTAGTACTCCGGCATGACCTCCAGCTCCTTCGCGCCCCACCGCTGCAACGGCTGCGGGTTATTCTTATCCCAGTCCGCGGACTTCAGGTGGAAGTACCCGCGCAGAAACGCCTCTAGCCCTTGCGCCGGACGATCCCAATCGCCCGCCCCCTGCGCGCTCGAATTGTACCACTTATAATGCTTCCTCGGCGGGTCCAGCTTCGCGAGCTCAGCCTGTATATCTACCTTGTTCTGCGTACCGGGGACCGGGGGCGGGTGGTGCGGATGGCTCATCTGGACGGTAGACCGGAACATGTCCGGCCGCATGAGCGCGGCCATGGACGAGCCGACGGCGCCGAAGTCGTGGCCGACGATGCAGTGCACGGTGGCGTAGCCGAGGCCGTAGACCAGGCACACGAGGTCGCGGACCAGGTTCGTCAACGTGAAGTCGTCGAGCGCGACGTCGGCGAAGGCCTGGCGGCGCGGCCACCCCCGCGTGCGCCCGTACCCGCGCTGGTCCGGCGCCACGCAGTAGTACCCGGCCGCCGCGACCTCGGGCAGGATCTTGCGCCACGAGTACGCCAGCTCCGGGTACCCGTGGCAGAAGAGCACGAGGGGTTTCCCCGGGGTGCCGGCTTTGAGGACGTGGAATGCGAGGCCGGTGGAGGCGGTGCAGTCGATGTAGTCCGATGTGACGCCTTCCGGTAGAGGAAGTGCTGGGAGCGCCTCCTCTGGATGGCCTGCGTTGCTGCTCATGATGAGGACTGGTTATGGGTAAATAAACGAGGTACTAAGCACGAAATATTTATTGGAAAGTATAAATGAAAAGTGAGTGCACGTAAGCTGTCGTGATACCCAAGGTGTAGACTGTCATACTTAAACTCGGTCTCCCTAACTCCTAACCCCGCATCCATCCCGCTGTAATCGTTCCGTGATAAGCCCGTTTGCGAGTTACGTCAGCGTTGGGATCCCATTTCATTGTCCTCAAGGTTATCATTGGACCGGTGCAAGTATTTTAGAAGGCAACTAGTTAGTGTATCAAATTGACTGGTCCAGTTTACGGACGTTGCATAAGGATGAAATGAACCTTGCTTGAAGTTACATGGATATTCCGAATAAGTTCGTGTAGTTAGCCGCTACCACAAGCTAGAGAACGAAGATGAATGTACAAACATGTGATGCGTAGATATCGTCAACCGTCCAACATACAATATTTCCTAACAATTTCTTAGAGTACGAATACAGCAACTAGATAAGTCGTCCTAGGCAATGGGCCCCGAGGAGCTGGTCTCTGCTTAGAGATCCAAGCTCCATTCATCCCAACCTTTCTTCTCACCAGGTAGCCTCACGGCCTCCCATTCCTTCCTGGTGACGTTCTTCCACTCGTCGACGGGAATCCAGCCGATGTATGCTCTGTCGCCAAAGCCGCCAATCCAGTAGACTTGGGTAACGACAAGTCTCACGAATTCGGATGCGTGGATTGGGTTTCCGGGAAGCCAGTACTTCGAATCGGGATGTGTGTCCACGTAACACGATGAGATGGCCTTAATAGACGCCTCATCGACCTTCTCGATGTAGCCGAGCAAGCTATATCGAGGGAGGTTCACAGCGCTGTAAGGAACTCGATCCCTGGAATCGCCGTCGCTTCCGAAGAGCCAATTGAACCAGGTCGACTTGATTCGCTTGTCCGGCGGGTACGGGGGTGTCCACTCTTGCGCGAGGCTGATATTGGAGCCCGCATCCACGTTCTTGAAACTGGTGCCGATCTTGATGGCTAGGAAGGTCGGGTTGCCGTCCTCCTCGCAGTCGGCTACGTACTCCATCAACCCGAGAGGCATGCCTCCGAGGCCATCTGGCTGGCGGGGACCGGATGCGTCCGGGAAGACGGTGGAAAGCGTGCCAAGTGGAGTAAGGGCTAAGATGCGGCGACCGAGCACCGCAGATTCGTAGGAAGTAGGAATCTTATAATTGGATTCCGAAGCCGGAGGGTTGCTGAACACGTATTGCTGTTGCTGATCCGGCGCAGGTTCAGCCACATGGGAACAGGCAGCTAGAGAGATAAACGATAGGCTGTTAAGGAACCTCATTGCGGTATTGGATGGTATTGGATGTGGGTGTAGCACCGAATGGGTAGCTGCTAGTAATGTTTGGTGGCACAATGAGGCGTAAAAAGGTAAAAAGCCCGGATGTACGAGAGTACGAGAGTACAGGAGTACAATAGAGTTGGATGTTTAATTTACAGTTTCGAAACGAACGATGCTCGAGGGCTCTATTAAATCTAAGAAACTTTTTTTTTGATGGCGTTAAGCGGTCTGTCGATACTTCATCAAACGAGAAGGAGGCCGGTCACCGGTCTGGAAGTGAATAAGGTGCGATCCCATGTGAATGATGTATCAGGTGGGACCACATCGAAATTGCGGGCCTGGGCCTGGTGCTTGCCTCAACCGTTCTAGACAACCTGAAACTGAATTACGTATAAGTATATTATACATTGTACCTTACCTTGCTATGAAATTTCATAGACATTGTGAGTTGTATTCATGTGATGATATGTGAAGGATGGAAAAAAAAATGAGAGAAACTTATTTGGGTGACAGTACTTATTGGGATTGAATACAGCATATATGGGGTTTGTAATGAAGACTTCCAAGTTGTTGTTTTTGTTGCACTATGGCGGTGCTATGTATTACAGCTTTAATGCTCACAAGCGTCGGAACCTTGCAGCTGCATAGAGTCTAGTAGACATTCACAAGTCAGATTGGACCTGCTCAAGCTTAGTACCGATCGACATTTGCCTTTCATTACCTAATTGCTCTTGTTCAAGAAAGTTTCTACTAAAAGATTAAGCATCGACGTATGCGTTTAAACATAGTCACATGACCAGGGTTTGCTTAGCCCTTTGTGGAAAATTTAACGAAGTTTAAGTGGCTAAGCTATCTCCGGTATGACTCTTCCTTTGCTTAGAAACCCTGGCATGCTCCACTCCTACGCTGAGAAGTTGCGAATTCATCAGCAAATCCATTTACCTGCAAATCCGCAAAACCGCAAAAAACCCACTTGCAAAAAACCACCCACACTACTACATCGTTTCTTCCAACCCTTTCCAACTTCATCGACACCAAATCACACAGCCAACTTCCACGACTTTGAAAAGTTCGACAAGATGGGAAAAGTTCACGGATCTCTCGCCCGTGCCGGTATGTTTATTTGAATAAAGAACAGAATTGTTAGAATCGATGAATCAAATGCTGATTATGCGACAGGCAAGGTCAAGTCTCAGACCCCTAAGGTTAGTCAATCCGAAATTAGTAGAAAACCTCAACTTCCATTCCCACGACGATGAAGGAGCGCGCGTTCCATTTCGACGATGAATTCATTATTTGATTGCGACAAATATCTCGAATACGAATACACGGCAATTTGCGAAGGCAGAAAATTGATGGATGATTGATGGTGGATGATTCGCCACTTGATTCTTCGATGACCGTCTCCGACCGAATGCTTCCCAGCGACTACATTCCCGATCATTTCCAACACCACGAACGCGCGCTTCTTTATCGAAATGACCTTCATATATGCGACCATGGTGAAATAGATGATACAGAACTAATACGTCAAAAATAGGTTGAGAAGCAAGAAAAGCCCAAGACCCCCAAAGGCCGTGCCAAGAAGAGACTCACATACACCCGACGATTCGTCAACGTCACCCTGACCGGTGGCAAGCGCAAGGTACGTTTTCTCCATTCATCCAGATACTCCAGATCGATATGGTACTGACATCTATACAGATGAACCCTAACCCCGGCTCGTAAGCCTGACAACAACGCCCACCCCTTGAGAGCAGCCGTTGCCTTATTCGAGAGGATTTGGAAAACGAATACATACCTGATTCGATACTACTCTGAGCATCCACCTCTATGGCAGACAATCAAAACAACCTGCTCTACCGCAATCAGAATTGAATGGGAGACGAAACGGTGGTTACGGATGCATATGGTTTTGCATCTTTCATTAGGGAGTCATACGGCATCATCGGTCTGGCTTGGTCATTACTCGCAAGTCTCTCGTCTGTACTTATGCAGCTATTGCCCAAAAAGTGGCAGTAATCAGAGATTACCTATTCCTCTGTACTTACTCTATTGGCGTTGGTGAAAGTGATAATTATTGTTCCATATCTATGGATCTGTATTATTGGTGTTGCTGAGACGTCAGAACATGATAGGCCCATGTTCACTCCGTAACCAGGAATCAACCCTTACCGCTTCTCCTACTCGAGATTTGATTACACGACCTACCAGCTGTTCACCAGACGTTTTCCTGTCTACGCGTGGATGTATACCCCTTGCAATATCTTCATAGAGGTTTGGGCGGTATGAAAGACCATCATCTTACATCCTATTTAAAATCAGCAGTTACTGCCAGCTCATCGACGCCCCGTAGAGGCTATATTCACGTATTAGTCTCGAGGAACCCCTCATATATATATATCATGTATCCCTGATATTTCAAGAGCACATACAGACCTGTGGATCGACGTCGTTCCGAAGATACAGGCGTGTAGATATCCGTCGATGAACCAGAGCTCCTCGCCACCTCTCACTCCAACATGTAACAATCGCCGCAGCGCTACCATTTACATTCCTATGTCACCTACCGCATACATCTTCTCTTAATAGAACCTAAACTCCTCGAATTTCATCTAGCAACACACCATCAGCCGTGGCTTAATTCTAATATGCTTGCTTTTCACTGACTATCATAGACCCACAGCCTATCTGAAATCTTACAGGAAATATTCTTGCTGGAGAACGTATATAAAAAAAGGACCCTTCTATTAAATACCAAATACAGAGGTCGGCATTAGCAAGTAAACATGCCTAACCCATCGATCACATCTCCAGTAAGTTAGTTGAGCGGCCGGTAGCGGCATGTTTACGCCATACGTAAGTAATAACGTACTCGTATTCGACGATCACTTTTACTTTTATCCCACATCATTACCCCCCTCCCCCCGGTCTTCCGGCACAGTAGGAAAGAGTCAAGACGCCATATTCCGTTTTCGAAGCGCTCCAATCAACGGTCGTAATGGCGATAATCTCCGAAATCTAGGTTGGCAGACACATCATAGGTAGGTCACCTACCTATGCTAGGGCTGAACTTGAAACTTCTAGATCAATTTGGATATCTACTGGGTAACTTCATTGGGGGTTTTGGTCTTATTATATCGTGTCCTTGTATAGGTAGTAGGTATAGATATTACTAGTATGAAACTTCGGGACCAATAACCCAAATCACATGTTTGCAGTAACTCTCTGAGCATAAGTCGCGAACACTGCAAGACGCCATGATCACTTTGAAGCCAAATCTCACAAACGAGCATGTATATCTTTACTGGTGGTGTATTATTCATCTCCCAAACATCTACCTAGGCGCGCGAGTAGGCGTACCAGTCTCGACGATTCTCGACACCGCTCTAATACACAGCCGGGAAGCAGGCCTTTACGTCTCTCTCGTCTGTCCGATCTGACCCTGCTTCTGCGTGTAACTCTGACAAGCGAGATGCTGGCTGTCTTCTGATGATTTCTCCACCTCTCTACAAGCCCGCACTTGGCCTGTACGCCCATGTCTACAAACGACGACAACAACAATTGGTATCAATCCCGTATCTACATATCCTCCCCTGTCCGATCCCGGTCACTAAGGTAAAAGAAATAGAGAGCACAAAAAGTTTCATCTCGTGTTCGTCTGAACCGTTATCCCTGTCAAGCAAGAAACCCATCTCGAAAGACTCATGATAATAAACAAGTGTGATATATTCCGCTTCGGTGTATCATTCGAACTCTCGTCAATCTCGAGTGCGATCGCCGCTGCTGATTGATTTCTGCAGAAGAGTACCGAGAGCCCTAGGTATGATACCATGAAAATAAATAGAAGCGATTGAAAGATGGAGAGGGGTCGCCTGAACAAATTCGTGGCGTATAAGTGATAAAAAGCGTCTTCGGGTATGTTCCATTCTATCAAAACCTCGATCGATATAGACAATTGAGGGAAACCCGACCCAATAACCCGACGCGCATAAATCCATAGTCGACCGAAGAACCAACATCGTAGAGATTATACGAAAAGTCGCTTAACGCGCGTTGGTAAGGGATATACAGAAATCATGGTCGCTTGATGATAAAAGTTGTAAGATAGCCTAACGCCGCCGTATGTGTATGTCGTGATTACTCGTTCTTCGTGCCGTAGCCGAACTCGCCAAGCCATCGTTCAAAATAAATCCATCTGGCCCACCTGCTCCGTAATCGAGTGCAATTAGTCGAAACCAGACAGCCTCCGTGCAGATCCAAGTAAACCCGTTCAAATGAATAGGTAATTAATAGGTGAGATCCAAATTCGTATCATAAATAATCCTCTGGGATGATTGTGAAGCTCATCGCATCCACTGTAGTCCCTAATCTGGCACGTCCAACATGACCTTAAGGAGGCTCTGTGGCAGTTACTTCAGTAACAGCTCCCGCCATCGACGTCAACTATTAAAGACTCATCGTCAACCATTCCCATTCTTGTGGGCCGTTTCCAGATCCAGAGTTCATAACACCACTAGGGGTCGTAGACATTCCGACCATGCCAGGGCCCATCATCGGTCTTTGGGTCATGCCGAAACCGTTGGCAAGACCCAGGTTTCCTGTGTTGGACAAGCTAGTAAATCCGCTGGAAGATCCAGTGGAACGGGCTGCTTCATTCGAACCAGTCGAATTCTCAGGACTATCGACGTCCATTCCGCTAGATTCGTTAGGACCAGTGCTCTTGCTGCTGCGGCGCTGGCGCTTGGAAGACCCGCTGGTGCTGATGTTTCGGGGGAGCGAGGCAGCGCCTGGCCCAGGCGCATTTTTCGGGGGCGCTGCCGCAATTGGCACGACACCTTTGCCACCTACTGCGCCCGTGGCAGAACCTGCATAGCTCGTTGGTGTACTACCTGCTGTGTTACCACCAGAACCACCAGCACCGCTTGCAGGGCTTTCACCCTCGTTGACGCTGCTGGCCCTGTTTGTTGCCGATGGCGGGGTTGTCACTTGTGCTGTGTTGTTCGTAGTAGACATGGTCAAAGTCGAGTTTTTACGTGAAGCGGGCCCAGAAGCACTGCCTGACGCATTACCAGTGTTCTTCTTAGATCGCGTACTTGTACCACCGACCGGGAGGCTTGCACCAGATCCACGGTTGCGTTTCTTGATAACGTCGGTCTTCAGACTTAGAGGTCTCACAACTCCATGAAGCTTCAAAAATAGACCGCAGGCGTTACAGAGAGGCTGACCTTCTGGGTTACGGCGCCATAGAGGCGTCGTTTGCGTAAAACAGTTGGTGCAAGTAGTTGGTGCGTTTCCGTCCCCTTGACCTGCGGCTGCCTGCAGGTTGCTCGTGGAGCCATGCTTAGAACCAGGCGGGGAAGCAGGTCGACTGGGCGCCACGGAAGAGAAGCCCGAGACGTTTCCTGACACATCTCCAGGTGGGGAATTCGGGTTTGACTGAGCCAATTTGTCAAATAGATTTCCACGGCCACCCATGTTCGCGTTCGGAGTAGAAGCCGTACGAGGAATCTTCTGGCGCCTATCGCCAGTTGCGCGAAATGACTGAGACCTCGGTAGGTTGCCTTGACCGTCCCAATCGCCAGACTCTAAGTAATCCGTTGTTGTGCCTCCTATTGTGACTTGCTTGCGAGGAGGCCCACCGGGATAACGAGCTGCCTGTGTGCTAAATTGACCTGGTAAAGAAGCATCCCATCCCAAAGAATTGTGATTGCCCATATCCATATCATTATCAGGTGAGAATGCCTGGTGCATTCCCAAATTCCGATCAGCGAATGCACCTCCATCCTCGTCTTCGTTGTCGGAATCGGCACCAAAATTGAACATATTTTCGTGTCCCATTCCGACTCCAGGCGAGCGAACTGGGTGATCGGGCTGGAAAACTTGGCTTGGATCGACATGGCCAAAGTTTAGAGTCTGAGTAAACGAGGCGGACGACTCCGCTCCGGTGGTGGCTGGCGGAAACATCGAATTGCCGTTATGTTGATGCATGAATTGTTGCGTCATTTGGTTTCTCATTGATCCTTGATTTGGGCGAAAACCTGGAGCCCGTTGATGTCGGATATCCATCGAGCCGAAGAACATGTTCTCATTTTCGGCCATCGGATGTGGCGTAGAAACTGCTGACTGATACGCGGATCCTGGGGGAGAATAATAGTCCGCACCGTTCACGGGGTTTGAGGGGACATTGTGATGGTTATAAAAGCTAGAAAAAGGGCCATGAGGCACCATCGGTGACGTCGAAGGCGAGAATGAAAAACCTTGCTGGAAAGGCCCCGCTGATGTGATGATGGGGTCATTCTCCATGGGGAAGGTGTCAAGGGGAAAGGGAACGCCCGGATGATGAGACATAGGGGCGTTGCTGTTTGGATGTGAGTTATCTAGGGAATATTCGTGGAGGTCGGAATCGGCGTCCAACTCATTAGCGACGAAATTATTGCTGTTGAGAGCAGAGACATGAGGGGAGAAGTTAGCAGGGCGTTTCAAATTCCGGGTCTGGCGCAGATTATCGTTAGTTTTCTTTATACTTGCAGCTCAAATGACCAATGATGTTATAATAAATTAGCCAGGGATAAGGCGAAAGAAATAAAGCTTGTGATGTGATTTTACACTCCGCAAATGAATATAAATAAGGTAAGCTGCACTCACTCGTCTCTCGTCAATGCTAGTTTTCCTATGATGCCGAGTCACATATGCAAACTCATCCTGATTTCTTTGATGGGCAGGCACTGGAACAGATTGGGGAACGAAATGTTGCGAGGAAACTTTGCGGGATTTGATAGGAATGGCAGCTGCTGTGGTGTGAGCCGACTTTTCCCCCTCTTGTTTGCTTCCATCGGGTGAAGGCGTCGCCGCTAATCCCGCCGGGGTCGCCACGTTCTCGGGAAATATGAAATCGTCAAGATTCATAGGATCTGCGTGTGCAAGATTCTGATCTGACGTTTTTCTAAGTTGCGCAATGCCGCTGGGAACATTGGCGCTATTCGCGGCCATGTTACCGGGCTCACGAAGAGCGGCGCGACTGTAAAGAGGGTTAGATTCACGATGCGCCTGCATACAACTAACATACCGAGCATCCTCCGCCTGTTTCCTCCGAAGGCTCATATGCATCATACGCCACGTCAAATTTACCATGCGCTCCTGACTTGGCAAATTTAGCTTGGTATTGCGATAGAACTTCCAAACTTGCGTTGCGAGCGGATCGCTTTCCTGCATCTGTTCCAAAGTCTCTTCGCTTCCAACCGTAGCATGTTGTAAGCTAGCGAAAGTCGAACCTTGTAGAAAATCGAATAGAACTGAATTATCAGGTTTTGTAAAATCTAAGTTAAGCTCTTGTAGGCGCAAGTCTCCGGGACTGCTCTCGTCGGCATTCGTCTTGCCCAGCTCGTTGGACTCGAAGGGTCTTCGCGGGAAACGAAAATCGTGCTCTGTCGTTGTGGGATTCATCGCTGTGGAGGGATCTGAGATAGCTATGGGAGACGCTATGCCGGCGGCCATTTGGAATAATGGCAGGTAGAGAGGGTTAAAACCGAAGCTGCTCTTTTTGGAGCAATATGGTTGGAGACAGTATTTCGTATGTATTACGGGTCACTTTTCCAAGATTCCCCACGTTCCAAGGTTTGGGCTGTCAGCCCAAGTTCCTTCGCAAGCCGAACGCTATCCCGAAGTTTGTTTTCCAAACTAAGCGCTCTAGGACAGCGAACAGCTTGCAAATTTTGAACTAGATAAATTATAAGAAGGAAGAAAGTGCGAGATCTTAGTAGCTCTGTGCTGAGGTCGTACGTCTAGCGCGCAGTTAATTGCTCTTCCTTTCTTCTGTTCTCCGACTCGTTCGACCTCATGCGTTAGCAATCGGAGGGGGGTGTGATGTATGTCACCTCTGGTTGATGATTGCGGAGGAGGGCGGAGGAATGAGTAGCAGCAGCAGCAGCAGTAGCAGCAGCAACAATAGCAGCAACAGCCAGCAGCAATAGCGGCGGCGGTAGCAGCAGTAGTAGTAGCGGCGGCGGCAGCAAGAAGCAACAGCAACGACAACAATAGCAACTCGGGTAGTTCACTGTCGCATTGCCTTTTAGATTTCCACAAGACAGGTTGGGTGGTGGATTGGATGGTCACTCATCAGGCAGTTTGGATCGGCTTTGGCTGGGTGACATGGGTGTGGGTGTACCCTCAGACTTTGTAATTGTAATGGAGGTAGTGGAAGTGGATGCGAATGCAAATGCAGATGCTGGTAATTCCTTGAACGAAAGAGGGACCCAGAGGACCAGAGGAACCACTTGGACTTGAACAATGGACAGACACCAGACGTAAGGCCGGGTCCTCTCGTGCTGGGAAGAGCTAAGCTAGGCTTGGAACGATTCCGGTGCTAACATCCATGAGACCCAAGAGACCCATGAGACCCGGACGATCCACGATTCCAGAGCCCTCAGGCGGGTTGTTTTCTGCAGCTTTTTTTTTGGTGTACACCTATACTATGTAGGGTTGCTAGAGTTGCTAGAGTTGCTAGGGTCACTAGGATTGCTAGGATTGCTAGGGTTTTCCAGGTCTGCTAAGGTACTTGTCCGCTTGTATGTATGTACTATGCTGTAGTGCTTGGTGGTGCTTTGCGGTGCTGCTAGAGCCGGGCTTGGATTGATGATTCTCGATGGCTGTTCCTCCTCGACCAATGGAGCGACGACAATTGGAGTTCGAGGGATTCCTTGTAGGTGTCTCCGCACTATAGGCCAAGACCACCAAAGACCCCAAGCTTCCTCTGCAGGACGAAGCGAGAGACTGACGAGGGGTGGATCTGCACCGAAATTAAAAAAAAAAGAGACACCTCGACCAGTGGGGGGTTTATTTGACGTCTCTTTTTCGACCGAGTTATTGTTGACCGTTTCTGTCTTTCGACCGAGTGTCGCAAGAATGTTCCGGATACAGGTACCTTAGTAGTTGTATGTACGGGCTATGTAGTAGGCTTTAAGACGCGGGATGTATTGCTGTATAGTAGTATGATGTATTATTATGTATGTATGTATGGTACGTGGTTTCGTATGATATTCCCAACTCGACTGAATGAAAAAGTCAAAGTTGGATAAAAATAAATTGATTTCAATGTTATTATTGGTAATATTTCTTAAGACTGTGTGGAATAGAAAGAAAATATTCTTTTCTATGTAAGTAAGTTGATTTAAGTTGAGTTGCTGTTACCCACTGTGGTACAGGCGTAGGAGCAAGGAAGCAAGCAGTACTATGTAGGTATGTATGTAGAAAAATAGAAAGAGTAACCTTTGGTTAAAGATGGCTATGCGACCGCCGACCGCAACCTGGTTAAGTGAAGGAAGAGGAAGAGGAAGAGGAAGAAGGTACCAACAATGAAATATGTGGGTTGCTCTTGTGTACCTGATACTTGGCTCTTCTCAGGTCTCTCACATGTAACCCTCGCCCGCCGTCCCTCGCTCTTTAATTATTCTCGAGTTCCACACCCTCTCAACCTGTCAACCTCTCAACGGTCTTTAAACACAAACCTTATTATTCCCCCAGTATCGAATTAGGAAGTGTCGAATATGGAAATAGCCTACTACATACATACTACATACATACTACATACATCGACACATAGACATGTAGGTAGGCAGGTGCATTGAATGTTGAAATAATTGGGGGTAGGTACCTACTTGGCTTGACTTGACCTTAAAAAAAGAATTAGCGACAGGACATTGATTTGAACCTCCAACTTTTACACTTTACATGACATATGTCAACTATAGTTGTATCCTATTCGTGCACTTATCCACATGTAAGTCAGAAACTTGATCGCTGACTGACGACATGACACGAGGAAAAGGTAGACGCTAAAGAATAATATAATATTCCTTAGGTCCTAAATTACCAGACTGCCAGACCAGTTAGAATACCAAACTACCAGACTGGTCACTGACCTGAACCTACTAACGTAGTATATAGGTCCTAGGTTCGCCATGTAGTCTGTGTAAATATCCATGATCTGTGGGTAGCGGGCAGCGTGCGTAGCGTGGATGTGGATCTTACAGGCCTTTGGAGACACTACTAGGGCCTAGGGACCTAGGGACGGGCTAGGTATCCTAGGACCTAGGTATAGTCTGTGCTGTGGTACAATACAGGCAAAATTGGGAAGAAAATTACTGGATACAAGACCGGGAACTCGTACGAGACTACGAACCGCTACCCATCAAAGAAACCAGTGTCTAAACCGCCTAGGTCGTCTAAGACTCTAGAGTCTAAAGTAATGGATGTCTAAGGTACATGCATTCCTCTACGCCGGGTACATCTCATGCAGCCATGTTGCGTTCAGCGTCTGCAAAGCTGCTGCAAGCTGTGTGTGAGCCTGCGAGGTATTCGCCGTGTCCCGAATACCTCTTCATCCTCCCTACCTACCTGCTTTGCTTGCTAAGTTCCTTCGCAGGTTTTTTTTCCTCTCTCTCTCTCTCTCTCTCTCTTTCTCTCTCTCTCTCTCTACTATGGATGTATATACTTGCATGCATTCATTCATACATACATACGTCCCGTGCCCCTCTTTCATCGGTCCAACAACGAAGTCATGTCAATACCAATTTGACCGGTTTACCAACATAAGACGACCCGCCGTATGCCGTATGTATGTATCTATGTACATACACCTAGTCGATGTCTCCATATACGCATCTTGGTAGTGGCGTCTATACATGTACATATAAGATCAGTTCATTCAGAGTCAGTTACCGATGACACTAAAGGCGCCAAGTACGTCAACCCCGAAGACGACCCAGGAAAAGAGTCAGTTTAGTCAAATCTTTGGTAACTTCGAACTGCATGATCGTTATAATACTATAGTGATAAAGACAAGGGTGTTCCTCGTTTGTGTGGTAGTTTTAAGAACTTTAGGGTGGTTTATGGTGAGGGCGTCGTCCGGTCTAACGCCGATTTGGTGGAGTGGCGGGAATGGAAAGATGGGAAGAGCTTGCTTTAAGCGCTTCTCGCTAACAAGCTTCGAAGGTTCTCACGTTTTCGCGGCTCAGATATCTTGCCTAATGCCTTCATGCCTACCTTAATAGTAGTAGTATAAAGAACACCCTCGGACCCTGCATACTAGTATCGACGCTATACTCACTTGGTGGGAAGTTTAGGAAGTTTAGATGGGGTCTCGGGAAAAGCCGGTAAGAAATCCCAACTTCCCCCTCCGGTTGCTCGAACGGAGCGGATAGATGAGAGTATACTGTATCATGCTCTCGAAAGCGTATGCGATGTGCTGCGACGTATGTGATGGACATAGTAACAGTTGTTTCACTATTTACTGTCATCAGCGGCAAGGCGAATTTAGGCTCCGAAGCCGCAATGTGAAGTTCATTTCTAAAAGTGTAATGTCATCCATTCACGGTGTTGGCCTTGCCCATTAATAATGAAAGTAGGGTAGCTTACAAGACAATCTCATTTTCCAATTCGACGGCAAAGAACTCTGCATGAGGTTGTGTCACCAGCCTCAAAAAACGCGCTCAAAAGAAAAAAAAACAAGATGGTTTAATAAATGACTCCCAACCTATTTAACCTAGCGGGCTTCTTTCTCTCTCTCTCTCTCAAATAACATGGGCAGCTCTAGATGTTCATACGTTGTTCAAACTCCAGGGTCCTCTAACTTAGGAACCGTAGTGCTATTATTAAGGGCCATCCATGGATGTACCTAGACGCATTCGACACTTTCGACGTCCATCTCGAGGTGTATTGGGATGCAATGGGTGTATGGGATGTATGACGGCACGGTCTGGACTCTGAGCGAGGTAGCTGGTCCTATTTTGAATTACACCGAGGTGGGGGATCCATCAGTAACAAGGTGTGCCTTGGGGACGAAAGGAACCTCGAAAATCACATGGGAGAGCGAATATCAAAATCGTTTCTTCCCTCTATGCTCTCCGTAATACTCAAATGTAATAGTACAAAATGTTTCTGAGGAATCTCTTCTCGATTCAAGGTATGTATGATTGAGGCTTGATAAAGGGACGAATTCACGATCCACAACCGGTCTGGCAGTTCCGATGTCGAAGAGGAATTCGAGAAACTCGACCACTCACAAGCTGCTGTCAGCTCCTCATTCTAAAGTTGTGGGAAAGGGTTCGCAAGTGTACCGCCGAAGTAGATGGTACTACGACGCGCAACCAAGCCAAGGGTGTTAGACGAACAAGGATCCGTACCGCGTACGTCGTAGTTCTTACATGGACCAGTACGGTTGAACCCCCACACTCTGGTGCGAACCCTTGAGAGCCGATGGTCGATATGGTCCAAGGGATGTCGCAAAGACGACTACACTAGGTAGTAGGTAGGGGTGGCTAGGTAGGGTAGCCTGGTAGGGTAGGGGTTCCAGCCCACGGACCAATTTAATCCCCTCTTCAAGCCTCTCTGACGATTCACGAAGGCGTGGGTGGAAATTTAGCGACGGCGTGGCTAATAGGTGATGGATCATCTGGAGACGGCGGGTTCCCGGTCCAACGAGCAATGATTCAATTTGCCGTCCCCTGAAGCTCCATACGTTGGTATGTACTATGTATGTATATAGTTGGGCGTCGCAGGCGTCGCAACATTCTGTTTTTGGACAATGGATCAATGGGATCTCATAAGATCTGTCTAATACGATACCTAGTACAGATTTCGATAGTCCGTTCATTAACATCCCGACCATCCTGGCCATCTTCGTTTTATTGCGTCTCCAATCGGCTTCCATCGACCGACACCTTAACATATTATATTCACCTAGGACCTAGGTCCTATGTACCTAGTGTAGCATTGTCAACGCGGCAAAAGATCATCAGCCTCGCGCCAACGACGTTTTCCACAAGACCATAAGACCATAAGACCACCAGCCATTAAGACGAAGACGGACTTATTATTATTAATTGTTAGGCTTCCTACGCGAAGCTCCTTTAGGGCGTCGGATCCGACTCCCCGGCGTCCGTCGTCGTTTGAAACAGGATGACGAAAAGGGCCGTCAACTGCTGAGTACTATTGCTACGGCTAGAAGACTAGTAAAGTCGCCACTGTTTAGTGGCTGCCTTTGTTCGCGTGGTAGTGGACCATCCCCTCTCTGTTCTCCGGTTCGCATTGGTCACTGGTGAGCGTTCGACATTTCCCCCGATGGAGGAAGGGGCTGATCAGCAAGTCTCAGATCAGATTTTGAAATCTTCAGCGCCCATTTTCGTATTTTACTAGTATGTATGTACGTTCGTTGGTTCTTGTGCCGTGGTAGGAAGTTGGGCATGTGTCGGTGAGATGAATTCGTGTCTATTGCCGTTAAGAAAGCCTAGGCTACGTCACTTACCACCTGAGAGAATTGTCTCTCCCGTCTTATGTCTCCTTATAGTTTAACATGCATCCATCCATGGATAGCACGCTACCTGCTGTAGGTAGGGGATACGCAGTACCTACCAGCCTACCTAGGTCCTACATACACGAACTCTGTCACATGTCAAGTTAAGCTATTAGAATCACCCACATAGGCTGATAGGTAGTATAGAATTATTTACTTACCTGCCTAACACGAGTAAGATGGGACCACATTATGGCGCCTATTAGAATCGATGTCGCGATCTCTTAATATCTTCTAAAAACCTGATCCATTTCTCCTATTTGACGACTTGGTCGTGCCTAGAATCGTGCAGATTCGTTGTAACAGAAGGTTCTAAGCCAGCTTCTCACGTATTTCCTCTTTAGTCCAGTGTGATTTACTACGAGGCAGGCTAGCAGGTTGCACATAGCGTACGAATACTTCCCTCCTACATGTAGAACAGAAATTGGCTGTCCCAATTTTGCATTCGGCATCGCCACATTGATCGTAGTGCATTTTCACGGAGTGCCTCAACAAGCAACTGGACCTGGCAGCCCTGCATTTCAAGTTTGCGAACTGGCCAGGTCCCTGAAAATCCGACAGGGTGGGTCGACTGTCCAAAATAGCCTCAATTACTAGCGACGGATTCGTCCCCAAGTCCTTACCAACTCCTTAGCAATTACAAGTTATACATAACCGTTTAACGTGCCTCAGGTAATCACGACGCATCCCACTGGCTCTAGGTAGTAGGTATAGCATAGACTAAGGCCGGTAGTTACCGCGAAGGTGAACTTGGAATTCGGCCTTCCTCGGTCGCAGTGCCGAATAGAGGTCGTCGTTGGTTGTCAAGCCGGATACTACACATTCAAGGTGAATAGCATGACGACAATAGATTAACTAATATTATTAAAATGCTATACATAGCCATCCCACACTGTAAATAGATCATATCACCGAGCTGCTGGTTTTTTACTCTGGTTGACTTGAAAGTTGAGCTTGCTAATCCTCGTGACAACTTACCAACAATCGCACACTAACGCTTACCAAATACCAAAATACGGTACCGAAACTTGATGTAGCTTAGCAGCTTAAGCCTAGAAGTTAGACCCAAGGACCGACGATCTCGGTCGTACTAAATCGGCCGTTTTTTTCGCTTTGTGGATTCAGTCATTTTGCATTTTCTCAAAAATCAATATTTGTCGCCACCGGACCGAGGGTCGCGTGTTTTGTTCCCTGGGGTTCGACGTTATTTCCGTCTCCCGTAAGATTGATCTGGTGGTTAGAGGGCCAAACTTGACGATGATCAAAAACAAGAATAAAAAATCAGAATCGAAAGAGAGAGAAAAACTTGCAACGGTCTAGAATCAAGCAGGGTTGGTAGCTACTCAATGCAAGTAGAATAGGCATTGCGGTATTTTACCTGGATGAGTATGCGTGTGTGAGACCATAAACCAGGTGAGCAGGCATTGTAGTTTTTTTTTCTTCTCTCTTTTCTTTCTAGACTTTGGTGAAATTTCTGCTCGTGTGTGGCTACGGTCTCGGTTTCCCATTCTAGCCGCCGACAGCATCCCAAAGCTAGACCGGGGTGGCCAATAGACGAGATGACTGGGCGTGGGGGTTTCAAGGGAGGAAAAACGCGTCAGGGGTCGTCAGCTGGTCGGAGAGACGCGGGGGGGTTGCTCGAGGGGCTGGGCTGGAGGGGTGCTTGATCTTTCGAGACTCGCGAGTTGAGCCGAGTCGTAGCGAGGATCGAGACGGGCGAAGAAGGTAAAATCGCCGGTTCATCGTGAGGTCATATGCTTTCCCATTGACTGATCTCCGTGTGGGAGAGATGTTGTGCGACCCATCCTCTCCTGCTTCTCGTCTGACAAGCGTCCAAGTGGCGTCGAGTGGCATCGGGCGGGTGATGTTTGTCCTGTCACGGAGAGCGCTGACCTCTCAAGAAAGACCCCGCGTAGTCCAGTCTAACCATTGGCCAATCATAGTAGGGTCATAAATAAGACGACAGCGAGCTCTCCAACTTGTCTGTGACTTTCCCTTATCGTCCTCGGCATTGGCTGCGAGCGGCTTTGCTAGAGAGTTCCAGAGGCTAGAAAATGATCGCTCCGTCGTAACAAGATGACATGCTGCAAGTCGGGAGCCACCTAAAGATATAGCCAGAGAAGGATGATCTTTCCTGAGGACCTTGTGGACAATCGTATTTGCCTATCTTTCATCCACACTCCAATGCGGCAGGTGACTAAGGAAGATAGAAGATAGCCTCTCTATCTCCAACTCGTTATGGGTGATGGTTAGATAGCATAAAATTCTCGGATCTGAGTTTTCCAGGCAAACTGGGACGTGGCATAATTTATTATAATTTCATACGATTTTTTTGGGAAACCAGTCACGAGGCCTATTGTGATTCTGTTACCTAATATTTCGCCAACTCAAGTCAGGATGTCGTCTAATTACGCCATCAGGGTTCTACCTGGATTTTACTCCACCGAAAGAGAGCACAGAGCTTCTTATCTATGTAAGAGTCTGAGCTCCAAAGTCGAGAGACACCTTGAGTCACCATGTTTGATGTTACCTATCAGATGCATTCAGGAGCTTGTGTACATACATGAATCCATACATATATACATACCTACATATGCACGAGCAACGAGCATGCTTGATCTGTATCTGTATCTGTATCTGTATCTAAGACAGATCTAGATACGTAGATATCGACACCGCCAGATGGATCGAAACGGTAGGCTCAGCATAAGGCTCTCCCTCTCGCTGCCGCAGCCATGTCGATCTATGCTTATCTCCCTATCACGCAATCATCCTCTTATCTTAGGAAATGTGAACACGGACACCTGTGTGGCTTTCGTGGTCTCCTATGTCTTGTCCAATCTCCATAAAGTTGCCTAATCATCCACCTTTGTTCTTACATCTAAACCCTCTTACGGAGATTTCCCTCTCGGTGACTTCGGGTATCGTTAGATTCCAGTCACCGAATAACTCTGATAAATCAACAATAAGCTTAAAATACGCCAAATACGAACATTACTCATAAGTATTGAAATGTACTGGATACGAGCCATGGTTTGCTCAATTGAAGGGAAGACGCCTACAAGGCCTACAAAGCCGCATGCGAGGCTTGGCCCTTTGTCCAATATGGCCTCGATAACTATCCCTTTGTATGCGGGTTGAGGAGAATGGGATGGAATGTGAGATGGGAAATACATACCGCAATTCAATGCCCGACTGGATATCATCTGCTATGGCTCATTACGCACCATACGAATTTTGTCGATACGACATCGACCATGTTTTCGGGAGATTCCAGTTCGAGGAGGATCTGTGCCACCGTTCTACTGTGGAGTTGGTTACTCTTCATATCGCGATGCGATGATGCTCTAGCAGATGGAGGCACACCTGAGTTGGGAGCGGTGGGAGGTTCTGGTGTGGAAGTCGAAACGGTTACCGTCACAACCATAATAGGCTACAACCCAGATACCACTACCGATCCAAACGATGGCGACACTCGGGGTGGGAGTACAGGAGAGCCCACTCCGACATCTCTGGGTACGGGGACTTCGCTGTCTGTACCCACTGCTGCTGTAAGTGGAATCCAAAAAATTACAAGCATATCACAGCCTTCTGAGACCTTATCAAAGTTACAGACGAGTTCCAATGTATCAAAGGAACCAACAAGTACATCCACGTCACCATTACCTATATCAACAATAGCTCCTCCAAACACTTCCGGCATGCTCCCCTCAACAGCCCTAGGTGCAATAACAGGTAGTATATCAGGAGCTATCATCCTAACCGCTGGGATATTCCTTTGCTTCCGAGCGTACAAACGCAAGAAGCAGGAAGAAGAAGAAGAGAACATCGAGCTCGACAAGCCAGCGGAAGACAACAAGTGGCACCCTCGACGACTAATTCCAAGCGTGATCGATACCATAGGTCTTCATCGACCACGTGACTTTGATGGGAATGATAGACGTGCCACGCGATATGCACAAGGAGGACATGATGCGAACATAGGCCTCGCCACCGACGGCACGGACTTCGTTCCTACAACGCCGGCACTCGAGTCCGGTGCCCATCCTCGGACGGGCCTACATGCCCGCCGCGTTTCAGCCGCCACATCGCCCTCTACCCCTCGTCGAGACAGTCTATATTATAGACTCCTCGACGAAGTTAAGGCTGGCCCCGCACAAGCTCAACTCACGAATGCAGGGGCAGCTAGTTCAGCTGTCGAGTGGAGAGACTCACAAACGCCTTCCACGAATCCTGGCGGTGCCTTCAATTTTGATTTCAACAGAAAGAACTCCGGTCCTACTCTGGTGGTGACAAACCCAACACCTGCCGCGCACCCCGAGGCCCCCTTGGGTGAGCGTGCTTGGCACAGACGGAAGCTGTCCACAACCTTCCAACCACCACCCAGCGGTCCGCCTTCGATGCCGCTGCCGCCCACACCGCAGACACGAAAGCAACGGTCTATTGACGGTGTGATGTATTCGACCATGCCTGGATCCGCATCAAAGCCTAAGAAGCAGTCGACTAGCGTAAATAGCGGGGAGAAGCCGGTAGGCCTTGGTATAAGCTATGGGTTAACCGAATCAACCGAAGCATTGATCCAGCCGAAAAGTCTATACGGGCTTGAGGATCCGGCGAACGTGAGTACGATAGCGCTAGGGCCTTCGCCAGCGCCGACTCCGCCACCGAAGGATGAAGCTAAAGAAGTTGAGCTTCTGACCTTACCGAGCACTCGCTACGAAGCACCGAAAGCGGTTGTTAGCAACGAGAAGAGCAAAGAAATAAAAGTGAGTAAAGTCGAAGATGCGCAATCACCGACGCTGCCTCGTAACTCCCAAAATGAGCGAGTTGGCACAGGGCCAGGGAGGAACTTGATGCAGGTGGTTGGAGGGGGAGAACAGGATACGGTTAAGCAAGAAGTGAAAGGAAAAGGAAAAGAGAAAGAGGAGGTATCAGCGCAAGCGCAAGAACCGGTGAAGCGGCCCGAGTCATCAAGTACAATTGGGACGAGCATCCTTTTCCCGTCGGAGGACGAATCCGAAAACGAGACTCGATAAGCACCGCGTACCTGATTTCTCCAGATACTTAGGACTGGACAAGGAAACATAGCAGGCATAGGAAATGAGAATAGTTTAATCCCAGCAGCGCAGTAGGATGTTTGTGATACCAAAAATGCAGTCATTAATCTAGCCTTTACCAACTATCATACCTATTTACATTAAGTCGTCTCCCTTACGAGGGAGACGGTTCTGTCATACCACATTACCCAACTTCTTTTCTTCCATTCTTTACCATAGACGCCCTCGTTATTAAAACCCCCTTTTATGTTAAAGCCGCGAGTACCTGGAAAGATGCAGGTAGATGAAATACGAGAAAAGGAAAGACATCGTTTGTAGGTGAACGGCCTGGCTTATGCCAAGCTCAAGGTGTGCGACCCCGACCCGAACAAGACGAAGATGAGATTACCATTACCACCGGTGTATCAATGGCGGCGATGAGGAAGTGGCCTAGGCCGGAGGATCAAGGGATCCCATCACAACATCCCAGCAACAAGCACGACAGCCCCAAGCGCAACCCCCATCATCCCCGTAACAATCGAGCCCTCCGCCCCAATGCCCCCTCTACCAAGCGCCGCAGCCGCGCTCTCACTCGTCGCAGTCGGCGTCCCGATCGTCGTACTCGTAGTCAACGTCCCACTAACCGCAAGCGCCACAGCCGCGATCCCCGTCCCGGTCGTCGTAGAACCCCCGTCCTCCGTCGTAGTATACGTAACAGTCTCAGTGGTCGTCGGACCCCAGCTCCAGCCAGAGCCCCACCCGACCCAACCATCGAACCCGCCTAGGCCATTCCACCCGCACCCAGGGCCGACGAACCACGGCGACCCGTCGAACGCGCACCCAGTGACCGTCGCGACGCCACCACTCCACGTATGGCTCCCACTAAACGCCGACGCCCAATCGCTCCAATACTGGCGATACGCGTCCGAGCTCGACCCATTCCCATGATCCCCGTCGCCGCCGAGCCCCGGCGGCCCGAAAGCCTTGGACCCCCACCCACCAGGCGCGGCCCAGGTGACGGGGCCGGCGCTGTAAGTAACGGTGCGGACGCCGGTGGACCCGGCGGAGGAGCAGGACGAGTACGCGGCGCACAGCGAGGCCGAGAGGGAGGAGTACGACTCGTACGCCGTGGAGCTCGAGGACGCCGCGCACGCCGAGCTGATGCACGACCCGACGCTGGACCCGACGCCCGCGTCGCAGTAGGACGATTGCGCGGGCCAGCCGGATGTCACGGTCGCGGTCGGGCTGGACCAGGCTGTTGAGAGGCAGGATTGCTGGGTAGGCAGGCGTGTTAGTTAGGAGACGAGGAGGGGGGTAAGGAGTATTGATTTATTCCAAAGTAGGTATGTGTAGGGGATGTAGATGGGACGAGCAAGCTGAGATGGTGGGAGGCGGCGAGAAGAGGAAGGGCGAAAGGAGAGAGTCGAGAAAAGGACAAACTTACAGCGCATCCCGGAGCGCCTTTCCACCACTGCGCAGAGGCGGCTGTGGGCGCCAGCACGGCAACAAGAGTTGAAGTCTTCATCTTTCTTCTTCTCTTAAGTATTCCCGTATGTATCTTCGTAGTGTTCGAATAGTATGTTGCTGCTTTCTTGATGTAGGTGTAGACTTCGAAGAGCTCCTTGACAATCTAAAACACAAGTCGGATATAGCTACGACCTATATAGACGAAAGGTAGAAGAGGTACGTCAGTCAAGAAAAGCAAGGCATGTACTTATATGCATTCACTTTTAGGTAGCGAACCTGCGTCGGCCGAACAAAGACCGGACGGGTAAGCAGTTGAGACTCGTGTCTTAGACGTCAAAGGGCGTCATGTAATGCGCAGAGGTGTGTCTTGCCAACAGCGACAACCCACCACGGCAGCAAAACAAGAAGATGAAGGCGAAGCTATTCGTCATCTCCCGCCTATGTATGTCTACCTTTTAGTTTCGGGGCACGCGAGTGATCGCCCCGGGAAGAAGAGAATAGAAAGGAGGGCTGAGCAGGGAAGAGGGAAGGGAAATAATTAAAGTTGTGAGAGCTTCGGGCTGAGTTTTGCCTACCACGATGTATATTGGCATGTAGGGATGGTGTGGCTAAGCTTCCAGAAGAACATTCCACACGCATTCGTCTTGGCTGACCATTACCGCTTCGTCTAGATGCTGATCCCTTGTGCATTTTGTTGGCATCGAGAAGCCGCGCGTCCACGAAGCGGCTGTTGGCTACCCACGGAGAGGGGGAATGAAGGATATACATATGTACGACCATTTCCTGGGGCAGAAATGCGCGAACCGGGTTGGAGGATCAAGTTCGGGATGATCGGTTTTACAAGAGCCTCCATGTTTGCTGGCGTAATCTCAGCTGTACTGACTCTGCCTAGACTTACCGATCCAATGTGGGAAACGTAATGGCCTGCATAGATGTGTTAGTAAATAGGTATTGGCATGGAGGTATGGAGGTATGTAGGCTGCTCGACGAAAACTGATGAGCCAAACAGCGAATCTGTGGCTGAGACGAAGATATGCAGGACAACCCGCCTCTCGAAATTCCCACACCTAATTCACATTGTATGACAACATAGATGGTGTGTCTTAGGTTTAGATGGGTTAGATAGGTATGTAAGAACAAACGGCTGTTACCCATTTCATATATTTCATATACCCGAAACTGCGTGGCTCAGCATTCCCGAGCTTCGTCAGTAAACATGCGAGGCTAGGTTATGTTTTGTGTCTTATAGGAAGGGAAACTTGGAATCTTGTTTTGCGGGGTTGCATCTTGGGGACGTCCGGAAAGCTTAGAAAAGCATCACGTCCAATCAGCGATCAGCTCGGCCGTCTTGGTAGACCTCAAATAGAGAGTCTAGTAGCTCTTCGGTGCCGAAGGAACCAGGTTCACTTTGCCTGCATCTGCTGCAATACCACCATCTCTGCCTCTCTTATACTTTACACTCGACAGCTGAGTTCAAAGTTCCCTCAATATAGATATAACTTAATCTCCCTTAAAAGTCGATTGGGTTAGGGAATCGAATGTATTGTTTGGGGATTAAAAAAAATCTTAACATCAATGAACTGTGCTTTTCGTCATCAGAAACTGAATCTGAGACCTCCACAACAGCTCACCTAGACCGCGGTTACAACTTGCCAAGTAGCAAGGTCGATCTCACTCGAGGTGAAATCAACGCGGTCCAATGCAATAGACCTGTGTCACTGACATTACCCTCGACTCCCTCGACATAAAAATCTCCCTATGGCGGCCTCAGGACCAAGCCTGTGACTGGACGCGTATGCATTCCATAAACCTCCTACTCGTAAACTCCTAGTACCGTATGCATGCGACACCCGAAAACGCCTTCCTTGGGTCCTAGCTTGCTCCCCGAGCAGCTTTTCCCTGACCGAAAGAAACCAACAACATAAAGAAAGTGCCACCAGCAAATCATCTTGTGGCCACGCCTCCAGTATCCTGTCTGGATGCGGCCGACTTCTGCCATGTTTGAGTGCGGCTAACATATCGTCATGCTCGACCAAAAGGCGAGTCACCGCCTTTTGAATCTAGGCAATTGACGCCTACCCTAGAGCATCGTGCCAAAGGTCTCTTCGGTTTGGATTCGCTTACGAGGGCTGCCGTCTTCCGTGGTAGGCTTGCGGTGACGGAAGGTAAATCCGACGAAGAGACCCTTGCTCATCTGCTCATCTCGGTCGGCCATGCTCTCAAGAGCCTGTTGTTTATCATGGACTTCCTTGTACTTGGCCATATCAGCTTCGTTGGTGAAGTCGTCGAAGTACCCTGCGTCCGTCTCCGAGTCGAGCTCAGGCACGAAAGGCGCCTTAGACTCTCTCAAGGTCTTCCACTCCACCTCGGCGAAATATTGGTGCTCCAAAATCTCCTTGATGTTTGAGAATCTCCTGGACTTCGAATTGATGCACCTGCAAAACCCGTTAGTCATATCATCGCCTACTTTTCTTAAGCGGTACGTACGTAGTGATGAAGTTCCAGGTGCGGTTGCTCAAGAAATAGTTGGGATCTTCCCAAACTGGGCGCTTAAGCACCTCCTTCCAATGCTTCAGGTTTTGCCACGTCTCGTCAGCGGTGGAACCAGCAAAGGGAGGAAAACCGGTTAGGGCCTCGAACAACATGCATCCCAAGCTCCAGTAGTCGACAGTGTAGTCGTACTCTTCGCCGCGAAGCACCTCAGGCGCCATGTAATCAGGAGACCCCACTATGGATTTCGCATAATTCAGGTCCTTTTCGCGCATGCTCTGGTAACCTTCCCGACGCTCTGCTACAGTTCGCTTGTCCATGGCCTTACCGAACGGAACCTCAGTCTCAGAAGCTTTCTCGAGTCGGATACGCATCGAGTTGATCTTTGACGATGCTACATTACCAGCTGCCAAACCAAAGTCTGTCAACTTAATGTGTCCGCTAGAGTCGATCAGGAAGTTCTCTGGCTTCAAGTCTCGATGGATATAGCCCAGCTTGTGGAGCGCATCTACGGAACAGAACATCTCCGCAATGTAGAAGCGGGCGTGGCGGTTAGATAAGACGCCCGTGTTGTTCAGAAGGGTTCTGAAATCACCGCCGGGGACGTATTCCATGGCAAGATAGATATTCTTGTCATCTTGGAAAGAGTACAGTAGACGGACAAGCCACTCGCTGTTGGCTGTAGTAAGAATGTCTCTCTCGGTGAGGACATGGCGGATCTCGTCTAACTTGAAGAGTAACTTCTTGTTCATGACCTTGAGGGCACAAACTTCCTTGGTATCCTTCTTCTGAGCTAAGAAAACTTGTCCGTAACCACCTTGTCCGACCTGCGTAAGGATCTGGAAATCACCGTGGCGGAGACGGATTCGTCGCTTGCGGAGGGCGGCTCGCTCTCGGCCGGTGTACTTTGACCACATTTGGTCATACTCCTCTTGACTAGTCTCGGGCGGCTTCGGTACTTCCGCCTTGAAGGCGTTCAGTCGTGTCTGTCTGGAACCGACGTATGTAAGAAGGTCAAAATAATAATCTAGGAAGTCTTCGAATGATCGATCAGTAAGATGTATGCATAGTGGGAGCGGCTAGATGAAGTTCTTAGATTTTAGTTCTTAAAGGGATATACTTACACAGCTGTGTGACGTTGACCAAGCGACGGACGCTGGGCTTCTTCAAGATCTCCAGCTCTTCAGCAGTCAACCCACGAGATGTGTTGAATTTCTTGGTATTGGGGCCATTTCCTCGAATGTCTCGGAGTTGGTAGGGCTCTTGGCGAGATACAGCAGCTTGATTGTGCTGATAGACGGAATCACGAATCGGGATTTTGGAGGGTGGGGTGTTCTCCTGTCCCTGCCTCTTCAACGGAGATTCTGGATTCGCACCGCCCTTGTGGATAATGCTGGTATCGACGTTGTTGGGTGCACCGGCGGGCTGTATATCGTCGATAGGTTGGATGTTACTCTTGGTAGGCGATAGAGGGGCACCAGATTGAGGTCTACCAAGCTTCACTGGGCCATCAAGGGAGATAGGATTGAGCTTTAGAGCATTGTCGAAGACGGCTGGGAGCTCGTTGGCGCCGGGAGGAATAGTCTTCTTGCTGGGGCTGCCTTGAGGGGTCGCGATGGGAGTTACGAATGTGTTCTTGATTGGAGTGCCAGGAACCTCTGAGGAGATCTGCTTGCCGTCCTTGTGGCCCGGCGTGGGGAACATGTTGGTGAGGAAGCTTGACATGACCAATTGGGTGATCAATGGAGGATTGGCGATAGTACTGTAGTTGACGACAAAGAACTAAAAGTGTCGGAACAAAACAGGAGAATCGGGATGAAGTAAGGGTAGTGGGGTAGTAAGGTAGAAAATGATGTCGGTAGAGAAGGCGACAATGAGAGTGACGAAAGTGAATAAAGTTGCCGAATGGGTTCAATGTAAAGCGTACAAAAATATTATGTACAAGGATAAAAAGACCCCCGATTCTCAATTCTTCAAGGGATTGAATTGGAATTGAATAGTGTATGCAAGATGCAGGAAGATCCAAGTCCAGACTTCATGCACGATGGCAGATCGATGGCAACCGAAAGATGCTTGTTTTTTTTTTCTATTACATGCCGGTTCAAAGAATGCCAGGTGAGAGTTGGGTGGGAAGTTGTGGAAAAAGGTGGGATGGTGGACGACGGATAGTTGTTGATTGGATTGAGATTTTGGATGCAGCGCGGGCAGCGCGGGGTCTTTTGAGGGTCTTTTGAATTGGTGGAGGAATTTTAAGAAATTCTTGGAGAATTAACAGAATTCACAACGTCAATGTCAACAGTGTCGACCAGCATCAACACCGTTACCCCGGTAGCCGCTACTGTTTAGTGGATGTGAAACGTGCTCCGGGCCTAGTTTTGCTGGTCAGCACCCGAGCCAACCCTGCTAAATGACCTAGATGATCCAATAAATACATACTTGTAGTCTTGTACTATGTACTGTATTCCCGGCTCAGGTACGACCCCGTGCGTGCCCGGATATTGTACCTACCAAAAATAAACTCGCCGCTAACTTCCCGCCCAAGCTCCCTGTCGAAATCACGCTGATTTACGGGTACTTGCTTATCATGTTATGTATCTGGATGGAAATACTGTTTAAATTGTAGGTGCAACACTGTGCCTTGATGTAATGCAATTCGAGTTGCACAAGGCTGAAATCTCCTGCAAGATTGAAGAACCCATATTATTTCACAACTACGAAGTATGCCTAGCACCTACTATACTTCAACATATCCTGCACAACTTATCCAACATCCAAATTCATACCTAGTATCGACTCGCAATCAACATTTTGGACTAGTACGCAATTTTGACCATCAACCAATCGATTGTGACTTACAACTCTTCCTCATTTTGTAACCATGCTTGGTGGGAAGAGCTTCAACCCCGTGCAGGCCCAGCGCAAAGCTGAAAAGGCCAAGGCTATCAAGAAAGGTATGAATGCATTTATCATGTTCTGTGTGGTCTTTGTATCAGCGCAATAGAATTCTTGCTCACCGTTCCCCCTTTAGGAAAGGCTGAAGCCGCCGCCCGTCGAAACGAGAAGTTTGCGAAACGAAACCCCGAAAGGATACAGAAGCAGATCGACGACTTGAAGAAGATCACATCGAGTGGCGGCAAGCTTACAAAACATGAAGAGACGTTACTAGAAGGATTAGAACGTGACCTAAAAACGGTCATCAAGGCAAGAGAGGCATTAGGAGACAAAGCTCCCTCGTTCGGTCGCGGCGGTGGTTTCAGAGGGGATGGCCAGAGGAACAATGGTGTTTTAGGCAAGAGAAGAAGAGGTGGTGATGATTCGGGTAGCGATGACGACGTGCCTGACGATGTTAAGAATATACCAATGCCGAGAGACACACCACCTCCGATTCCGAAAGAGATTTTAGACGAATGGTATGCGAAGCGCAGGGCGGCACGCAATGCGAACGACACACCGCTAGGTGGTGGCAGGGACAACAGTCAGGAAAAGCAGCCGCCGCCATCCGCACCTGTGGAACCGAAGACAGTATATGAAGCGAAACCCATGGTACGCGATTTACGGAAAGAAGCTGTCAGCGCATTTATGCCCACATCAGTACGGATGAAGTTGGAAAAGAGCAAAGGTCAAGGTGGCCTCATGGAACCCGAAGAAGCGGATCGTCTGGAGAAAGAGGGCTATCTCAAACCTTCTCTGGATGCAGATGACGCGTCGGAGTCTACGAGAACGGGACCGCAAAAAGTAACAATGGAGGAAGTTGAAGATGATCAAGATGATCAAGATTGAGCATGTTGAGAAAAATGTTATCATCTTTTACCCATCCGACCTATTTTCCCAGATGGCGCTTAATATCGGGTCGGTTCCTATTAGTTGAAGGTGCATTATCTTCCCATTAAATGCCGTGGATACTGATAAAAGCGGCATGCCTGGGTTCAGTGGCTATACTAGATCCAGGTACGCTCAGGCACCTTCGGACCCCGAGAGGAAGAAAAAAAAAGGATCGAGCCGTCCCTTAATCGGAAATTCCTACAGAATCGACGGGTCTTGACGCCAAGATAGCTCATAGCTCACAAATCGATATGATGAGTTGTAAATAGTCAGACGCCTCGGATTTAACCCCGGCAGGGGGCATGTCGGGATGTTTGGAGGAGAATGGTCTATAGTTGCCGCATTCACAACGCAGAATTCGAAATACCGGGATGTCATTCTTATGCAAATAGGGCGTGGTATCACGTCTTTCACACCTTTACGCCTGACGACTGGACCAAAGTGGGTTATAGCGGGGTTGAAAAAGTGCGGTCTGTTTGCTCCGAGGACGGATAGCAACCTTGATATGGCAACCTTGATATCCCCTGTTTCGGTCAACGTGAAGGCTAATGTGGACCCAGATAGTCATGAATCTTAAAGTGCCAACGTCTAAGTTTAAAGATGACATATGCCTCCATAGCTGTAATTTATATAGCCCATATTCTCATACCTACCCGGGTTGGAATCGAGATCATGATTCTGGACGGACTGGCTTCTCAATAACATTTCCTCTATCTAACTTCCCCCTCCAGGTTTACCCACAACAGCAATGGAGGAGATAGAAAAAGCGAGCCCGCTCCCGCAGCCAGAGGTTCCGGACTCGTCTTATCTTGAAAAGGGTCAGCCGGACCTCGACGTGACGGAGAAGCCGGATCCTTTCGTTCAGGAATATTGCCCAACTCCTCCCTACAAGCCTAGCGATGGCAACGGGAACGAGACGCTGCTGAGAGATGAATCATACCCAGAAGGAGGCCTCGAGGCATGGCTCGTCGTTCTTGGATCGTGGTGTGGACTGCTTGCCTCATTGGGTCTTATGAACAGCATTGCGACGCTCCAGACATACGTCGTAACACATCAGCTCTCTGACTATGACGAGAGTACTATCGGATGGATTTTCTCGTTATATACGGCATTGTGTTTTCTCTGCGGCGTCTATGTGGGTCCGCTTTTTGATAGGTATGGTCCTAAATGGCTTATCATTCCGGGTGGCGTCGGCATTGTCGCGAGTATTATGTTGTTGAGCGTCTGTACAAGTGAGTAACATCTCTGGTTTTGTCCCTCTCTTCTTAGAATCATTCTAACTCGCCTCAGAATATTGGCATTTCATGCTTAGTTGGGGCATTCTTAATGGTGTAGCGACCTCTTTATTGTTTACACCTTGCCTCGCGGCCATAGGACACTTCTTCCGTGAGCGTCGCGGCTTTGCCTCCGGGATTGCTAGTACCGGCGGCGGCTTGGGCGGAGTAGCATTCCCATTAATAATGCAAAGCCTATTTGACAAAGTAGGATGGGGATGGACAATCCGTATCCTAGGTTTTATATGTCTTATCTTGTTCACTTTTGCGAATCTTCTGGTCAGAAAACGGCTTCCGCCAGCCCAGAATGCAAGCCCGCACCCGGATTTCCGTATTTTGAAGGAGAAGAGGTTTCTGCTCCTCACTATCGGTGTATTTTTCTTGGAATTGGGCCTCTTTATCCCACTTGGATACATTTCGAGTTACGCATTAGCGAACGGCTTCAGTGAGAAGTTTGCTTTTCAGATTCTCCCGATTCTGAATGCGGCGTCTGTCTTTGGACGTGCATTGCCCGGGTGGTGGGCCGATAAAATCGGCGCCTTCAACACAAACATGATCTCTCTTTGCGTCACTATTTTTGGTATCTATGCCATATGGTTGCCATTCGGCCACACCATGCCAGGACTGGTTATGTTCGCTCTCCTGTTCGGGTTTTCGACTGGTAATAATATCAGCATCACTCCTGTCTGCGTTGGAAAACTTTGCCACACGCAGCATTACGGGCGATATTACGCCACCTGTTACACGATCGTTTCTATCGCTGTACTGCTAAGTCTTCCCGTCGCAGGAGCCATCGTAAATGCTGCCGGCGGGGATTACTGGGGTCTTATTATTTTCGCCGGGCTCACTCAGGTGGTCTCTGTCGTCGCGATGTACGCATCGAAGGCTATGAGTGTAGGATGGTCACCTCGGACTAATTTTTAGACTGGCTTTTCATATACGATATATACGCTTTGGTAGTGATGAGGGGAACTGGTTAACTCAAGGAGGCTCTTGAGGAACCAGGCATCAGATCGGTATAGAAAATAGCGTTTTGGGGCATGACATATGGCTCATGGCTCATGGTTCGTGGTTCATGGTCCACGGATAATAGAGGGAACCCGGAAAATTCACAAAGGTTCTAAGAGAAATTGGTGGGCTTGAAATGGGGGTACTGCAGGTAATTTAGGCCCTAGGGGTACCCCAACTTGGGTCTGGGTTTGCAATTTGGGGTTATGAATTAATGATTACCCCTCTCATGAATAGAGGATAGAAGAAAATGTTATGTCTTGCTTGATAATAGTCAAATTTGGTATATATATTGAGCTAATCCATAGAATCAATAGATTCGGTAGAAAAATTCCAATATCTAACATGTTCATGAACATAAATATGAAATAGAAAGGAAACGCATCCATATATAGGAAAAGTTTCAGGTTGGCAATAGACAGCACCAGTAATAAAGTTGAGCCTGTCAGCCTGTTAAATGCCAAGGCCCAAAAGTACCTATAGTGGGGGGTTGTACCTCTGGGACACGGAAACACCAAGGCTGCTTTCTACCTAGGACCTAGGCATATATCGGATTCCTCCTCCTCCTCCTGCTCATATTTAGTAACGTTCTTTTACGTTAAAATCATGATACTACGTAGCTGACTAGGTAGGTACAAGACTAGTGTGAAATAGTCGATAAAATGACCTCGAATGTTAGGTACCTGCCAAATAAAGTTTGCTGAGCGGCTAGAGAGAAAACTTTCCCAACTATTCGTACTACTATTAGCAGCTAAGTACATACAGGTACAGGGGGTAAGCGTCCCCGCACGAAGCTTCCCTCCACGACCCAGTAACTTTTTACTCCTTTCATCCGATTCGAAATACTTCATCTATCACATACCAAACCACATAACCACATAACCCCCACAAAACTCACGTCAGCAACGTCAGCGGCGAAAGCAAAGCCGACTGTAATAACCTCATCCGGGGCTTGGTGGCTTACTGTGAGCCAATGATATTTTCGCATATGTCTAAGTTGGTCGAGTAGTGTCCCAAGCTTCTCCGAATTATCATATCGATGTTCATTAGAGAATCACAAGCCTTGTCCTTGTCCTCGTCCTTCTCTAAAAACCCTCAACTCATCAGCCCATCAGCTCATTCTGCGGCAATTTTTAGACCACCGACAGTGTATGTTCTGACATAGAGGCTAACACGCTATTGTAAGTCTGTCTCACTATTCCTGCCTGTAGCTTGCGAGCTTTACTTCCAATATATCTGCAAAGGGGAGTCAGTGCATCCCTGGCGTGCTTGGACACGCGTTGCTTTGCGTTGCTTTCAATCCCGAAAAAGTCGGAGACCCGGCTCCTCCGCATCACTATTTCAGGGGAGCCGGGGGCCGAGGTCTCTTACATTACCCCGGAATGCCGATGATTACTGTGTATGGACCCATCCTACTCGGGATTAAGGTCAACATATTTCAGCGGCATTTATATGAGTTATTAGTTGGCAACGCTATCAACTATACATATATACATATAACAAAGGGTCTTTGGTCCCCGCATCTGCCTTAAGTTAATTCTCCGCCGCACTGTTGCCATCGATCAGTCGATCAGTCCTTGTATTAGTCCTTGCTAACACGATGGTATCAGCTCAAGACCTCCAGAATACTTCCCCACACGGGAAAGTAGAAGGCTCCTCGCCCGCCTTGAGTCTATCGTTCAACTTAGCAGAAGCTCGATTTTCTTCTAGATCTCTATCTATATCCTCTGTTGAAAGCCAAGACACTATGGCGAGCAATACTACTAACACATCAACATCAACATCCTCATACCAAGTGGTTGAGAATTCCTATTTCAGTTCCAACCCACCCCCTAAATCGTTGCCGAAACACGTCGCTGCAGCGGAATCATTTATAACCCAACATGCGGTAGCAAATAGACGTGTTGTCCTTGTTACTTCCGGTGGAACTACTGTGCCGCTAGAGAAACAAACTGTGCGCTTCATCGACAACTTTAGTGCCGGCACACGAGGCGCCACATCCGCTGAATACTTCCTGGAGTCCGGGTATGCTGTCATTTTTCTACATCGGCAATTCAGTCTCTTGCCTTATAGCCGGCATTACAGCCACTCGACCGATTGCTTCCTGGATTTCTTGCACGAGAACCCGGATGGAAGCGTCGTCGCAAATCCAGCTCATCAAGAAAAGATGCTTCGTGTTCTGCGCAAATATAATAACGCCAAACGACAGAATCTCCTGCTCATGCTACCTTTCGTTACGATTACCGACTACCTGCATGAACTCAGGGCTGTGGCACAGCTTATGCGCCCACTAGGACCTAATGGCCTGTTATACCTTGCTGCTGCAGTCAGCGATTTCTTTGTGCCACCAGAGCGCATGTCAGAGCACAAGATACAAAGCACCGATGCAACAGATTCGTTGAAGAAGCAAGGACCAACGGCTATCAGTAAGGAGTCACGTGAAGTATCACACCAGGAAGAGGAGGCGTTCGACAACTTTGATTCGTCACCTGCTATACCGCGAAGCAAGCGTCTTATTGTCGATCTGGACCCTGTGCCCAAGTTCCTCAAGAATCTTGTAGATGGTTGGGCACCAGAAGGCATGATTGTATCGTTCAAGTTGGAGACAGATCCGGCCATCCTCGTCCACAAAGCCAAATACTCGCTCGAGAGATATCAACACCATCTCGTCATTGGCAATTTACTATCGACGCGCAAGTGGGAGGTCGTCTTCGTCACACCTGGTCATCAAGACAAGTGGATCCGGGTGCCCATCAACCGTCGTAAGAAGACCATAAGTGGTGTCGAGGAATTGGTTAGCGCAGCGGATCAGAAGAGCGGAAACGGAGACAACGAGCCGATGGATCCCTCTATGCTTCCGGAGGGCGAGCCCGAGTTGGAGATCGAAAGCTTGATCATACCAGCCGTCCAAGAACTGCATTCGCAGCACATCCAGTCGGCTGCCGCAAAAGGTGGATCGAAATAGGGGTTGCGATACCGAGTAAGTCATGGGTGTCTTGAGTGAAATGAAATCATGGCTGGCGTTTTGCATATTTTCGTACTCCGGACGTTGATAATTAAGAGCGTCTAATAATCATATATTTGACATATCATATAGAAGCCCGGGCCCCGGGTAGCCTACCTTAAACTCCAAAAAAACCATTGGACCTTGCAATCAACAACCTATTCATGTATGGCAATAAAGAGTAGGAATCGCCCAAGGCAACCCAAAGTTACCAGCTGAGTTTTCATTTCTACCTATTGTCTTAAATACGCGTGCATTATCATTTAATGTGTTTTTGGTTATGGCTTCAATGCAATATCCATTTCGGCCTAATCGTCGATCATGTCGACAATTTTCCCAATCAGACACCTGCGAATCTACGAGGAAGTCATCAAATCAACTACAAGCTACCTTCCTATCTGCTACCTCCTCGTTCTCTTGACGATAGGCATCCACGTATATGTTCATCACGAAGAGAGGCGAAATGATCTCGCAGAGCCACAATCTAGGCGCAAATAGACTACTTTCAGGGACCCATAGAACTATAAAGAATACATTGGTATGGAGGCTTCGACACATAAGTACTCTGTATTACAAAATTATTCCATATTCCATAATGTCTAGTACACGGATACTTTGGATATTCTCAGTTCCGTTCCTTGAAACCTAGAAGATGGTGGCACAACCCAGCCAATCGTACGTTCTCCTCGAGCAGCTTCATGGAGCCCCGGTCACAGATGATCCCGACAATTCGGCAAACTCGCAATTCTACGAATTCAATGACGAGAAATCTCACTCAGCAGAAGACGGAGCCGATAGCACGAACAATACAGAGAGTGTTGAAAAGTTCCAAGGTGTTGGCATACATACGCTGCCATTGAAGCCTATAGAGAAGCTAGGCTGGATACCTATTACGACATTCTGCCTTGGCCCCTTGATATCATTTATTATAGTGATATTTCTCGCCTTCTTGTGGAAGCGAAGTTCATCCACGGTTTGGTTGTTTATTACCACTAGCGGCTGGACACCGAAATTGATTACGCTTTGTGCAGTAGTCATCAGATTCGTTGTCGACTTAATGACAGGACTCTCCGCCTCAATGCTTGCGGCTCAAATACTTGAAACTGGGTCCGTTCATCTAGAAGGCCTGGCTCAGTTTTCGATCATGAGAGCCACTACTCCATCTCTCTTGAGCTTCATCTTATCATTTCGTCAAGTGGGGAGGAAATTTGAAATTCTATTCACGCTGATCCTCGCCTTTCTTCTTGCTACTTTAATGCTAGCGCTTCAGTTTTCATCGACAATCCTTGTCTCAGATCTTCGGTCAGGACCACTAGTTGGATTGCCATATGTAATTGAATACGACTACGATTTGGATTGGGGCTGGGACACTCACTCCGTCTTAGCACGAGTCGGTGGACATGATATCTACAAATCCAGTCTTGGTCCATCGGTCCTTTTATCTGGTCCTGGCTTGGACCTGCCGACCCCATGATCTTCCTACATTTGCAGAATATAGGAGACTACTTCGCACGAAACCCAATGTCGATGATACTGGTTACGTCTTTAGGTCTTTCCTGCCATCCCCAAAGTCTGTAGAAAGACTAAACATATCTAGCTTTCCGGGTCCCTCTTTCGTCATAGATTCCAGGGTGTCTTGTCAAAAACCCATCATAACGGCCTTGGACGCTGTTATGGCAGGTCCTTCGGCGAACGATCCTGATTCTTGGTATACATTGATAGGGAATATCTCTAACTCCACTGGAATTGATGATTTATGGTTCCCAGCGAATAGATCTCCGGAAATCTCATTTTCCTGTAACCATAGGATGTTGCCGCACTATTACCCATCTCCGGAACAGAGCATGACTGATGCTCGAGATATTGGCTTCGAGCTTTGCCCAATCCAAAGCAGTAACCATTTCATCGAACTTCCGAATGAAATAGACCCTGACACCATCGTCGTACAGAAGATCGAGGCAGCGGGAAACCTCCGTAGCCAGCTCTACAACTACACGGTTGCTGACCAAGCTCCATCCCGCGGACCGGCCTTTCTTATCATCGCTTCGAATTGGACATTGGGGAATCCTGAAAATGAAGCTTTCACAAAGCTTGAGCTGGAATTAGATAACGGTTTCGATGACAAGGCTTCGATCAAGGAGAACCTTTTATTTTCCTTGTGATATACGTCGTGGGAATCGGCTACTTCGTATATCGAGATGAGCACCTCGTCCCCGCTGAAGGAAGGTGCGTCGATTGAATACCGAACCGATAGATACACAGACGATTTTATCGACCTCGATTCGTTGATCTATCTTTACAGCTTGGGACCTTCAGCCTCGCTTAGAGCCTTGCTTAACAAACCCAGGTACAACAGTTCTCTTTCTTATCCCTTCCAACAATTCGGTGCTGAAAAAATGGTTACGAACACGGACTTTGATCCACTGTTGCACGGATGGGGCGTAATTCTGGACAAGAACAAGGCAAAGAATATGACCAGAGACGACTACGAACGGGGCCTGAACGCGGACTTGACGGAGCTCGCGGCTTACTCCGAGTTCGAGGCACCGGTGTTCAGGACCTGGGCTCCGTTTCTAGGGAATAAGACGATCGGCTTCTACAAGGCCCGCAATTTGCCTCACGAATTGGTTCCAAACGACACAAGACTTCCCGACCCGGTCCTACAGAAATTCTTCATCGAATCGATGGACTTCACGAACTCGCCAGCTTCCAGCTTATCCGGGCTCTTGACTGTACTATCGGCCATAGCGTACTACGAACTGTCCCCCCTTTTCAGAAAGAGTGGGACGGGAGTAGTCACCGAGTTCGAGGTAGTGACGTACCCGCAATCGTGGTCCGGTCTGACTACCGTCGTCGCCCTACTAACCGCGCATTTCCTTGTCTGTATGGTCATCCTCCGCACATACCTCACCAAAACTCGACTCACTCGACTCGGGAGCTCGTGGTCGAGCGTCGCGCAGATGCATAGTGCAGGAACGAAGGCTCTGGTGCAGGATGGGACGCTGGCGTCGGACGACGAAGTGAAGAAGTACCTGTCGGAGAAGGGGAGGGCTCAGAGGCTTGTGAGGTTGTCTCTGGTTGGTGATGGAGACAATCAGAGATGTGAGCCTATATTCGTTCAGGGGGAAGATAAATGAAAGTGAGAAATCATCGGGATCAGACGGCGTGTTTGGAGATAGTAAGCGTTGTGGAGATATCGGATATAAGATCGAGATGGTATGATGTAAGCCAAGTCGTCGGCAATTTTGTTGAGTGTTCGCTGACTTATCATGTCTTACCTCGGATTGTTGAGCTGACCGTGAAACCTGAGGGAAAAGTGGCTGGGCTGGTACGTAACGGTAAGCGGATGACTCGAAAGTGGCGTTCATGTAGGTGAGGGGTTAAGCGCTTGTAGCAACGAGCGAGTCTATGAGGCGGAGACTGGTGAGTTTGGGATAGACGAGAAGAGTGATGATACATGAGAAAACTTAATGTATTAGATTATTTACCTACGTTCTGAAAAGCCGTTGAGAATGCGCTAGTACGCGTGAACGGTATAGATAAACATTGACAGGAGATTTCATTCTATAATATATAATTAACTGACTACCTACTGAGAAGTAAGAATTCTTCTACCAGGTAAGGAAGCTGGATTGCAGTTGTCGTCGAAACATCCATCCATCCATTCATTCATTCAAGATCTACCTCGTATCTAAACCCATGAAGTGTTTACGTTTCGGTATATTTACCTACTCGTACTTTCTAAGACATCCATGTCATCAAGGAAGAATACTGGCCGAGCCCCTATGTTCTAAGCCCCCAGACATGGCCTCGGTATTCCTCTTCCGGCAGCACAAGAATATGACCGACTCAATTCCTTCAATACCAAGCAGCAAAACTACTAAAACCTTCAAAATACGATATAATAGAAGCCAAAATTTAATGGTAAGAGAAAGGTTTACTAAGAGCGTCTTCCTAGCGAGGTATGGCACTCACTTGAGACATTTACTAGATACACCAAAGTCTTCAGCCAGAATATTATACAAGGGCCTCTAAACGTTCTTCTGTATCTTTATATCTCGATCCTCCCCTTTCCAATGAATATTAGCTTGAATATACCGACGAGGGCATAACTGGGTATTCTAGCCGTGTTATTGACGGGGGGTTTGTGAGTCGTTTTTCGTTCCTGGTACTACTAGGTACTTGATAATACTTGGGCTTGCTTGCTCATTGTGCACAGGGCCGAGTGTAGTCGGCCTTTACTACCGTTGCCAGCTTGCCTACACGCATGATTTCATCTAGAACGAAGCGATATATATATGTACGATGTAAGTAATCCATCATTATTTTTCGTATATCTTACCCCTTTTCCTCTGTATTCGGATCCAAGCTAAAAGTGATACCCAGCATCATCAAGATAAATATCGCGACCATCTGTAGTTACACGCCGTCATGTTATGTATCATTTAGACACGTTATGGAGCGACGTGAATCTGTACGATTTTAGGGGACACGCAGGATACGAACTGCGAGACGTAGAGACGGACGCTTCTCATCACAGAGTTATCATGTAGTATGAAATTCACGCATGAAATCAAATGTGGTCTACTAGGCATTAGTATTCGTAGTGAAAGTCAAGATGATATGGTTCGACGTCTGTATTAACTGTTGATCTGTCGAACCCGATTCTTATTCTACGGGTGCTCAGTCCCGGGTGCCGGTGCCGTTGAAAATCTACTTAGTAATTGCCCATAGTCGAATTTAGGTACTCACTATTAATGCTCATCTGGGGGTAGGTCGCAGTCTCGTACACTCCACGAGAATTCGAGGTCCGCTATGCCAACATCCACAATGACTGAACCCTCGTTCAGTCTATACAAGAGCCGGAGGATAGGTTCTAGGGTCGTGGCCTCTTCGATTATCGCCTTGGACTCTTCTTGAACACGGGACCTGACTATTGATGCAGAGTCGATATCCCAGTTAATATCCCAATTAGGCCAGTTTCGATTGGACCAGGCTTTTAGTGCCTGGTATCCTAGCTCCCTGCGCACGTTGACACCCCATTGCAGCTTGGGCCATTTCAGGTCCATGTCCTGCAACGCTTTGTCGATGACCTCGAAGTTGCATTCCACGTACCAGCGCAACAGCATCTTGGCTGCTTCTTGTCTCATGACCGGGTGGACCGTGGACCTGTATTCGCGTTCGCAGAAGTTAGCCGTTTGGTAAAGAACATGCACTAGAGTCCTCGTGATATGTTTGTCGTTCTGGAACATGTCCCATCGCGCATCCTTTACACTTTCCATAGCCCGGAGAACACCTAGTTCGAAACCGTATTGGCAATCCGTACATAGGCCTTTCATTGTCTCATTACATTCCTGTGTCATCTTGGAATGACACATATCTTGCGAAGTAAGCTTGTAGAAGAATTGCACACCGAAAAGCTTTTCACAAGCAAAGCATGTGATTAAAGGCATGATGAGAAGTGGTAATGAAAGGGGTCGATGGAATAAATGGTAGGTAATGAATAAAATTGATGATAATATCGACGATGAAAGAAGATGGTGATAGGGATGATGATAGCCATAAAAGAAAGAAAAAGATAGCATATGAGCCGAAAACTTCGATATATTTATCATCGAATTCTAAGAACGACTGTCCCCGTACAATAGTCTCCAATTACACAATACTATACACGGGCGAGAACAATAGAAACTGAACAAAGGGATTGTATGAATGTGCGCAATCAATTTCGTTTCAGGTAAAATCATATTCATCCAGAGATCGCGAACACCAATGGGTATCAAAGAATGCTTGTCATTTGCGATCTATATCATGCAACTAGATTACACGCTACTACCGGGATCCAGCCAACCTCCACGCCCTCAGCGGCAAACCCTGCAATATTAGAACCTTCTTTCTAATATACATAGTAAAAGTCAATAAGCCCACGATAACGCAGAGAATATTGACGATGTAGAACCCGTCGTGGAGGATCTCACAGCTACCGCCTCCGTGCTCGCATCTTTCCCTCTCAGCTTGGACCGCGCAAGAAAACGCCTCTGTCACAAGAGGCCCTTTCAACGTCGAGCTATCAAGCTTTTCTGTCGGGGGGTGGCAAGTAGCCTGTGTGAAGGCGTCTACTAAACGTAAGACAAAGTACTTGGGGAATGTACCGCCAAGGTTGGAAACCCTGTTTCAAAGTTAGCTGACGGAGCGTGACGACATTCACCGAGTAGAAGAAAACTTACGTTGCGAGAAGTGTCATATAAGTCCCGCCAATGACGGGATCGGCAACTCGGGCGTGGAAAGCGGAGACAGCAACGAACATGACGGTTGAAGTGAACGTCGAGAACACGTGTTCGGCGATAACCAGAAGTAGATACCAAGACTGAACACCACCAGCCGGGAAAATGCTAACAGTGATCTGAGCAAAGACGGCGGCGATGAGACGGCCCACGAATCCCCAACACCATAGCCGCATAGGGGTATATTCCTGAGACCATTTTCCAGCATAGTAACCCAGACCTATCTCGAAGGGGAAATCGATCAGTACCGTCAGTGCCATGTTCTCCTTTCCGAACCCCTTTTCCAATAACTTGAGATTTGTGACACCGTCGTTGGCCTGGAACCCGATCTTCGCAATGAGATGAACAATAATTATGGTTTGAATATTCCGTAATTTCAATACGTCCCACATGATCTTATAAACGTCCCAAATACCATCCTCATTCTTCGTCTTCTCTTCCTTCTTGAACAAGGCGAGCCCGATAGTAATAGCAATATAAGCCCATCCCCAGAACGTCAGGTACCCGCCTAAGCTTAGAAGACCCTCTTCCGATGGTACAGAGCGAAAGTATCGGTTGGCGAAATCGCCGGAGTTGAAGGCTAAGAAAACGGTATAAGATAGGAATTGGCCAGCGGTAAGACCAACCGTCTGGGCGGTGGAAGCATAGGACACATTTCCAGGGGTAAGTAGCGTCAGAGCCCAGCCGTCGACGGCAATATCCTGCGTAGCGCACATGAAGACCAGGAAGAACCACCAGCCGGTAAAATTCCAGACACTCGGACCTCCCGGCTTGCCAGTCGTAGCCATCAAATCCTCAATCATGGACCCCAGATATAACATGCCGAACCCGGACATGAGCTGAATCGGAAGAATCCAACTCTTTCGCCTTCCCACCTTCGGACTCCAGACCGCGTCCACGATCGGACTCCAAAATAATTTTAGGGAATACGGATATGACGCCAAGCTAAAAACGCCGATCTCGCCAAACGAAAGATGCTCTTTCAGGAGGAACGGCACGGAGCCACTCGCAAGACCCATAGGGACGCCCTGTAAGAAATATAACAACACCAACAACATAAAGTTCTTCTGATCTTGTATAGGAAGCTCCCAAAATCCATGGTTATTCACGACCGGTGTTTTCGGCACATTTTCGTCGAGGGAAAAAGACTCGCGAGCCATGAGGTTCGCGGTGACCTGGCCGGAGTCCTGCGGGGCGACGTTTTTGCGTCGCAACTCGATATTATTGTTCATGTTGCCGTTCGAGTGACCATTTACGCGGCCGCTCGTCGAGACAGACAAGTCGTCTCCTTTCTTGGATTTAGACCGTCGAGTTTCGACACCCATTCGTACTTCGGCGCAAAGCGATCTAGAGCGTTCGGGGTTGGGGGGAAGATGGTGATTGCTAGGACTTCGTAGGTCGCTAGGGATCAGGTAGGACAAATCGTAATGAGTTAGGATCGAAGTAGAGGGTACACAAATGGTGTATATGTCTAGTTTAGATTGAATAGAAAGTAATAATATTGGTCCGATAAAATTAAGTCAACAACACACAACACACAGCAGAATAAAAAAAAGATCAGCAACCGTGGCCTCTTTGGAATCGAGCCTCCAAGTGGCAAAGTGGATCTCAGAATGGGAATCTTGTAGTAGTATAAGTGACGAGTAAATAATAACGAGTGATCTAAAAAGACGGAAGAGACGAAAGCCCAAGTTGTAGAACCTCGAAAACCACCAATTGATAGTTCCCTGTTCAGTCCATCGTGGCTAAACGGGATTGTCACTGGGTACGAAAGATTAAAGAAGAAGCAAGAATGTACGAAGTACTAGAAGTAGAAGTAGATGGACGTGTTAACTTTGGTCCAATCAAAATCGGATCCAACAAAAAGAAAACCCTGGCTCGACACATGACTAAGCCATACCAGGCAGTCCAGGTACATGGTACAGGGTACTCTAACCCCACCATGATCTAGATTTTCGACGTCTTCCCCACCTCGCTTATCGTTATCAGCCGGGTTATCAATCGGAACGCGTCTTAAGGTTTCGCGTCGTCATAGAACAAATCAATCAACATTCAACATTCAACATTCAACATTCTACATTTCGCTCTTCAACTCTTTAACATATGAGATCATCGCATCGCGAGTCAACATGGCGACCGAAGAAATCCAGTTTCCAGAGGTATTCGTGACTTCAGGACTCTCCGTCGCAGATCGACTCGACAACGAGATCGCAAGTCTACGAGACCAAGGTAATAAAATACCACAATTCTCATCCATACAAATACAAACGATCGTATACCTTGCCATTGAAAACACCCACTAACCCCCAAACAGTCGAGTCCCTAAAACGCGACATAAACCTGCAAACCGCCACCCTCCTAACCAGCTCCCCAACACGCCAACTCCTCCGCGAAAGCACCTCGAAGCGCGCGCGGCCGTCCCACAACGCGCGGTCGCAGCAGCTGATAGTCAGAATGGAAGAGCAGCTGGCGTACAAGCAGCAGTGTCTGTATCGCGCGTGCGCCTCGGTGACGACATTCAAGGTGCGGGACCCGGACCCGTGCGCGGTGGACGGCGGCAGCGTGCTGGGGCTGCGCTTGGAGATCATGTATAAGGCGCGCTTCCTGCGCCCCTACTATGTCCTGCTGAACCGGCCGTACCCGGGGTCCCGCTTCCTGCGGATACATCGGCATACCGTGCCCCCGTGCGTGCCGCTTCCGGGTTTGTCGGCGCGACACCTGCCTCCTCCGCCACCTCCGTCTGCGGGGAAAGAGAGGGATGGGAATGGAGATGGAGATGATGAAGGGGCGCCGAAGAAGCAGGATTTGGCGGCGTTCGTGCGCGCGCTGCGCCGGGAGTTGGTGCGGTACCATAACCGCACGGCTGTGATCGGGGATCTGCGTAGCGAGGCGGGGCTCGAGAAGAAGAAGGCGACGAAGGAGGTCGACGTGCCCATCGTGGATATCAGCGCGGCGGACGCGCAGGCCAAGCAGATTCGCGTGGAGTGGAGCGACGGTAGGTCCGGACGCTTGGTTATCAGCGATGATGGCGATATCCTGAAGATGGTCGCGCAGGGGGAGAATGGGCAGGATCGGGAGGCTGTTAGACAGCTTCTTGGGGGGAGTGTGAGGGTTGAGGAGGTTGTTAAGAGGCTTGGTGATGCTTGATTAGGTGTGCAGTGGGATTTGTGGAACGTTTAGTGCCGCGTTAAGGAGGAATCAGTTCTATTGCGACTCATCTTGTCACTGTGGAAGCGCCATGTCGCTACGATGAGATGTTTCGCCGTATGCTATACGAGATTCACCTTATTATTCAGTAGAGCTAATAAGTTTGCTTAAGATACCCTCGATTCAACAACAAGCCTTTCTCGAAATCACTTTGGTATCATAATTACTAGCACAAATTCAAAGATTGGCAGTAGGCTAGGTTCGCAATCTTTGTGAGACATGTCTGAGTATTGCTTTACGAACAATATGTATACACCTCACACCGCACCGCAAGTATGCTAAGTTCCCAACCAAACTGAGCTATCACAACTTCGGGAAAGGGGCATACATCCATGGATACCTTCAATTCCACACTAGTGCCATCAAATGCACTAAAGCGAGCCCCTACTCCAGCCCAAAGGCCAAGAGGCCAAGGCATCACGTCAAGCTGCGGCTGTTATCTCTTAGCGCCCTCATCCCCAGTCTCCCGAACGCCTTAGTCCCCGACCTCAGTACCTTCCGTCCTTACCTCATTTGGAAAGTCTACGCGGCATTACCTGATTCAACTAAGGGGTTCGCGATAGCCTCGTTTCGACCTGTATCCGGATATCTCGCGGTAGCAATTAGGTAGGTTTTCGACGGGACCTATGGATGCTTAGCGTTATCGTCGACTGTGGTGGGGACCTCGACGAAGTCCCGGGGTGTTGATAACGGGGACACGGAGATGGCGAAAAACGTGGGATGGTGTTTGACTCGCCATGCAAGGGAGAGGGATATCCATGCCACATGGCAATTAAGATATGAGACAAATCATTGCCACTGTTAACGGACCTTCAGAAACATCCACCTGAAGATGTCTCAAGAATGCGTAACTAATATAATGTTGGTGATTGGTGAAGTAGTTACTGAGTAAACAGTAGTATTAAATTTTGAAACAATATTCTATAGTCATCTAACAGTCCAAATCTATCTCCTGTAAAGCATCAATCGCAAATATTCGCTATCGTGATGTCTGTCTCATCACCCCTCTACGCCACGGGTGCCTTAGCCACGGACCCCCTTTCCACATCCGCATCAGCATCCTTTCCATTCCCGCTACTCGCATCGCTCCCCCCGTTCGACGCATCAACGCCCTCGACACCCATAAGCTGTTGGTGCAGCATATGGTGTTCGATATTGATCTTCGGGCCCTTAAACCACTTATGCGCATCGACGAAGAACCAGATAACGACGAACGCCATGGGCGCGCCGTAGACGAGGGACGTCCAGTTCATCGCATCAGGCGTCAGATCGTCTCCCCTGACGCTCGGGAAGCACAAGATCGGCATCATGACGACGACGAACACGCACGCCGCGATACCCGAGGGCAAGCTGAAAGCGCCTAGGTGCCAGGGCCCGCGACGGAATTTGTTGCCCACGAAGACGATCTTGAGGAAGATGGGGGTTGTGAAGGCAATGTAGGAGGCGATGGCGCCGATGCTGAAGATGGCGTCGATGGCGGTGTTGCCGAAGATTAGGAGGAGCAGGAGAATGCCGATCGTCGTGTTGAACCATACGGCATTGACGGGTGTCAGAGTGTATCGATTGACTTTCTTGAGAGGCCGGCTGACGATGCCGAAACAGTCGTCGCGCGCGTAGGCGAAGCACACTCGGGACGCGGCGACCATGCACCCTTGACCCATGGAGTAGGCACAGACGATGGTCATGGCGAGGACGGCGAGGGCAGTATTGCGTGGGAGGATTTGAATTACGTATGCGGCGAAGGGTTGTCCCTAGTGATATTGCTTAGCAACAACTTCCCGCAAGCTTATTATTGTAGCATTCGTGTGGATGGATTTCTTACCAGATCACTGTTAATAACTTCTCCCACGTCTTGAATTGTGTATGCGATAAGCGTGTTGAGAATGAAGCCGAAAATAGATCCCGAGGCAGCGGTCATGACGATGGATCTCGGAGTGGCAATCGATGCGTTCGAGCATTCCTCAGAAAGATGGAAGCTGGCGTCGTAGCCGGACATGGTCCAGATGATTGATAAGAAGGACATCAAAACAGCAACTCCATCAGGCCAATCCGTGCCATTTTGGATGCCCCAGGCCCATTCGTTAGGTTGGAACTTCGGATCGCCCATGGCGGCGGTAGGGATGATAATGATAACGATGAAGAGACAAAGGAGGTTGATGGCAGTGCCGACGGAATTGAAGTTCGCAATCCACAGTGTCGGCATACTGCTGATGCAGGCATGTGTTAACATGATAAGAACCGTCAGGAGGAAGGTCTGGTAGTTCGTCGGTACGTATTCTGGGTTCACTATAGATGCTGCGGCCAAAATCATGGCAGCTTAGGGGGAGGAAACAGGTTAGTCTTCATAACTACCTAGTAAGTGATTATAGATATCTAAGAAGAATTGAGACTCACCACATCCGTAGTCGACACTAGGAGCACCGGTAACTTGCGTGAACCAATTACTCCAACCTGTAATCCAAGCCGCGAATGGGCCATATTTCGGACCCGCGAGAACAGCCGCCGCATAGTAAAGACCACCGGATGTTGGCATGCTACTTGCCAATTCGGCCATCGAAGCAGCGACCTATTAAAAGAGGGATGAGATCGAAAGCACCCATACTCGACAATGGATTGGCTACTCACACATAGAATGAAAACCACTGATAACAGCCAACCCCAAGTGTTCGCAGCAGGGCCAGCTACGTAGGTAATTATATCAGTATATTGTCCTATTTATAAAATTCATACAGGTGACGTCTGTGAGATCAACTCACCGTATCCAAGTCCATACCACATAGTAGTCGCGATACTTGGAAGAAGTCCCATCACAGCAAAACTGACGGCGAAAGTCGTCCACGCAGAGAATTCTCTCTTGAATTCTTGCTTGTAACCGAGTGCGGCGAGGGCCGCCTCGTCCTCGGACATCTCAGCTAGATGATCAGGCACATCTCCATCGGCGAATAAGGTCGTCACAGCTGGGACATGAGACTCATGTCTCTCTATACTGTCACCCGCCATGGTGAAAATTTGATCAATGGCACGTGAGTGCCTTTAAAATTTTAAAATTTTCTGATATTGAATTTATTATTGAATTTAGTATTGTGTTTATCGCCAAACGGTACTCTCATGAAAATAATCGGCTAGATGGGATGAGATGAGGCTCAATGATAGGTATAGTAAGTCGAATATATTCTATCGGGGAAGCCGGATTGACGATGGACGGTTTTCATGAGGGATTGTCGAAAGAGGAACTTGACAGTGTCGGCACCGAGGAATAAGAGAACGAACAGGATGAACAGAATGTGTGATACGTTGCGCAAAGCTATGCTGCAGTAGCAAGCCATCTTATTTAACCCGGAATCCTGCATCGCGCTGATAGCCACCTGGCACCTGGCACTGGGAACTGGGCATCATAGATATCGGATATCTTAGATAAGTTTTCGATTGTGGATTGTATTGTACAATACGTAAACATAGATCGGTCGGGCGTTGGAGCTTAGTTTGCACCCCGGTCTTCCGTCTTCCTTCTCTGGTGAGTGGTCGCCAATCAGCCGTGGGGTGCAGCACCGGATGTCGACTTGACTTGTGGGCTGGATCCTCGAATTGGGAATATCCGACTCTCATTGGTCGACGACAACGAGAGACAAAGATGAGATCAGGCCGCCTTCTTAGTTCCAGCTGCCAGCTGCGTCCTTCTCTCCCGCTGATAAGAAGTAATACTAGTACATAACATGTGTAAGTACTACCCAGGTACCTACATGTATGTAGTACGTAGTACTAGGGCCAGCATGATGATCGGCTGCTGCATGGGCAGGGTTCAGGTTCCAATGGACCGATAGGTACGGCATTGTCTCACTTGGGCAAAAGAAGGACTTTCGTTATCAGTGGCTTTTTTTTCGAAAGATAGTCCCAGCTGCATACGTAAGTAATTCGACATTGTTACATCAAACAGCCCTATTACCAGGATTTGCGACGATAATATCCCTTGCGACGATATGTTTGAATTCGAAGCATATATTCCGATAATCCGGGAACGGCGATATTGGGAATGGCAATGGCAATGGCAATGGCACAAGCAATTGATGCTTGATTGTAAGGAGGTATGTAACATTGTAAGGGTAAGAATTGGATGCTGGTCTAAATGCTAGTCAACTTCGAAGCTTAGCTCGAGAAAGCAGGTGCTTACTCATCCCCTTATCTCGTGATTATCGCCAAAGTTCATAAGCTTAAGGTTCAATGTTATCCGGCATACCCCCAGACTAACGCCTTGTATGCGTATATCGGATTCATTTCAGGGGTAACACTGTCAGCTACGCAGGTAAATATCCATGATTGGGATATTGATTTACAACTGCTTAAGCATAGATTACTCCTTTGAGTAGGTAGAAGCGTAGAGGATACAGGGCATTCTTATCAAAACAACCTATCTATGGATGGATTCTTGGTGGCGGATGCCACTCACGTGATTCCTTTTAGGACAAGAGTATTTCCTTTCGATAATTTCTCGATATTTGCGGACTCGGGTTTCCTTCAGTTGATGTGTTGGGGTCTTCGGTCTTTGGTTTTTGTCGGTCCTTCTAGGAAGGAAAGAAATCAGGTCGTCGACTTCTCAACCATCTGGATATTTACGATAGCGTAGCTTTGGTGTCATGAGATTGACGATATACAAGGCCAATTTCATCCTGCTTGTGAGCCATTCCAGTCGCTGCTCCATATAAAAGTCCCACAACGCCACTGTGTCCCCTTTTCCTTCTCTCCCGATGGACCGATCGGCCGGGGACAGATGAAGAAAGACCTGCCTAAAGGTTGAAGTCAATACAATGAGGCGTATGATTAAAACGTGGGAACGTACCTCGATTGACACCTGCTTTCTTGGTCACCAAGCTGATGCAATCCTCCCCATGCTCACACTTAGGCATGACTCGCTTGCCCAGCAGCTTGGACCAAGACTCCTTAGATTCGATAGGGTCGAATACCTTTCCTGGACTACCTGGCTCAGAAGCGCCTTTGACTTCATCTGAAGCACTGGATTCTATCGGCGTCTCGATATCTGTAGTCCCGTCGACTTCCCCTATTGACTTCGGGTCTTCTTTCATGTCGGAAGTCACACCGGGGCTATCCGTAGTTTTGGGCTTGAAGAACCCCATTAGGCTACTCTGCCCCTTTGAGGAGGGTTCTTTAGCCAATATTGCCTTCGTTTTCTTCTGTGGCCTGCTGGCCGATGTGACACCCGAAGGTGTGCGCTTGAGACCACCTGCTCTTGGCTTAGCTGGCGAAGTTGCTGAGGTTACCGATTCGGGTTGTGACAATGGTGTGCTAGTTGATTCCTCGTTTGTGGAGGACTGTAATTTAGCTAAGTCTTGGCTAGGGGCTTCCGATGGCTCGCTAATCGGCGCAAGCGTCGTCTTCGGAGTGGCTGGCTTCTTGAAAAACATATCCTTGATGCTTCGTCGGCGATCAAATTCTGGAATGAGCTTCGCCGACAATGGTAAAAGGTCTTTAGTCGTCCAATCCCTAAGCCGGATCCCATCCTTAAAAACTCTGGGAGGATTCATGATATCTCTGATATGTACTTCTTCCCCGTCGATACTCACGATCTCCTTCATTGTCGCGTAGACAGGGCAGTGGTCAGAGCCCATCAATCCTTCCTGAATGTTGGAGTCTTCAAACCAAGCCTTCATATCGTCACTACAGAGAACGTAGTCGATTCGGCTACCAACATTGGCAGGCCGTGTATTCTTCTTGGTATCCCAGCAGGTGAACATCCCCTCTCGAGTAGGGTGGAAAAGTCGACCAAGGTCCCACAATGCCGGCTGTTCCCTATTTTCATCCCTTGGGCCTCGCACGTGTCCTTCGAATACAAGCTGGTTGAATAGACGCCGTGACGGAGTGGAAAAGAAATCCTCGACCGTCATTCCTTCTTTCCTAAGCCGCTCGAAAAGATTGGAGGTGTCAAGCGATGAGCGTATAACGTTGAGATCGCCTGTTAAAACAACTCTCTTCCCCATAGCTATTAGGTTGCGTATACGGACGTCTAGTGCGTCGAGAAACCCTAATCTAAAATCATCACGAGTTCCATCGCTATTCGCTGGGCTATAGGTTCCGATGAGAACAAAAGCCGGAAACTCAAGTATGACACATCTCCCTTCAGAGTCAAGTGCTACCTCGTCGACTAGACCCGCTAGCTGACCTGGCCTTGGGTAACCTCCTATTTGTTGATCAGGAGGCAGCTCTCGAAATTTAGTTGAAGAATTTGGCGGACATAGTACTCCAATTATCCCTTCTTCCGCTCTAATTGGCATACACGTCGCATTTCGCGTATAGATTGCGACACCAGCGTATCCTATGCTTATCAATAAAACCAAGCGCCAAAATTTCCGGACATAATTGCCATACCTTTCTTATGCTTGGGAAGGCTAAAATAGACATCCCAACCGGGCACTAGAACCATGTCATCCTGCAAGTCTTTGCGCTGGATTTTGGTTTCCTGCATGACAACTATGTCTGCCTCAAGGATGTCAAACATAGCCTCAAAGGTCCTCTTCTCCCTCCATGGCTGATATCCGAATGGGTTTCTATTACAAAAGTTAGACTTCAGATTTTCTCTTCTTTGGGTAAGAATATACCGAATGCCATTCACTGGATATAGTGTTAGTAAATTGAGACATGTGGATAGAAAGGAGAAGGGAAGACAAAACTCACCATTCCACGAGGTGATACGGACCCCCATATCGCAAGACAGTGTCTGCACAATGTAAAGGAGCTTTAACGCATTAGAAATTGTGCTAGTCGTTAATCCGTGCGTTCAATTCAACCGATTTTTCATCGTCGGAGATGCACTTGAATGGTATATGATGCACTTCCATCAATTCGGGTTTCGGACGCGGAGGTTCGTTGGAGAAGAAGGAAGTGGAAGCGACGGAGTTGTGCTCCATCAACGATGTCTCTATAGGAATGACTGGAAACCTTTTTATCTAATGAAGCAAGTGCTACGTTCATATGATTTCCGTGACTTCCATTTCTAGTATTCATGAATGTAAGAAAGCAATCGTACCCACAAACAGGGAGGAAGTCGCGACGTCCATCCCTGTCACAGCGCCAAAGTGACCCGAGATCCCGTGACTAACGTCATGATTCCGTACCCCCATGCCAGCATCCATGTTTTCTCATTATGTAATCAAAAGTCCGCCATATCCCCGCAGATTTACCGAGGCCCTGAGTCAGCTTTAACTCTGCTAAGTCGAGCCAAAAGCCAGCTCAGCCAATCAAATTAGACCTGACCTCATTCGACAATCCAAACCGAATGAAATCAGACCACCACCAAACCCGAACCTTTCAAACGGAACAATACCTAAACCTCCACGACGGAAAAATCTCCCCTCTAAACGAACAACCGCAACGACCGAAGCCGGAAGTTGACACATCTAAATAAGAACAGCGATGTTCCAGAGACAGATCCTCCGCGCGACGCCGCGCTTGTCGGCCCAGCTGCGCTCCCCCGTCCTCCGATCGACTCTGCAGCGTCGCCTCGCCTCGACCGAGGCCAAGACCACCGAGAACGCCTTCGTCAAGGAGAGGCAGGCCGTCAAGGAGCACGCTTCGGCTACGACTGGTGAGTGAACTAGACTTCTGCCACGCGGAAGAGAGGGGTTGGATTGCTGACTGTTCGCAGAGCTCTGGCGCAAGATTTCCATCTAGTAAGAACCGACCATTCCCTTTCCCCGATATCCATAGAATCTACTCGAGGAATCTACGTGTATGGAGGAGAGATACATCACGACAACACACTACACAATACCGCAAAAATGGAGCTAGATAGCACGGATCGCAAAGTGTTCCACCGCCGAAGACAAGACCCGAAAAGCTAACAAAATACCTCAAACCACCAGCGCCTGCATCCCGGCTCTAATTCTCGCCGGCGCCAACGCCTACAAGCTATGGAACGAGCACTGGGAGCACTGGTCCCACATGCCCCCTCTAGAGGAGCGCGTCGAGTACCCCTACCAGAACATCCGCACCAGGAACTTCCCCTGGGGCGACGGTGACAAGACCCTATTGTACGGATTCCCCCCTCCCCTCCCCTCTTCCCAACCCACCCCCTCCGAGCGATCGCTAACAGCAGACGAACAGCTGGAACCCGAGCGTGAACTACCACAACAAGGACAAATAAGCCCCCGATATTCCGACAGCATGGGTTATGGTTTTGGGGAGGATCGGTGGTCGTGGTATTAGCATAGGGGCGGATAGGAAAAATTGGCCCTATAGAATAAATCTGGTCGCCCCTGACAAGACGAGATTGCGAGTCTCGGATGTTGTAGATACGCAGTTCCCTTTGTGCATCAAATGATATCATATCAATGATAATATCCATATTTGCGACTTATCTATCTTCTGCTATTATCGACAATTTGCGTTAGGTAACGTGTCACTTTATATCAGCTTGGTCAACCTGAGTTGCGAAAACCATCCATTGTCGATGCAAATCTGCCCAATATGTACAACCGAAGTGAAAAAAGCCAAAGCGAGGCAGGTGCCTAGGTACTCAGCACACCGCACTACACTACACTACACTACACTACAACACTACACGACGTCACCAAACTAAGTCCCGATCCCAATCAACCGTACGTATTGTATTCCCTGTCTAAACAACCGTCCATCCCTCGAAGTCGACTGGGATACAAAAAAAGGATAACAAAAAAACCCACCCAAACACCGCCCCGGATCCCCTTAACCGGTGATTGACTAATTGATTGCAAATGTAAGTGTGTAACCGAAATACCCAAACCCCTAAACCCCTCGCCGAGACCAGGAAGAGACGTTGATGTGGTATGATTTTCGTCTCTGGGCTAGGGAAAGAACTAGAGTGATAAAAACAAGGTGGTGGGATGGTAGGTTGAGCGTGTTGATAAACCCCAGTGAGACTACATGCTTAATTGGGCAATGCGGCATGAATGTATGTAATGTGCACCATTAACTCCGTCCATCCTTCTGCATGCTCGGCTTCAAATTTTAGTATGCTTCGTGTGTACCTATGCAATGTGATGTGCTCGACTAGCTACTTCAGTTGCTTCACCGAGTATTGTGTGGGTATCTCGTATCTTACTTCGCGGGCTCGATGGTCTCTGGGCCAGGATTATCCACCCAATTCGTGAATCCGTCTTCCTCTTCGTCTTCCTCTTGCTGCTTCACTAGTTTGTGGTTAGGATGTTCACCCTCAGCGTCTTTCGTCGCCGTCGCGACCTCTGACGCTCTCCTAGGCGGCAAATCCGGCGGCGTCTCGCTCATCGCCGGGGTTAATTGTCCATCCGTATTCACGTCCGCCTCCATTTCAATTAAGTCCTCACTACTGCCATTCGTATTGGCACCCCTTTCTGTAGCGCCATTCAATTCCTCCGCATCTTCAACCCAAGGTCTCATATACGCGGGGGAATCTTCAGCTTCATGCTCATCGCCGTTTCCATCTTCGTCCTCTCCTTCTATGATCCGTATAGAGGGGCTGTTCGGTTCAGAGTCCGCATCTGGCGCTTCGACAATTAGGACATTATCCTCATTGCTGCCGTCTGGGCCGGTAACGTGGATCTGAGATATTCGTCTTCGCCTTGACGGTAGCGGGGGCGGCGGCACGGGTCGTCGTTCGACCTTGGTCTCACTTAAGCTCTCCGTACTCTGGCGTGCAATTGAAGGTGGGGGAGCAATAGGCTTCCGTTTCGGCATGCTCATTGGCGCAGCCTTCTGACCGGGCCCGGGAAGCGGTGTTCCAGGAGGCGGCAGAGGCTGACCGCGGCCCATAGGCTGATTTAAATCGACTGGAGGATCCGATTGTCTCCTCCCGTTAACGCCGTTCCTGTCCGTTTGCCGTTGTATCGCATTCAATCCCCAACGTTTTGCTGTCGCGGCCGCATTCGATACGGCAGCCAGGGTATTTCGTTTGCCCTCGGATGTGGTCCCGTTAGTAGAGCCGGCCGGCGAAGGAACCTCCTTCCGTGAGAAAAATCCTCGTCCTATGGAACTAGTGCTACTCTTGACCGAATTTCGGCTGGAGAGTGCAGGAGAACTCGGTGGCATGGCGTCGCTGTCTATACTCCCTATAGAAGAGGAAGTGTGCCGTCTACTTGGCATCTTAGGGGTATGTTCTTCCTCACGACCTTCAGGGATAGTTTCGGACGACGAATTAGCAGAGCCATTGGCCGGCTGAACAACAGATGGCGTTTTTCCGGGCGACCCGACCGGTGTGTGCGCTGGTGAGTTGTTTTTAGATCTAGCGGAGATGCTCGCCATCGTACTGAGCGCGTCATCGCGATCCGGAGGGCTCGATGAAGGCCTAAAAGTATCGGCGTGTACAGGATCCGTACCAACAGTCGGGCTTGATATCGAAATGGAACTTGACCGAGCGGGGCGCAACACCTCAGATGTGGAGGTTCTTGGGCTTTTTATATCGAGAGCGGTTGTTGACGCGGTTGCGGATGCAGCACTAGACACAGCTAAGCTATTCTCACTCGGTACACTCTTCTTCGAGCTAAGTCTCCTACTCCAAAACCCCTGCGGTTGAGCTGCCTGGTTCGCCTCGAGAATAGGCACACTATGGCTCTTCTCGATCCCTGGTAACTCAGGAGGTGTGGATGTGCCTGTCTCCTCAATCTGGCTAACCTCATCCACATTACCAAGTTGTGCAGCAATGGCTTCGTGATCAGGTGACCGCTCGACCGCGTCGTCGCCTTCGAATATTCCGCCACGCCACTGTTTATGCTCGGTGTTGAAGAAAGGAATATCATCCCAGAAAGGTGCTACTAACGTTTCGGCAATCACTTCCTTGATCCTATTCTCGATTTGTCGAAGGATAACCGTGTACGTAATCTGTCTCGAGCTCACAATAGGTTCGATGTTCATCTCGATCTTAGGCATGGATTGAAAAGAGAACCACATGCGATTGCTGGGGGGCGGTTTTATCTTGAAGAAAAGGTGACCTTCAAGCTTCCTCAATACAACAGCAAGTATGATGCTGACCTCCCTCGCTTTGAACCGAGTACCTAAATCGATGCGAACCGTAGCAGCGACCTCCAATCGGAAGTTGCCGGTATACTTAACATCGGCCTCCATTCCACATTCACCTTCGACACTGAAATCTTTCAACTTAGGATTCATAAAATACGGTGCCGAGTCACCGGTATCGATGCCCTGTATTTTCACACTCGAAAGAAACGACGGTCGATTGACGCGGGATATCTTCTTTGTAATCTTCTCTCTTATGAGGTTCTCGATATCCTTGGTCTTGTAGATACCGAGAAATATTCTTCCGATAAAAGCATTCAGCCACCGCGTTTGTAGGTGATCCTCGCTAGAGTGCAGTTTTTGGACCAACGATATTATATTCTTGACATCAAATTTCTGAGGCTTCGGTGCCATATTCTGGCCAGCGAATGATTGCTCTTGGTTTCTCAGTAGCGAGAAGTAGAAATCCTCCTTAGCAGAGCAGTTTTCGGAAAACAGAAAGAACGGTTTTGACACCTGTGAGTCTGGTGTGATATCTTTCCCCTCTGTCTTCCTGCTCAAGCATAATGCGTTCCGTTTGATGAATAGTTCGCCTTCGGGTGTAGGATCTCCTCCAGAGTATATGCTGACGTCATGATGGGCGAGAGATATAACGTGTCGAACCTCGAGCTGCTCGTCGTCGTCGAATAGCATCAGGTGGCCGTGTCTGCCATAGATAGAATATTAGCTACCGTGTCCTCTAAAACCTGTGTCACGCTGCTAGCGACATACCTGAGTACAACATAGAACACGTTGCCCGCCTTCTTGGGCCGCTGACTGACGCTTTTATTATCATTGAGAGGGTCGGGAGTCTGCTTCCTATCGAATATGCTTCTGTACATTGACTGGTACACGCTTTGACTTGGCGCGGCAACGGTCGTCGATCCCACGGGGGTAGAACGTTCGATCGGTTTGGCATTGATGCCCATGGGGGTGTATTCACGACATACTGCGAAGTAGCCCGCGGCTGTATCGGATTCGGCGAGTAAACGTTGTCTGGACTCTTCCTTCTGAGCTTCTCGGAGGGCGGTTGTGTCGTCGCCGGGTTGGACGATATTGTCAGCGTCATTGGCGTCGTCTCCAAGAGAATTACCGTCTCGGACGGGGAACGTGTAATGCGCATGTAGTAGTACTACAGCTATGACTAGAGGAATGAAAGTGACACCACCAAAGAGGTAGGTCAATAAGAAACCAGTCCAAGTCATACCCATAGCTGCTGAAGCTTCGGCTGCTTACAAGGGCCAGCAGGATGCGGAACTGCTAACCTTTGCGGCCGCCGAATTTCGAAGACCATGGGAAATGGATTGTAGTACTTCCCTCCCGCTGAGAAAATTAAAAGAGGACACCGAAACAATAAGAACAAGAAGTGGAATCGGAGACGTATGAATTATTCTTAGGGATGTAAAGAGTGTATAGGACCTAGGTATTATTATGCAGAATGAACAATGGACGATGGGTGGGTCAAGGGTATGTCATATGAATATAGGTATGAATATGAATGGTGATAAGATAAAGATGCACCTGCACCTGCACCTGCACCTGCACCGGGCTGCAACTGTAGACCCGTTGTGAAGCTTCCAAGCTTACCTAGTAAGCTCCAGCGTATTAGCGTCTTAGATGCATGCCGTGGGAAGGTGTGTTAGGGGAATTTTAGGGGAGTTAGGGAAGGCTAATAGCGGAACTAGGCGGTTAAGAAAGTCGTATTTAGAGCCTGGAGAGCTCGTCATAGCGGAAAGAGCCACGTGGGGTTTTTGTAGCGCTTTCGTTCGCGGGGCGGGTTAGCGCTATAGGTTCCCTGTAGTAATTAGCTGTGGCTGAAATAGTTAACCTCCAGAGCTGGGACCTAATTAGGTGTCGAATCTAGCCATGCTGCTTTTAGCCTGAGCTCGCCCTGATAAGTTGAGTTATGCAAGCAGCATAAAAGGTATGTAGTATTGTACAATACATTAGCAAGCACCTTCCAAGGCTTACCTAAGTACTCGTACCCGGCAGAGTACGTATCTCCTAGGTCAGGTCATGTGGAAACTAGCAAAATTAGGACCCATTATCTACAAAGATACATTGAATAGTACTTCGTTCTAATAATAATGATTTGCCTAACTTAGACACCAAGGTCCTACTAGGTAGATACTGATAGTATGTACCTCGGTGCGGCTGAACGGACGGACATCCACTCATGCCATACGAAATCGAGGCTAGTCCTGTGGATACCTAGTTTTAGGTACAACTTTCTAATAAATCTAAGTACCTTTTAGACGTGTTGCTCTTTAAGGAGGTCTCCTCCTTTTCTATCGTTACCTAATATTATTACCTATCTTATATGACGTAGTTGTTGCTGGAGTTGTATAAGGAGGCAATTGCCTGTTAAGAATACTTACTCTTAGCCTGTACGGTGACTGGCGGCTCACCTAGTCGTCCGTTCTTAACTGATGTCCGTCCGTTTAGCCGCTCCGATGTACCTAGTTACGTCCAATATAGCGAACATCAAGAATTTCATCCATCCGTGGATTTGTATTACATACCTAGGACTTAGATACACCCGCTGGACGTATACGTGCTGGCACGGGTGTGAGCCAGCACATTATCGTGTTGAGACCAAAACTGCATTTTCGAAGTCGTGGTTGTCGGAATCCTTCCAAAGAACAACCGGGGGGGTTACTATGATCCATTGAGCTGTCATCTCGGAAAGGCTGCTGCATCAGCTGACGCCCTTGCGATGTCCGCAGGTTGGTCTTGGAGGCATTTTTCTATTGCCAACGCGTTCTGCCCGACTCGATGGGCTCCCCATCAATATAATAACACTTAATATGACCGCAGATTCATAGTTCACGTCTCTTCTCATTACCATTACCATACCTTTCAGATAAGAGAAATTCACCCAAGCCTCAATTCTCCTGTATGTGTCCATCATGGCCTCATTCTAAACGCCTTTACAATGCAACGCCATGCTATGCTCTCCCCTAACAGAGTGACATTTCCATAACGCAAACCACCAAGCCATCATCATCATGTCTACCATCGTAACCCCTCCCTCCCAGCATCGCCCTCCAAAATCTGGTTTATAGCCGGCTCAATCACGCTCCTCTCCGAGCGATACCTAGCCTCCTGCTTCATCCTCGTATAAAACACCGGACAATCCTTACTATCGCACTCGACCTCATCCAACGGTGCCAATCCCGCGCAGCTTTGGCAGATCTTATTCACGTCCGCCAGCTTCCTTTCCTCGCTATTAAGCTGCATCTGCAATTTTACCAGCGAAGCGGGAGCGTTGCGACGACACCTCCCACACACCGACGACCCCTCACTCCGCCTATTCGTGCGCGAGCCGCAGCAGACGCATGCGGCGGCTTTCATATACGATTCGAGCGTCTTCCTAGCTCCGGGGTTCTTTCCCGTCAGATCGACACGTCGGATCCGCTGTACCTTGGGCATCTCGTCGTACCACTGCCGCACGTTGGCGCCCATCAGGTTGAAGATGCGCTCTAGCGGGGGGATCAGGTTTTTCGAGATGTAGTACTCGGCGTCGAGCTGCAGGTGCGAGTTGCTCAGCAGCTCCTCCGGCGCCACGCACCTGTCGATGAGCTTTGCCCCGGGGGCTCCCGACACGACCACGTACGGGACGCGTTCGCCGTACTGCGGTTCCGCTCGCGCGTCTTCGAGCATCTTCTTCGTGCTGATCAAGGCGCCCGGCGGCGGCGGACCGCGGTCGCTGTACGTCCCTAGCCTGACTTCTCTCGCGAAGCAGAAATCTTGCATGGACACGGCCCCGCGCATGATCTTCTCGCATTGCTTTTGGAAGTACGATTTGACTTGGCTGAGATCGGCGGTTTCAAAGAGTAGCTTGAGCGCTTTTTCTTCTATCATCTGTTCGGCGGGTGTCCCGTCTCTCCTGACTGTCTCGATACCTTTGGCATCGAATTCAGGCTTTACTTGGTCCTTGCTCTCGTACTTGTAACCGACGTAGCGCTTCTTCGCAAGTAGCACACACGGGTGGTAGACTTTCTCGAACTTGAGCTTGATTGGTCGAGGATTCATATCCGTGAGGGCTTTGGAAATCTCATTGCCGATATCGAACGCTTGGTCTTTCGTCCTGCCTGGTAAGTAGATGAACAAGCTGTCGGTATCGCCGTAGACGACTTCCGCTTTCCATTTATCCACTGAATGGATGAGAGCTATTGCTCTCTCGAGGGTCTCGCGCCCGGTTTGCACGATGCTGTCCGCGATTTCGGAACAGGGCATACGTCCTGAGAATGACGCTGAGGTGTATCCATACGTGACGTTTGCCAAAAGCTTCAAGGCAAGTTGTCTGTTATTGAGAAGCTGCTGCAGAGTTTTATCGTCCTTATCTTGCTTCATTCCACTCTTCACCATCACTCGCGTTTCCAAGATTTCCGTCAACATCTTGGCTAGTAAAGACTTTCGGATCTCTGGTTTGCAGTACATCATACCATTAGGCGATATGTTGATATAGTCTTTAAGAAGCTCTAAAAGTCCTTGTTGACGCTGATAATCCGTGAAGCCCATCTTGTTCGTGCCCCGCCAGTTAGTAATGCGACCGAGGAATGTTGAGTAGCAGTAATTATAGGCGATCATGACGCTGGGGTAAAGACTCTGGAAATCAAGTACCACCAGTGGGCTGTTGTAAAATGCGCTCCGAGGTTCCATGACAAGGGGCAAGCACTCAAGTGCATTTTGTGCTCCGACCTGCTTCCTATCTGGTGAGACTAGGATGAAGTTCTCCGGCTTCGCAATTCTGAACATGATTGACTCGACCTTGAATTGAGATCCTCTTGAAAATACAGAGAAGAAGTCGACACCTAAAAGCCGAGCTTGTTCGCTAGTCCGTGGAATGAGTTCATTTGCTTCGAGTATCTCTATGTCGAGTTTCGTCCGGGTCAAGTAGTATCGAAGGAGCTTACTCAGATCTCGATGTTTACCCTCGACATACCATTCTGTCAATGTACGCCAGGAATAATGTGGGATTCGTCGATGCAATAAATGCCATACAACATTTTCCATCGTGTACTGAAGCAGGTTGAGCTCCGATCGCATTGCGCGCCAGATATTAATCATGTGTCTCCCCGTCACTCGAATAGTCGAAGTTGTGTTGAAACCCCATCGGTCAGCCTCCTTTCCGAAACGCCCAAATGACTGGCTTTTCATTCGCGAAAACTCATCGCATAGATTATAGTCGTATTTGAATCTTGCTCGCTCGATCAAGTATCCCCATGAGCTACCATGGACCTCATATCCGGTGAGAATATCCGGGTCGTGCGTCCGGACAATCTCGACCATCCTCACCATCAAATCAAGTTCTGACGTCTCTTCGATAATCTCGGTTCGAATTGGGCTCTCTTTCTGAAACCTTCGCGCCAAGGATCCGTCTTCGGAAAGTACAATGATACCAGATCGCACTGACAGAGATGCATTGTCGCCAGTAGCGAAATTTTCATCTGACTTAGAACACCAGAAAATGCATTGAACTTCGTCCTCTTCCGGGTTGGGAAATAGCTTCCCTCGGGTGTTGACATGTACCTCCAGACTCATCGTACTCATGTACTGCGCCTCATGCTGAACGCTTGTCGATTTCTTCTTTTGTGAATATTTGAAACCATGTGTGTTCTTTGGAGTTGGGCCGTCAATTTGGGACATGTATGGTTTGAGCTCGGGGTCGCGAATCTTCATCTTAAGCTCTTGTGGGTCATTTGCCGTGTCTTGGACATTTGCCCACCAACTTTGTACCTCATCAAAAGTAGGTGGAGGTTCCGCGATTTCCCAACTTCTCAGTGAGCATTCCCGACGGAGCTTCTTGTAAATGCGCTCATCTTTATCAGCATCATGAGATACATCTAACTTCACCCCATAATTAATTGGAGATTCCCCTGTAGGATCGAAGTCAGGAAGATAAGGCAGAGTATTTCCTTCAAGACGAAACTCCTGCCCGGCGTATTCTCGTACCCTCTGAGGTACATCTTTCTCGTCGCTGTAAAATGCCTCTTGATATATGACATTAGGGCGACCTAGACTATCCATAGTCGATAGGACTTCTGCCATTGAAGGCGGAGGTTGATCGAAGATAAAGAATTGTGCCCGAGGTCGAGGAATACAGCCAATATCAAGAGATTTCCTAACGTCGCTTTCTTTCGTGCTATTCGAAGTAGAACTGCTGGGCTCTAGCCTCTCTGTGTGCAACGATGAATGCTCACTGACTTCTCCGATCGGCGTCCATGAGTCAAATGTGACATGCTTTACAGGTTCATTGCCTTCGCTCTTCTGGGAGTTTGTTTGTTGGCTTAATCGGAACTTCGTGCTAGGATCATTGGGGTTTTTGACCACTGGGAAATTCAGAACTTGATTCCCAGATCCCTTGAGGGCCGTTTTCGGTCTTGATGAAGCATTCTGCGAGGGTTTTATTCGTGTTTCTAGGTTGCCTAATTTTTCAGGAGCTGTTGTCGGCGCCTTCGCATTTACGCCATCGGCATCCACAGCACCAAGAAAGCTTACACATCGACGCTTGGACTCCTGATCTCTTGAGAACGCCGAGGGCGCGCGTTTCATGGCTCTCTTCATTTGAATATGTTGCGAATCCCGAGGGATTTTGCTCACTAACCCTTGTTCCCTTGCAACATCTAGCAAAACTTCCGAGACGGGTATATGTGGTCGACGAGCTGAACGTAAACAACTAATGTGCACTCCACTAACCAGCAATTCTGGGTGATTCTCCTTATCGGACTTGCTACTTAAGTCAGGCGACTTGAGCAGAATAGACTGGTCTGATGAACTACCAGAAATCCTTCCAATACTCTGATTTAGCGGCTTTCTCGCTGTTAATGGGCCTTCATTAATTGGCTCCTGGACTTTCTTCTCTGTGTCTAAGGTAGGGACTTTTTGCTCGTCTGAGTCTTCCGGGAAAATCCCATCATCTTCCAGCTCAATATCGCGAATACGGTCATCATCCACGAAAATGCTACTGGTGGGATTATCGTCTTCTTCAAAGCGTTGGCTAGTTACACCAAGGGCGGAGTCCAAGTTTCCAGGATAGAGATCTTCAACTGATTGCAATGTGGTTTTGACAGTTGATTCCAAAGCCACGTTAGGTACGAAGTTTTTGAAGCTTAGCTTACTTCCGTCCCTTTGGTTCTGTTCCTGTCTTATCAGCCCCTGGATTTGATCTCTAAACTCTGCCTCGTGTATCCACCCAGGGGACTGCGAATGGCGTGGATCTGCTGACATGGATACTAAATCTTCCGGAGAGAACGGACTGCTTCCAGGCGTTCGACCTAGTATCCTTCTTTTACGGCGCTTCGTCTCATCTTTCCATAACCCGGCCATACTGTGGACAAGTTTCATATCGGCGGGTAAAGGATGTTTCCTCTCAACAAAATCGTGATGAAGCTGCCTCTCCTTGATCTCATGTCGGTTGAGAATGTCTTGGACACATATATCTACCTCGATGGAGCAATGGCTGGCACGGGGAAGATCCGGATCGTCCGTTATGGAACCTCGCGACACAGACTGACTGTGCCATATATGGGGCAGTTCTAAGTCGTCTTCGTAATTAGGTATTGGGGCTCTGAAGCAGACTTTTTGGGTTTCTATGTACCCGCAACCATAAAGATTGTAATCAGTCATGAATTGCAGCAGGTATTGTAGGTGCGCTTCATGAGGCTGGAATTTCCTCTTCATGATCACACCTTGGTGGAATAATTCGGCAAGCCGAGTCATCACTAAAGGGTTGAGCATATATATTTTGAGGTAGAAGCGGTAGCCGACATGGAAACCGTAGAACGGTATACCCTTGACAAGAGTAATTCTCGCCACATATTTGCTTTTGCCATCATATGCATTGCGACGATAGCTTACAGCCAGGGCATGGTCGATAGATAAGTGAAGTCGATATATGTACGCACCCACTAAGATGCCGAGTCAGCACCAAACTTACACACATTATTACACAGCTTACCATCGTCCGGGAGTAAACTCCCATCGTACTCGATATACAGATATGGAAAGGCTCCATGGATGTGTGCGCAGACTTTCTGACCAGTTTCTGTCGAACCGAATACTCTGATGACTGGAACCCTGGGCTCTTTACTCAACTGGGATGGACGTATGTCATTTCGAAGTTGAGGGTCATATTTGGTAGGGATAGCTTGATAATGGTCTATGCAATTCAGCCGCACACGGAAAACGTCCATGGCGACTTGGACATGGTAGCGCTGGCGCGACTGGGGAGAGCATAGAGAAAAGAGACGTCTATCAAAGGACTATGCATAAGTTCAATTGAGGCATAAGTATTACATGAGAACAATGTAAAAAAGTTTCTTCCATAAAACTTGTGTCGCGTTGGAGGATGCCTAGACGCGTTGATTAATTGATGAAGTGGTAACAATCACGACGCGTTACGTCATTATATGGATATAAATGTTTATTTAGATAATATGTAACTACAAGTATATATATGCCAGTCGGAATCACTATTAATCATCAGCCCCTTACTAATCTAAATCTAATCACGTGTTCCCCTTAGCTCTAACCCTTCACTCCTGTTCACTCTTCCTCGCTGTTGTGTCAAAACATCCGCACCTCCATATCCCACGCTGATACTATCGCCTCTCCTATCACCACCGAGTGAACGTAGAAGAGACTTCCCCTTTTATTTGCTTTCATTCCTAACTTGAAGGGCAGATAATTCTGCTGAGGCGGTTGGTCACATTGAACCACCTGAGACCTCTGTGCCGGCATATGGTCCCATGCTGTCGCAAGATGGTCCAATGTCAGTATTTTCATTGTGTATCCCAAGAAACTATTCCACATGTCATACAATCGAGCTCTAGTGAGATAGCTCCATATATCTTGCGAGTTTTTAACTGCCACTTGATTGGGATTGGGATTAAATAGCTCTTCCCATGAGTCGGCATTGTCCTTATCAAATTGTTTGATAAGGTCTTTCAGAGAGACAATATGGGTTCCATCGCTTGCCGTGATGTTTTTTTCTTTTATTCCTTTCTGTCCCATGATGATGAAAACATCGCGATCAACTTCTCCCATCTTCAAGAATATCTTCAGCCTCTCACAGAAGATACGGTAGAAATCCTGATGAGATGAAAAGCTTAGGATGTCTCTCCATGAAGTATCCTGTAGGTGGCGGCTATACGCGACTGCTTCCACTATAGCGTTTGCGACTACCATGCAGAATATTGACCAAACAGATGCTTCGCTACTACCGCTCGGGTAAGTGAGCTGGATTGTCTCGTTTGGTGAAGCTCCCATCTCTAAGAGGCGACAGAAAATCGGGCTATCAACCTGAGAAACGGCCGCTGATAGAAGAAGCGATAAACCCCTGCTCGCTTGTGCCAGTCTTGGCTGATCTTGAAGCCTATGTAGTAGAAACTCACAATCGCCGACGCAGCCTGCTACCCAGTGCAAGTAAGGAAATTTCGTCTCGGACATCCCTGGGGGCTCACTATCGAAGATATATGAAGTTATGGTCTGTTGAGGCAGAGCAACACCGTTTGTGACGTAATGCTGGATCAGCTTTTCAAATGCCCCTAGTAAGATAGCTGAATCCTCACGACCACTTCTCCAAGAGTACGTAGACTCTAGTCTCTTGCCCAGACCGTGGGTGAGCACTTGAGAGTCCTTGTGGTCCAGGAACCATAGTTCGGCAAGCATGGCCTTGGTTTCAATCTTTAACACATCCAATCCCCGAAGGTTCTCGGAAAATATACGCATCTGTTCGCTCCGCATCATAAATTCGCGAACGTTACGATGGGAAAAGGTAACGGAAGAAGACATAAATTCGGCTCCTTCAACGGGACCACGGGTCTCGAACTCCAAGAGGCCTTTGGCCTGTAAAATGAGAAACTCTGCTTCGCGGAGACGCTTTCTCATCTCTGTGTCTGAATAGGCCTGGATTTCGTATTCCATTGGGAAATCAGGAGTAAACAGTTCATCAATCCAAGTAATCCACATCACCTTGCAACTGACTCCCTGTCCAACTAACCAAAGAATTTTCAATATTTTGTTCTGATAACTAGAGTCAACGGAGTCTAGTAAGCTCTGGTATAAGTTGTGGATATCCTGAGGAGTATCATCGATCAGCTTTACTAACTTATCAACGTCTTGGATATCTTCCATCGCTTGAAGAAGCTTGGCAATGGTGAGACGCGCCCATAGGAATACTCCTTGCGCTTCTTCGGTGACCCTGTTCACCAGAGTCATGTAGAAATCTTTTACCCGCTCGAATTCTGTACTTTTCTCGAATTCGGTCTGTCCAAAGTGCATGATGTCAAACTTCGTGAGTTCATGAAGCTTGATGCGCAAATCATTTGAAAAAGCCGATATAAACTCATTAGTAGGACGAGAACTGACGAGAAGTTTGACGTCGCCATTCTCAGCCCAGGATGTGAGGATATCGACGAGAAGCTTATGGCTGTGACGGGATACAAAATCATTCTTAAACTCATTCAAGCCATCAATGAAAAAGCAGAATCGGTATCCATAGCTCGTTGACCTGGTAGTGAGCTTCCGAAGCCCCTCTAAAACTTCGGAGTACCGAAATAGGGGCTCATCAACGAATGGTTCATATGGAGTTCTTAAAAATGTATGGTATGCATCTGGGAAGACTTCGGGTATTAGATCCGGACATTTCCTTAAGACTGCGAATAGAATCGACCGGCAAAGGCCATATATAGAGTTGTTCAGCCCGTCTGTCCCGATATTCCATGCGAAGAACTGAGCGAAGATCAACGGCTTGTCTCCCGACCAGATGGCCAATTCCTCTCGAGTCCGCTTATGGTAAGAAAGGAACTTCATCAACGTCGATTTTCCAGAACCGGCCTTTCCAGAAATGTGGAAGATACTCCTACTTCCACTGGAGAGCCATTTCAAAAAATTGACTCTAGCCCGCATTTGAAGTTGCCGTGTCTCTTTGGCCTCTCTGACCATTTCCCCACTTAACGATTCATGAATGAACGTGCCCCCCTCTTCAAGTTCACCGTCGGCGCCGTCGTCTAAAAGCCACTTGTACGTATTGGCTCCAGTATCATCAATAGAATCTTCTCGATCGTACATTGACTTGAAGTAGAGCTGCCTCAAGATTCTTACCTCTGGTGGGGCAGGTCGTGAGGCTTCAACTAGTACGCTAAGAACCGCCAAAATCTCTCGCATATTTTTCGACACCAAGACTTCGTCGTTGGTTTCTGCAAGGCACATGCCATGTCCTGATTGGTTATCGAGCATGTCTTGGACTAAAGCTTGGAGGTCGCTCAAGCGCTGAACTAGATCAGCGTGTTTCTCTTTGAACTCCCATTCAATCCGAGTCCATATTAAAACATGCCGCTCGCTAAGCACACTGTTAACGGTGTCATCGTGTTGGAATTACTTGTTGCTGACTTACTTTAGTAAAGCAAGTAGTTGAACCGACACCTGCGACCGATATTCGGCAAGCATCGACCGCTTCTTAGCAACTTCTCCCTTTTTACGCGCTGAGCGTAATGAAGTCATCACGGAATCCCAACGAGACCCTTCCGTAGCTTTTAGGGTCTGGAGAAGGACCGATAGCTCTCCCGAAAGCGTCTCGCATTTCGATGCCAACTCTCTGAGCGCTGTCTCATGTGGAGAGGTACCCTTAAATTCATGACCTTGCAGCCCTAAAGTGAGCGCATGTAGATCATTGACCACAGACTCGACATTGTCGTATTCGACCGTACTGCCGTGCTTGGCGATCTTGTAAGTGCCGGATATGACTTTATATGAGAAGTCGATGAGACTCAAGATACTGCAAGCAAGCCCGATGGCTGTTGCAGGATCCATTGCTTTGCAGTATCTCCATATGGCTAGATTGAATGGTTAAGTTATTGAAATAAGGGTTTTCGCGAGCTTAAGAAAGAGGTAAGGATGATTGAAGGGACAGGCGCAGCATAGGCAAGGTATAGGCCGCTGCTACCTATGGCTAGGTCTACTCCCGTCACAGAACTTGAAGGATCAGTGTTACCCGCATATCATGTTATGTAACCCTGCCTGCATATACTGATCCTGCGTTATTCTAATATTCTACCTCCACGATGTTCACGCTCGAGTGGGGTCATGATAATGTTGCGATATTTAGGAGATAGAGAGATCGCTTCCATATTAAAGAAGGTTCTAACACGAAATACAATCATCATACTGGTACCTAATCGAACGTGAATAGCGGGGAATATAGGTGTGCACTTGGTTTGTCTTACCTCTATTTATAGTAATCCAGCGATAGGCGTTTATAGCCCCCATCTTCTCTAGTCACACGGCATAGGCAACTGGCATTCTTCGTCACAACCGAGCTGAAAGCTATAGTAGAAATTAGAGCCTCGGCGGCATTCAGGAAAAAAAAACCGAGCCGTCTTGCTTCATTTAGTATATATGGTCGCAGATATATGTCACTTTACATAGATGAAAAGGGGGTTATATCTACAAGCCACACCTGACTAAGCAAAAAGACTAAAAACGCACAGCCACATCGATCCGGAGATACGTACCTCAGATTTATCAAAGTTCAATCATTGCTCGACTTAACCAAATCACTTACTTTTTCTAAACAACGACGCATTCCTACATCCTCCTCTATCCACCTCCCGCAATCCAGTTACCGGCAAACCATCGAGACATCCAAGGATCGCAAGAACCATGCCACCGCCCGCCCCACCGCCGCCCTCGCGGCGCGCGGACTCCAAGGCCTCGGCCGCGTCGAAGGAGGAGAACATCTACATCCCGTCCTTCATCAGCAAGCGGCCGTTCTACGCGGGCGAGGAGGGCAAGGGTACGGACTACCTGGAGCACCAGCGGCTGCACAAGCCCAAGGACGACCAGTCGCGGTGGTACGATCGCGGGCGCAAGCTCGGGCCCGCCGCCACCAAGTACCGCAAGGGCGCGTGCGAGAACTGCGGCGCCATGACGCACAAGGCCAAAGACTGTCTCAACCGGCCGCGGGCCAAGGGCGCCAAGTGGACCGGGAAGGATATACAGGCGGATGAGGTCGTGCAGGAGGTCGAGCTCGGCTGGGACGCTAAGAGGGATCGCTGGAACGGGTATGATCCGAAGGAGTACCGCCGCGTGGTTGAGCGGTACGAGCAGATGGACGAGCTGAGGGCGCAGATAGCGGGCGGTTCGAAGGATAAGGATGGGGAAGGGGAGGAGGATGGGAAGGATGCGGGGGAGAAGTATGCGGAGGAGTCGGATATGGGCAGACATCAGAGCACGGCGACGAGGCAGCTGCGTATTCGCGAGGACACGGCGAAGTACTTGCTCAACCTAGACCTCGAATCCGCGAAGTACGACCCCAAGACGCGGACTATGGTCGATGCCGGCGCGACGGCCGATAAAGCAGCAGCTCTATTCGCAGAGGAAGGGTTCCTACGCGCGTCGGGCGACGCAGCCGAGTTCGAGAAAGCGCAGAAATACGCGTGGGAGGCACAGGAGAAAACCGGCGACACCCGACAGCACATGCAAGCCAACCCTACGGCGGGTGAATTCTACCGCAAGAAGGAGAAGGAAGAAGCCGAGCGCAAGAAACTCGAGCGTCAAAAGGCGCTGGCGGAAAAGTACGGCGACTCGACATACGAGATGCCCGCAGCGTTACGGGAAGCCGCGATCACGGAGTCGGAACAGTTCGTCGAGTACGATGAATCCGGTCTGATCAAGGGCGCGCCGAGAGCCAGCGCTAAGTCCAAGTACGCCGAGGATGTTCTCATCAATAACCATACCTCGGTCTGGGGCAGTTGGTGGTCTAATTTCAAATGGGGCTACGCGTGTTGTCACTCGTTTATCAAGAATAGCTACTGCACGGGTGAGGAAGGCAAGCAGGCTTGGGAGGCGGCTGAGAAGCAAAGGACGGGCGTAGATTTGATCGAAGAGGCCCCCACTCAGGAGGAAGAAAAGGGCGCTGAAGAGAAGGCTGATGAGGCTGAACCACCACAAGCCAGCAAGAAACGCACGTTAGAGGAGATGAAGGGTGGCGTTTCGGAAGCTGAGCTCGATGAGTATCGGAGGAAACGAGCAGCAGCAAATGATCCTATGGCCAAGTTCTTAGGGAAGGATGAGTTAGTCCAATAGTGTCTGCCTTATCGACAGATGATATTAATACATAACGAGTCAAATCGGTAAATAGCATGTCACATAGAGCATATATGATTAACGGTGGTGAAATTTCTTCATGCATTCCGTATCCCATGGCCTAACGCCGGGAGGTATGATCCAGTTACATACCGCCATAATGTAATCAGTTTTTTCCCACCGCCAAATAATCCACATGATTTCATGGAAGGCGTTACATTTACTCCTCTTCCTCCTCCTCCTCACCATCGTCACCCTTCTCAGCAGCCTTGGCCTTCTTTCTGCGGACACGGCCAGGGCGGCCGCCACCAAAGGGCGAGGTGAGGGAGAAGTCAATGTGCTTCTGGGAGTCTAGACGGACAATGAAGGATGGGACGTTGACGATCTGCTTGCCGACGCGGATGTGTCGCTGGCGGATGAGGACACGGGCGTGGTGGATGGACTTGGCGAGACCGAGCTTGTAGACACAGGTCTGGAGGCGGCGCTCCAAGAAATCTTCGACCTTGAGGGCAAGGACGTAATCGAGCTTCATGCGCGACTCGTCGAGCACACCGACACGGACGAGACGGCGAATCAAGGCATTTCCTTCGAATAGACGCTTGGGGTCCTTCTCGTCGAGGGTAAGAAGCTGACTATAGATTTGATAGTATATTAGTATTGATGATAATCTAATACGCGTGTATTTTTTTTTTTTTCATTAGCGATGCAGAGGAAGAACATACCGGGCAGCACGACGAATCTTGGAAAGGGTGAGCTGGACACGCCAGACCTCACGCTTGTTGCGTAGACCATACTCTCCGACGAGCTTCAACTCGGAATCACTATAAGGGCGACGATGTCAGTTTCTTGTTCACGACTTAAGTAGAGTCAAGCTCTAGCTCAGTGGCCGGTGATTACTGACAGACGGGCGGCCTCGAAGGGACGACGGGGGACCTTTGCGGTCTTAGAGTAAGACAAAGGCGCCATGGTTGCGACGACTCAATTGTCTTTGGGGATGTTGTCAAGGGGGGGAAAGGGAATGAAGAAATTGAAGTTGTCGTGTGAATTCGCAAAAGTAGAGAAAGCGAATCAGAAAAGTTGGAGGTCAAAGTTTGAAAAGAAAAGAAGTGGATTTGTGGAATGGGGTAGGGCATGGTTAGAGCTAAACCCAAGTTGGACAAAGTACCCCTCGCTTAATTGGTAGAATTGGCAGGTGCTTGCCCAGTGCACAGACGGGTAGTGACTTACTAACGTCCACAACCGCAATCCAAGCCCCGAAAAAATTCCTAAGCGAATTTCTTGAGTAGCGACCATCGAGAGAAATCAAACAACTCCCATCACCAAAACAACTTTCTCTCGCCAAACCTCAACACCGACAAGATGGGTCACGCCGCAGGTCTTCGCGCTGGTACTCGAGTATGTCGATGCGATTCCAATCGATTTTTAAATTGATTTTTGAAGGGGAACCGAGTCTAATCTAACAATTTCTTTAGTATGCCTTCTCTCGGAACTTCCGACAGAAGGGTATGATCCACCTCTCTACATACCTACAACAGTACAAGTACGTTCCGACTCGATTTTTTGGAAGCGGGAGGGCGAAATATTGACAATTGGACAGGGTTGGCGACATCGTTGACATCAAGGCAAATGGTGCTGTTCAGAAGGGGTAAGGCAAAAATCCAATCCCACCGAAAATGCGATAGATCCGAATCCAGACATACCAAGACTGCGAATTTGGCGAAAAGCACAACGGCCACTGGGGAACTCGAGCTGACTAGGGGAACAGTATGCCTCACAAGGTCTACCACGGAAAGACCGGTGTCATCTACAACGTCACCAAGACCGCCGTCGGCGTAATCATCTACAAGAAGGTCAAGCACCGGTACATCGAGAAGCGAATCAACGTCCGCATCGAGCATATCAACCGATCCCGATCACGAGAGGACTTCCTGCGACGCGTCAAGCAAAACGCCGAGCTCAAGAAGAAGGCCAAGGCCGAGGGCACCACCCTCACCGTTAAGCGACTACCTACCCTCCCCCGTGAGGCGCACACCGTGTCCATGAAGGACAACCAACCCGAGACGGTGGTTCCTATCGCGTACGAGACGACCATCTAAGGAAGGGAAAAGGTGGTGTACGGGATGTGGTGGTCGCGTGGTGTTACTGGGTTCTTCTGCCGGTTGCTCTTTTCTCATTGCATTAGGGGTTTTTCGCGTGGCTAGGAATCTCAATCTTCTGTGCATGGCAAGGCATGGAGGTACATAGGCACTGCCTAGAGGAATGACAAAAATATATCAATGCCAATGATGGCTCTTGCTTGAACGTGACAAGTCTTGGTATCCATGAATGCCAAGAAATAGTTTGATCTCATCCAACGTAGGGTCTCGAAGATTGAAAAATGAAGTCACCAACATCATCAAGAGAGACTAGAATTCCGAGTCATCTTATAGATTTCCAAGTCTTATACACAGCAATATGTAGTAGACACGAAATGATATAGCTATCTTCTTGCTGCGAGATGGCAGTCAACCAGAAATTGCGTTTTAATGTCAATATAATGCTAATTTTCATCCACTCTAATAGCTACAGCCTAGCAGAACCTCTAGAACTATTAGACTAAGCACTATTATCGATTTTACGATAGAAACACACCCAAGCAGTTTGGGATACTATTCTTCGATGACATATCTCACGTTCGATGTTCACAATCACAGTCACCATTGAAGCCAAAGTTCTTTTTGTTCATTCTTAGCATTCAGCACTACCTGTTCAGCTCTGCGTCGCCATGCCAGGCTACGCCTAGCTCAGCACCGCTCAGCGCATGCGGCAACATGCTCGTGCTCTGCTATCCTCCGCTTTAGCAAGCGGTACGCTACTTCGCTCAGCTACTCAAGTAGCTCCATAGGTGCCCGAGCACGTAGCTCCCGTATATCAGCCAAGCCGGGCTTACATAGTTCAATGTAATTGTAGTTCGTTTTTTTGCATTACCCTAATGCGCAAGGCAAAAAAAAGAAAGAGATAAATGCCTCCGAATACATTCCCTAGATAGCTTTCGACAAAGACGAGCACATCTGCCTCATCATTTCATGTAACTAGTTGCTACATGTTCGGTCTCCAAGCTCCTGTCCAATCAATGGCGGTAGAGACTGGTGGTTTGCTCGTTGCCTTTGAGTGTTTAGAAAGATAAAATGACGATTGATGAACCCCGCTTGTTTCGAGGTTAACGGATGGCGATAGTAGAGAATATCCATCCTTAATCCGTGGTATGCTGTTCAAGGAGAAGGTGCGTGTATCTGACGCCCGCAGGGTTGTGGCAACAAGCCAAATAAGTCGTAGGTCGAAGAGAAGTAAATATATGAGGGTATATTGGAATTTATGATAAAGGAAAGGGGGAGAGACATCAGTTGTTCGATCGGATTGGTCAGGTCAATGTCCATGTGAAAAAAGTGCTTGAACAGCATCTGTGATTAAAGGATCGTATGTGGCACCGGAATATTCAAATCCACACACAACGCCACTCAGAGAATTTTGCTATTCCCCAATGGCCCCAAGAAAGGATATTAATGAATGCAAAGTCTTATATGCCCGGGTATGCACTCCCAGGAATCATGCCTCCTCTTCCAGAACGAGGCCCTCCACGCGTCGATGGTAGCTGAAAGTCAGGGTTACTATTAAGAACATTCACTTCATTTCGGCCAACCGGTTTGCGTGGTGGCATTCCTGGGTTATATCCTTGACCAGGAGGTGGGTTCCATCGAGGGTTGATACCTCGCTGTGAGACCGACGTAAAACCTGACTGTTCCGATATCGCCGGACTCCTAGGCGGTGGTATGTCGTCATAAGTTATTGGCTCTTCGTGTATGGGTTGTTGCGGCAGTCTGGGTGCTGGTTCAGTGAAACGAGGATCTACGTCCTCGTAGTAGTCGCCTCTCTCACCATTCGTTGATTGTTGCGTCGGCATAGGTGGCGGTGGTGTCCTGCTACCTGTGTCTTGCGGATTAGTGGGAATTTGAAGAGGCGACGGTACTGCCGAAGGCCGCATATTTCCTGTGTTCCATGCTTGCCGAGCCGGAACAAATTGGCTACTAGATAAATTGTTAGTGTTGAGGGTCAATTTAATGCAATATTGAACTTACTCCTCTTGGCTATATCTGCTTCCTTCGTTCATTATGGTATCATGTCTATTTGCCCCAGACGTCCTAGCCTGCTGCAGTGCTAACATGCCGGCTACATCAGCGTCACTGTCCCGTAGTTGGTTGTTGAACTGGCCAAATCCCTGAGGGGGATGAGCAGGGCTTCCCGTGACAGCATTCATTTCTACTGCCTGGCCGACTGGTGTTTCGTGAGCATCGTCGATACCCGGTAGGGGAGGTGGAGATTCCGCTCTAGGCAATTCGCTGACGCGGTCCGGGTTATAAGCTTGGACTCCACCTGCTTCCGCCGCTCCCATCGGGGCACTTGGCATGGGAGGTGCATCCATAGCATATGGGCCGCCTGGCGGTGTTGGAGATATTTGTCGAGCTGGACCATAGTCCCCGTACGCATTAGCCGGAGATGGTCGTCGATCGTAAGGGCCACCGCCACCTTGGTAAGCTGGCGGTGGCGTTCTTCCACCTCTCATCATTCCGGGAGGACCATAGCCCCCACGTGGACCGTAACCTCCTCGTCCATTTGGTGGTGGCCCGTATCCACCGCGGCCAGGTGGGCCGTATCCGCCTCTCCCCGGCGGTGGACCATATCCACCCCTTCCGCCTCGTCCACCCGGGGGACCGTAGGGACCACCATAACCACCTCTGCCGTAACCTCCTCGTCCTCTGTATCCGGCCGGAGGTCCACCACGGCCTCTTGAATTCATGCTTTCGAAAGATGGACCTCGCCGCATATTATAATTATCCTGAGGTTGGTCTATCGGGTTGCCGTACTGGTCTCTAGCCACTGAGGTATTTGAGCCGGATCGCTGAGGTACATTGTACGTAGTACCGGACATACTGGTGTCGGCAGGAGCGCCATTCGGAGATCTATCGGAGGGGGATCTAGCAGTCAAAGGTATACGCTCGTCGCTGCTACGATCATCTTTCTTCTCAAACGAAGCAAATTGGGCTATCTTGTCTGCAGGTCCATTTGCCCCACTGACAACAGGAACGGTCGGTTGCCGTGAAATATTTGTGGTGGAGGACGGGACCTCTTGCTGGGCTTGGCGGTTGTAGTAATTCTCCCCACTCATCTCGGCATTCTCTGCAATTCGCCTCTTCCTTGCTTTTCTGCTTACCAGAGTTCGGCGCATGGCACACGAAACAATGAAGCTCAGGAATACAAGGATAGTAGCAGCCAAGACAATGTAAGAGCCCCATGCCATATGGGGAACGAAAAGTAAGACGTCGATTAAAAACGCGAGGAGGCATACTAAAAATGTAATGATGCCAAAGATGAAAAGAAGCAACAGATAACGAGAAGAATGAGAGGGCGAATGAAGGTGAGCGACGATGGCAAGAACCAACATAACTAGGGTAAGCAGACACGCAACCGGATGGACTACAAGGATGGCGGATAGCGTCGTCCGTGTTCCAGCGGGCAAGTCGAAGGTTGCCGAGTCTGCCTGAGAAAAGAGTTTCGCTACAAGACGTTAGTTGAATGTTTAAGATAATCTCCCGTAACGAGAACGAAGACAAAGATAGACCTAGACATACATGTATCATATCCTATTTCTATCGGACTACACTTGTTGCTGCTGTCGCAGTAACCGAAGACTCCAAAGCTGACGCCTTTGTAGGTACCTAGAGGAATCGCCTTAATGATAGGAGTCGACAAGACTGCAAGTAACAACATGGCGAATGCTGCAAGAAGCAGCACCGTCAGAGGCGTAGCCGGTCGCAACATGGTGGCGGCTTAGGAGCGTTGCGCCGACTCGGACGAGTCGCGACGCCGTAGAGGTTTGTCGTCGCCTTCGTTGGATCGGATTTCGGAACCGGTCGACCTAAAACTTAAAGGTGATAATACGTTTGCGCATGCGAGGGTTGCCAATTGAGGTAAACGGATCTCGGCGGCGGCGACATGTAGAACGATCGGGTCTCTTAGAATTTAGGCGTCTTGATAATTTGGCGTTAATCCTTTATGCAAATGCTACTAGCCGGTTCGTCGTTCATGAGCACCCGATACCCAAGCACGCGAACTCGTTCCACAATTTCCTGAATTCCTCCTTCTTAAACGTTTAAAATCTCTTTTAATCCCCTTTACCTACTAATACTTGAATTGTTGAATAACCAAAATATCGTCAACCTAACACGCTTTCCAGAAACGAGTGACTGAAAGTAATTCAGGACGATATCGATCGAAGTGGCGGGACTGGATTGCCTAGTTAGACTGGCTCGGTGGCAGTGCCAGTGGTGACGGAGACGCAGACGCAGACGCAAGAGTTGAAGATCGGGAAATCAACTCGAGAAGTCGAGTTGATTGGGTTGATTGGAAGGAAAGAGCAGCGTATGGTGGTAGGCTGCTAGGTAAGATTGGGTGGGTGGGTGGAACAGGGCCGTGATTGCAGATTGAGAGCATAATTGGTAAGGAAGTAAGGAAAGGGTACAAATTACTTACATGCAAGTGGGTCAAGTTGGAAGGACTGGGACGGACTGGAAGGACAAAGGGGGGAATTTGCTAGGGACCGCACGCAATTGATTTGGTGATCTCGCTGGTCTGGATTGGGTAACCCTTGTATCCTTCTTGTATACCCCCCTGCAAATGTGATTAAGAGAGTGGCTTAGCGCACTAGTATTGGCCCTGCTAATCCACCTGCCCACGCACTTTCCCTACGTTTAAGCGTCAGAAGCGTCAGAAGCGTTAGAAGGCGTCTTGACGGTGGATACCGTACCTGCCCAGGATACTTAGCAGAGGCTAGAGCTTATTACTGCGTATATGCGCTAATACATAGTATGCGCGTGCGTGGCCTTAGAGCCTAATAGAGCCTAGCACCTGGGAGGTACGGAGTATTAGGGAAACTGGCTCCTTCAATCCTCGACAGTTGACAGTTGAAGAGCTGTTAGGGCTAGCGGCCGGATAACTAATCGGAACAGGCTAGGATGGGGACCGGGTGAGAGCCCTGGAGCCCTGAAAAGTGACAGGAACTAAACTAAAAGATCTAGCGGAAGAGCGCTAAGGTTAGCGGGTTACTAGTTGATTGACTTGACGCTTCTTCGTCTTAGCAATCTCGAATGTTTCTTGATTTATTCATCCTTCGCATTTACATACTACATATTACATTACATACATGATACTGCAAATATAAAGCATGAATACCTTGATGATCCAGACGATCTAAATCGGTTCTAGAATTCGTCATCATTAATACACGTACGACGCAGATAAGGAACCTTCGTAGCTGGAGACTAGGTACCTAGGTACCGAGTTCTACAGTAGCGTACCTATGCGAGAAGCCCACCATTACGCAGTGCTGGCCGTGCCGTAGCTCGGTGATAAATCTTGAGCGACTCTACCGCAAACATAGCCACCGTCTGATATTAACTAGCAAAAAGCAACATTGGATGGCATCCAATACACCATACACCATACAGCATATGCCATACGCCATACGCCATCTGCGAGAGTGCCAGAAAACAGCAGATACAAAAAGCATCTATCTAAACCACATTTTAATTGGTTCAAAAAGCCTTAGCAGGGCTTTCATGAAATTCAATTGGATGTATCCTTTGGTAGTTTCATGGGTCTAAGTAACTGCTGTTTTCTGGCACTCTCGCGGATACACCATACTTCCACGCAAACAGGGCTTGACCCTACAACCTGACGGGACAGCAGGCTTCAAGCTAGTCAAGCGGCGTTTTTAATTCAACCTACCACGTCTTTTCATATACGAGTTTGAGAGAATTAACCAGGTCAAATGACGTTAAAAATCAACCGGCCGATTATCATGACGATAACCATATGTGATGCTATGATGCCGTGCTTCGACAAGCCGGAAAACGGTGCCGCCTTGGTACCTGCTGCAACCAGTGACAGGTAGCGTAGGTGTATTGTACAACAGCCAACAGCCAACAGCCTACAGGACCCAGGTCAGCAGCGCCTGAGTCCCATCTGAGTTCTGTCTGACTGTTTGAAGCGAACGTCGGAATAAGGCTAACCCCCTACCTGGGCGGCTCCCGTTACCGCACGTCGTATCGATGCGATGAGCTGGCAGCCAGTAGCTTATCCGTAACTTATAGAGAGCCGACATGCTGCAGCCCTTCAGATAGGCTAAAATTGAATATCACGGGATTTTCCGTTGATGTTGACGTGCTTTAGTGAACCTGCTGTCTGCGGTTTGATGCTTTGATTGTCGGAGAATACTGAACCGGGCATAAACGCTCACCTACTATTACACGATGCTATGTTGCATCCCACGAGATTCAGGGTCCCTAAAGCAGGCAGTATATAATAATATGAACCGAATATTTGGTCTACTTGGCTACTGACTGCATTATCCACCTAGCGAAAACTTGTCCGATACACACCGTAGGATACAGGACCTCGACACAAGGTCTCGGAGAGCAAAGTTTAAGCCTTAAGCTGACAATTGGCAGGCAGGTAGGTACAAGGAGTAATATTAGTTATCAATACCTAGGCTTATCGTCGGCTCTTGAATCAGTTACGTAGGCCAATACTCGAGGTACACAAAGATGCCTCAAAGAAGAAGGTCGGTGGAAAAAAAAACCAAGTCGGTTGACAACGAGATGAGATTATGTCTTTGGTAAATCAATCCACCAATCACAGCAATTAAATATTAGTTTTGAGCCTTAGAAGTGATTTGACTCATCATATACCTCGTACAGACCTAGTACTACAAACAAGCAAACATCTTCTATTCTTGTAGCGTCGGTAATTCGAGGGAGATTGTCGCTCCTTTACTTGATAAAGGAATGATTTACTTGGACTCACCTTAGTCATCTGAAGCCCCGCGAACTATCCCCATCTTCGAAACCTTGGAACTTGGTTCGCTATCGAAACCAAAGCATTTTCTCGGTTGAGACTTCAAGGTTTATGGTTGAGTTGACCTGAAGAACCTAAATTTTAGAAAATACATAGTATACATAGTACGTACTACTTCGTATGTAGTGTATAGTACTAATAGCCTTTTGTGTGGGACGAACTGACCGGAATAACGAAACATATGGGTCAATACACGATCAACGATGAGAGTAAATCCTAGAAGTTTGACCATCGAACAAAAAGTGGTCGTGGATCCTGGTAATAAATGATCGTAGAGAAGGGCTCTGGCGCTCTCTAATTCATCGATGGTACGGTAGTAGTTCTCAATCTAGGCTTCTGATTTGCGCTTGAATTTAAGGAATAACCCAGCGTGGCGCGTTTCGTAATGCGTAAGCTTCCTCAAACTTCCAGGGATCCCAGACCAAACTTGTGATCTACGCTGCTACAACATATTGGTTGGTTTCTGATGCAGAGCCTCAGATTACGGGGGACAACCTTTAAGCGGCTGGGGATTTTTATGTAGGTGTCATGAAACTCGATTTTTCTTATTTAGGAGCAAGTTTGTACGCCGTTTACGAACTGCACGAATTGTTCAAATGTTCAAATGTTCGAATGTTCTCTCCACCTTCCCTTCCGGACATAGAATTACTTGCGGATGTACTTCGTATTATTAAGTTTCGATTTCCCCGATATAGTGGGGAACGTGACCCCAGGTCTACAACTTTTCTACTTCTACTGAGCACATACTAATAGGTATTACTTCGTACATGTATTTGAATCAGCTTAATATTCACAATCAATCGATTTCAATGGCCAAAATAGCTCATAAGACACCAAATACCGAATTATCAATAGGCAATATTGAATACTATTACTGAAAATTGATTACTATGATTACAAATGTCAGCTCTGAACAGATCCATCAGAACTCAATTGAGGATTACATAATGTGCAATGCCCCAGCAGCCCAGCTGAGAATCGGCCCCGACGGTCAAACGGGTCTAAAGGACTCCGACTCTTGGCGAGTTTAACGACGGACTCGGGGTCAACGGAGATAAAGAACAAATAAAGATAAGAAAAAAAGCAATGGATCTTTCGTCATCGATCTCAGCCTGCAGCGTCCTTGCGTAACTACACGTAAATTCATCGCATATCGTAGCATTATCCCTACAGAGTGAAAAAACGTATCATATGATTAGTTTATAGGCGTTGAAGGGCAAAGGATTACCTTCATGTACCACAAGAGGCCGGAAGCTCGTCTTCCGCCTCCTCCAGAATCTGTCACGTGTGGCAGCTAACCTGCCGGTCTACCAATCCGTGAGCCGTGAGCCGTTAGACACCCAATGTTCCGCCACGGAGCAGCGCGGCTGCACGGCCGCAGTGTCTCGGCGCACATATCGCGGGGCCTCACCCGACGCCCCGGGCCCCTCCAAATCCGCCATGCGTCCTTCGAGCCCCTCCGCCCCCCCTCCCCCGCCTCTCTCGGCAAGCCGCAGCCCGCGCGCGACTTCAAACGCACCCGCCGATGGGGCCGGCGGCTGCTCGTCGTCTCGCTGATCACCGGCGCCGTCTACGAGATCGACAGCCACGTCTTCGCGAAGGGCGTCGGGCGCTCGCTCCTCACCTTCGGCACCGGGTTGCTCGTCGCCCTCGACTACAAGCTGAATTTCCGCGCCGAGCCCTTCTTCGGCGGCTCCATCGAGGACCTGCACCGCCGCAGCGCGGAACGGCTCTTCGAGCTGCTGCGCTCCAACGGCGGGCTGTACCTGAAGATCGGCCAGGCTATCGCCATGCAGAGCGCCGTCTTGCCGCCCGAGTTCCAGAGGATGTTTGCCAGGATGTTCGATGATGCGCCGCAGGATGAGTGGGCGGATGTCGAGAAGGTTATCCGGAAGGACTTTGGCGGGAGGGGTGTAGAGGAGGTTTTTGGGGTTAGTTTTACGGGGGAGGAGGGGAAGGGGTTGAGTATGTATATTCGGGATTCCTTTTTTCCCCGTTCTGGTGGCGTTTCTGCGAGCTTTGGACGTGCATCATATAAGTCAACCCCCTTCATAAAAAGCAGTTACTGATTCATGGTGTTGTAGTGGAACGAAGAGCCAGGGCGAGTGCCAGTGTGGCGCAGGTCCATTGGGCGAGGTTGCCGGATGGACGGGAGGTTGCGATTAAGTTGCAGAAACCGGAGATCGCGAAGCAGGTTGGTTGGGATCTGTGGGCGTTTAAGTAAGGCTACCTTCGGTGGTGGATAGAGTTGTCCAAGACATGCTAACCGAGAATATAGGGTTGTAATGCGAATTTACACGTGGTGGTTTGATCTACCACTATACAGTCTAGTACCTTTCATCACAGAGCGATTGCTGTTAGAGACAGATTTTGAAGCGGAAGCTAGGAATTCGGAGATGATGCGAAAACTCGTGAATTCAGAACCGAGTCTTAAAGGCAGAGTTTATATCCCCCAAGTTTACCCCGAGTTTACGACAAAACGAGTCTTGGTCACAGAATGGATCGAAGGTGTAAGGCTATGGGACAAAGGAGCAACGGGTGGTCGTTGGTTGGGAGGTTCTGGATCTCCTGGTGTCCACGGCGCTCAACTACAATTCAGCCAGTCAGACTGGCAAGCTGCTCGCCGAGAATTGCGAGAGAATCCCTTCAAAGAAAAGCTGAAGCCTGATAGAGATACTTGGAAAGGACGGAATGGCAAAGGCGGATTAGGATTGTCTAGTAAGGAAGTCATGACTACTATGGTGGATCTCTTTTCTGCTCGGTACGTATGGGAAGGATTTAAGCTTGAATCCTCCCCCCTTTTGCCATGATGATCCATACGCTAACACGTTGATAGTGAGTAACTGGCACCTTCCGCATATCGACATATTTCTCTCTAGAAAACTAACATACTGCAGAAATATTCAAATGGGGAGTTGTGCACTGCGATCCCCATCCAGGTAACATCTTCATCAGACGGTTACCATCAGGGAAGGCCGAGTTGGTCCTCATCGATCATGGACTTTACGTTTACATGTCACCTAAGTTCAAACACCAATACGCTCTGTTCTGGAAGTCACTGATGACATTTGACAACAAAACTATTTCTGAGATCACAAAAGAATGGGGTGTTAACGCTCCTGACCTATTTGCAAGTGCAACATTGATGCGCCCTTACGAGGGCGGCGATGGAACTACGAGAGGGCACATCATGAAGGAACTTCATGGTAAGACGCCTGCTGAACGGCATTACGAAGCCCAGCAACGAATGAAGCAAGGCATTCGCGAGATGTTGGCGGACGAAGAAAAGTGGCCTAAGGAACTCATCTTCATCGGCCGCAATATGCGTATTGTACAGGTAAGTACTCTTTTATTTACACCTGAAATCGGTTTCGCCGAACCAATGCGACTCATACGTCATTTCAGGGCAATAACCAATTCATGGGATCTCCTGTAAACCGAGTTAAGATGATGGGCAACTGGGCAAGTCGAAGCCTATTCCAAGACACAAACCTACCATGGAGGGAACGTGTGGTGAACATGTGGCAACATTTCCTGTTTGAAACGGTTTTGTTCGCTACCGATGTGGCGTTCTACACCTTCAAGCTAAGACAGTGGCTTGGCTGGGGAGGGGGTATGGAAGACGAAGTCGAAGCTCGGATGAGAGACATGGCGAAAGACTTCGGCGTCGAATTACAGCATGAGGTCTTCGAGGGCTGAGACTTCCAAGATCTAGAAGATAATATGGAATCTCCACTAGTTAAATACCTTGTAGAATCATAAAAAAGCATAGATGGGTTGGGGGTAGACGGCTGCATATAGAGCCTATGGTCGGCTTGTACTATAATTACTTGTAGACTACCTGGAACCCCCTCAAAATATTATAATTCCACTTCGCAATTTACAAATTGTTTTAGTGGATTCTGAAGAATGGTGCCTTTTTCATGTTCTTATATTGTGGTATATTACCTACCTAGTATGTACTAGGTACTTTTTGCCGAATCTACATTTCTAAGAGAAACAAACAGTGACGTAGATCGATATACCTAGCACCCGTAGCCATATGGTTGCCATAAAACGGTACCGTTTTATTGGTTCTCGAAGCGGTTACCTAACCTACCTCCAAGCCGTGTCTTGGTCGGATTGAGGCATATTATACTAGTACCTGTATCGAGATCGTTGGCAAATCATAAATGATAGGGTGTTGAAAGTACTATGTAGGATCACTAAACGTTGGTAGCCGAAACAAATTAGTTGCACCTAAATTCTGCAAGGAAGTAGCTAGCAGGAACCGCACGTGGAGGAAAACCCGCTCGATCCCACGCGGATACTGTGCTGCACTGCTGGTCAGGCAGAGGCAACTATTACTAACTAGCAATCCATATTAATGCAGGTAACCGCGTGGCTGTTCGTGTAGGTAACTCCTTCCGTAGGCTGCATAAGGAAAACAAGTTTAGTGGTTTAGTGAACTTGTTGAACGTGTTGTTGAACTTGTTGGATTTCGTTGGTGCTACGACGTTGAGGCAATCCTCGATAACGAAGTTGTTTCCCAAGGTAACATTCGAGATTTTGCATACATTTTAAATCCAAGAAACAAGAAAGAATACAATAATATTATGTACATAGGAAATACATATGTGCATATAATCAGGAGATACTTACCACATATGAAAATACCCCGAAGTACATAGTATTGGATATTATTACAGTGACCATTACAGCAATGATCAATCCAAACCTGAGCAACCTAAGCCCTTTTTTATCAGACGCTTTACCTCATTAGGTAGTTAAGTACCCCCAATCTCCACCATTCAGCCAGGTCGTCGGGATATTTCTGTGTCACTTACTCCGGAACCAACTCTGACTAACTTCAGCGCTAGTCCTACTTAGTTGCAGCACCTTGCCCAATCATGAATCAAATTTCACATGAAACCACCAACTTCAGGCGTTGGCATCAGCGTGGATACGCGTGGGATACTTTGGTACCTGACACAAACTGCCCAGTGCCCACCTGGCAGGCAGTTCTAGGGCTATTACTGGTAGTGTAGATGCTCCCCTAGCACTTTCCTTAGCACGAATGCTCCCCCCTTTTTTTCTGAATCAGATTGGCAGAGGGAAACATTTTAGGTTAGGAGCTCATTTCGTGTAATCGTCGCGATGTTTGAAGCTTGACAGATTCATCTTCCGAAGTTTTTTTTCTTTTACTACATCGATTTTTTTTTCGATGATGTGTGCTGTGTACACCCTTGCCAGCAAATCTTGTTATTGAACAAGCTCTGACAGTTCTTCGTTCTAAACATATCAATGCATTGACTGTGGAATATTCCTTCGACAATCCTCAATTCTGCACAAAATCGCACTGTCGTCTGATCTTCAACGGCATCCGGGGCACGGCACCAAAGACCCTTTTTTTCTAATCTACATCGACCGACCCAATTTTGCGAACAGCCTGCTACTTAGTAAACGCCCACCTGCGCACCTCGCACGTCTTTTAACCAAGATCTATTATTTCAGCGCGACAATCGTGAATTGACCACCTTCTGGCGTTTCAGCATTCATTCACTATTCGCATTTACGTTCTCTCATTCGAAAGGTAAGTTAGTCTATTCCATTCGTTCAAAGCGCTTTCTATTCTGTCGCATGTACACAAGGTGTCTCGATCCGTCCTGTATGAGATAGTTCTAGGTGGGTTGTGTGGGTTCTGTGGGTTCTGTGTAATCGCACGACTTGAAGCTGTTGCGCTCTGCTACGGTCCTGCAGGACGGTAGATCACGGAGTGAAAAACTGTCGATTGGATCATCCAGTCCATCCTACCATTTCATCTCGCACTTCCACTTTGGTTTACGTAGTACGTCGGAGGGGATAACAGTTGAGGTGCAATACTGTCCAATCCAGTTTGCGCCCACTACCACCGACTACCACCGACGCGCCAGACAAGATCGAGTAGGAAGCGAGCAAAAACAAGAGCTCGAAGCTAGTTGGTTACAATTGCTGCAACTCTTGGTTCACCTTCTACCCCTACCTAGTGTACCTAGGTAGCGTCTTTTATTCTAAGGGTGCTTTCTCGTCCCCTTAATGCGCCAAACATTCCATCCTCAAGAAAAAGAAAAAAAAGGGACGAGAGACACCGGCGACCTTCTTTCATCAGTTTTATGCCAATCGTGACTTTCTCATCCGCACTGGCAAGAACTTCACTTTTATTTCATCGCAAGACGATTCTATTTTCACAGCTGGCTGACTTTTAATATCTGCAATTTCTAGACAGTTTCGAATTACTTTGCGTTGATCGTCTGTCAATTGGTTTCGTCCATTTGCCCTCGTTCTTTAGCCGACAGTAGAATCTGTCCAAGTTGAGATACCCAAGCATAAACCGTAAAAAGCCAGCCATTTTATTTCAATCTGGGAATAAGAGACACACGATTCTCAAAGTTCGCACGCGCAGATCACTAAACCTTCGATCGAAACGCGGGTCTACCTACCACACACTTACAGGTACAAGCTCCCTGGAATACTCTATACGATAGGAGAGATCGAGCACGAGATTGAGGGATACTCTTTCCCCAAATTGGACGCAAGCAACAACCTAGAACCTTTTTGCAGTAGCCTGCCTTCCTTTACCGCTCCAAGGTACCACCCCCTCACCGGGAAAGTCATTTGGAAAATTGGGCGGAATAAGAAAATATCGGTCTTGTAGTCTGAACTTTATTTTCGAACTATACGCCTTCCAGCTGCGGTACCCTTTTCATCTATTCTCGTCTCGAGGATACCTTTCCCCTGACAGAATTCCAACCTTGAAGGCATTCGTCATCAGTACCTTGTTACTTGCCATTACCCGTCGTTTATACGAACATTAAAACTTTCGATAGCACCCGACATCCTTGTCTGGATAGCTATTTGAGTTTCTAGCACATGCTAGTTGGTTTTGGAAGAACTAAACTATGAGCCAACCGCCTCGTCGATCTAGCTTCGGGATGTTGCTTCGACGCAGTAAATCGGGTGACCTTGGCAAGGGGAAGAAGCACCAGAAGGAGCAACCTAGGGAAACAGTACCCAAGTCACCTCCACGTCTCCCGGCACTCTACAATGGTGCTCAATCTCCGTCTCTGCAAAGTTTTGGAGGCGATAATCGCCCAGATTCTTTAGCAATCGTTTCTGGAACCGCAGACCACTCTTTTCACCACCACCCTCCCAGAGCATCAATTGATCCAGGTCGACCTTCGATGTCTTCGACCTTTGCCAGCCCTCCAGTGCCGCCTGTTCCCAACGGAGCGTGGGTCGATCCCTACGCCCGCACCGAAAGTATGACGCACCGTGGCCGGTACAGCTATGCGAGTAGTGCCGTTAGCACCATCAACAGCCCTAGAAGAGTTCGTCGAAGGAAAGATCCTACTCCTTTCAAGTAAGTTTGTTTTTTTCCCCTCTTCGCTTCTGACATTTTCTTTTCCTCTTTGCCGAGCCTAGATTGACGAATGAGTATAGTGTCTTGATTGTGGGTACCCGTGGTTCTGGAAAGACCTCGTTCCTCGAATTCCTCAAGACGTCTTTGGCTCTGCCACCTAAGAAACGATCTCAGCGATCGACCGAGATTGAGCAGGAAGTCACCGCCAATGCCACTCCTTCGGGCAACTTTATACCACATTACCTCGAGAGCGAGATTGACGGAGAGCGCATCGGACTGACCCTGTGGGATTCGGAGGGCCTCGAAAAGAGCGTGGTGGATCTACAATTGAGAGAGATGTCGACCTTTTTAGAGAGCAAATTCGAGGAGACGTTCGCTGAAGAGATGAAGGTGGTTCGATCACCCGGCGTTCAGGATACGCACATCCACGCAGTATTCCTGATCCTAGATCCTGCTCGTCTGGACCGAAACATTGCAGCTGAGAAGGCTGCCTCTGCCAACGGTCACGGCGCAAAGTACGACCAGAGCGCAGGTCGCAGCGCAGGTGTTCTAGATGAAGATCTTGACCTGCAAGTCATGCGAACTCTTCAAGGAAAGACAACAGTGATCCCAGTTATTTCAAAGGCCGACACTATCACTACCGCTCACATGGCCGTCCTCAAGAAGACAGTATGGGCTGGTCTCAAGAAGGCGAACTTCGACCCCCTCGAACCGCTGGGACTTGATGACGACGACGAGGCCACCACAGACTCTAGCAGAATCGATGAGGCTGAGGAAGAAGATGAAGAGGACGAGAAGATAGCCGAGGAAGTGGAGACCAAGGAAGACAAAGAAGACAAAGAAGACTCTGCTGTGGTGGAGGATGACGACGTTGATGCAGACGACGATGATCTACCCATTCAAGGCCGAGTTTCTCCAGCCTCAAAGCGCCGATCGAATAACTCCACACGCCGATCAAAGTCATCTGAAGAGGAGACTAATGACGAATCTCCTTTCCTCCCAATGTCCGTCATCAGCCCCGATCTCTACGAGCCAGGTGTCGTTGGTCGTAAGTTCCCTTGGGGTTTTGCGGATCCTTACAACGAGGAGCACTGCGACTTCACTCGCCTAAAGGACGCCGTTTTCAGCGAGTGGCGTGGAGAGTTACGTGAGGCCAGCAGAGAGCAATGGTATGAGGGATGGAGAACAAGCCGTCTTAAGCACCGCCAACCTGCGACCCGACGCCGATGAGGCTGAGAGCTCAATGGTCAGCCGCTAGTAGATGAGACATTTTTCTCCACGCTTAGCACGTTTTTTTTAACGTTTTATGTTTCACTGTTGTCATAGCATACCCAGATTTTTTTTTCTCATTTTCATATACCACGACGACATTGTACTGGTCAGCCAGAGGAGAAGCAGGGAAAAGGTTCCATGGGCGTTGATTCTAGGCTCGGGTCACTACAAAATTTTCTTCTAGCTCGATCGGCAACATTCGTCAGTTCGCCTCGGAGGGGAGACTACACACATATTCCATGGTGACATGTCCACCATTCAATTCTTTTTGTATGACAAAACACACAGTACTTCCCACATTCTAGAACTCGGTTACATACCTCTCTCACCAGGCGATTGCTGGCACGCAATGGGGATAAAAACACTTTACGGGTCACACACACACACTTCCACACACATTTTCTTGACAGCTCAATATATTCTTGATCCGCTTCTTCTTTTTTTTTCACTACGACTGGCAGACAGCCTTACTATCACGAATGCGAATGTTAGGATGTTAGGATGTTGATACTTCTACACTTTTTTCCCCTCTCCTCTTCTTGTGTGCTACTTTTTTTAAACTTGCCACGCCGCTTTTTGTTAGTCGATGCTTTGAGGATATCCCACGTGCTGAGTTAGTTCGTTCTTGGGTTTGGAGGCTCGCATGTGATATTGCCGCTGAAGAGGTTCGGGGGCGGATGGGGAATAGGGGAAAGGGGGAGGGAGATTGGTGCGCGATTGGTAGTCTTACGTTTACTTACTGTACGCGGAAGCAGGACCTGAAGCATTGAACATGGAATGTCGGAAGTTAGTGGACTCGCTTGATCGTTACCGTCGGGCCGTGCTGTCACTAAGGTAGTAGCTAGGTTTGTGGGGGACGTCTGGTCGGTTATACGATATCGACGACGACGACGATAATAACATACCTAGGTACCCTGGCGAGTAGTGTTGGACTGGTGGGCAGTGGATAGGTAGCTGAGACGAACCTTTTTTGTCTTCGAGAAATTTTTATTCCCATTTTCTATGGTGACTTTGGGGTTTGGATGTGCTATGAATAACTTGATGTGACTTCCAGTATTCGTATCTGACTTGAGTTGTATGTGCTTGGTATAGGAAAAAAACTGGTCGCATTTGACCGGTCTCTTAATTACTGTGTATTCTAGAAGTTTTGCTCAGATATTGGTAGGTAGGTGGTTTCAGTCATCATGACCAGGAAGCAGGAGGACTCTGAGGGGCGCTAGATTCATTTTGAATTGAATTTCATAGTATCGCCATCTTAATTACATCCTCATTCTACACGGATGAATGTTAGGAAGAAGGCAGAATTGATCATCCATAATCACATGTCGAACATCACACATCTCCATAGCATGAAAACTCAAGTTTTAGGGAAAAAGGGAATTGCGATTGTAAATTAAGTATCGCCCGCTCAACGGCGCCAAGGGGGGATCGTGGGAATCGTATCTGCGCAAATACAAAGCACAAAGCAAGGTCCATAAAGCCATCCATATCGTGCCTACAGCGGAACATTGTATCATCCTGACTGACCAACGTACGCCCATTACCTCCCCTAATCAGTCAGGCGAATATGCACCGTCGGCGCGATTTCCAATGCAATCAATATCGTTATCTGCAACTCGACCGCCGCCGAAGATTTTGGTCGACGACAAGGAAAGGGTATCGAGATCCGGTAGGGATTGCCAGTATCGGTAATGTAGGTTTTGTTCAATTTCTCTCGTTCAGTATCCGTTCTCATCCGCGATTTCATGTCCTGTCGTTATCCTCCTGCTGGCTAGAATTTTTCTTGTTCCATTCCATAGCCAACTTGTATATTGGAGTACTAATGCGAACTTCAGTAATTTCGATGGAAGAGTTTCGGGCGGGGTTACTGGGAGCCCTCCGCTGTGCTCAAGTTCTCAGGCTCATTTTTCTTGGGAGGGACGACATACTTGGGAAGACTGCGGTGAGGCGTGATATTCGGGTTGTTGGCAAGCGATTGGTACATCAGACTCAAAAGTGGTTTCGCATGCTCATGGGTAGGGGTTTCATCAATGTCTTGGAAAGAGAGTTGTCGATCGCCGATTCTGCCAGGGGCCTTCTTGGTCCCTTGGAACGAGCTAGTAAAGTCAGCGATATCACGGCTGCTCTTCTCCTGGACCGCCGTTTCAAGGTCCGTGTGGATCATTTCGTAACCGGAGTAGAAGTCTCGATGAAGTTTGGCTTGGTGAGCTTCTTGCCACTCGCGCGTCTGCTGCATTGCGATCTGATCCTTCGCCTTCTCTTGGTCTTCCAGCTCCTTGAGACGGAGCTCTACCCAATTGTCTGGGACTGGGTGGTAGCTCTGGTTGAAATCCGCGGGAAACCCATTAGGGAAGAATCTCTTTGCTTCTTCATAGGTCAGTGTGTCGACCATCTTACCATGAGCGCTACTCTCTCTTCCTTTGTTCATCGCCGGGTATTGCTGAGCAGAGGGGGCTCTGCTTATAAGCGATGGAGTGGGCTGCTGACTCATGCCCATAGGCTGCGTGACTTGCTGGGAACCGAAGGGCGTGAAAGGATATTGCGGAAGACGTGAAACCGTGTCCTCGAACGAGCCAAATCCGCGTGATTGATCAAAACCTTTCTGCCAGTGACCTGTCGAGGAGTCGAAGGCAGGGGGGCCCTTCTGGAAGGCATTTGTAGAGTTGTAGGTAGATGGGAACTGACGTTGGCCAGGAGGGCCAGCGGTCAGGGGAAGAGGTGCGCCAGGTCCTTTGGACAAGACGGCTGGATAAGTGTCACGCTCGTGGTTGGCAGAATCACTGGTGTTCGGGTTGAGTTGTCGTAAAGGCCGGATGGGAAGACCAGATTCATCGACTCTATCGGATTGGAGTAGGCCATCTGCGCCAAGCGGGTCAGAGCGATTGTACTTGAAACCAGCGCCGAATCCAGGAGGAGGAAGTAGACTACGATTCTCCTGAGTGATATCTGACTTCTGCTGCGTAATGGTTAGGGGAAATTGTTTGGCGCGGGTAAGAAGCCTCTGGGCGGCCTTCTGCATAGGGTTGTCATATGAGGCCAAGTTAGTTAAGCTCTTAGTAGGCATTCGGTTGAGGTATCCGAAGTTCGGGTCTTTCCCGCCAACTTCAGAGCCGTCATCTTCCTCTTGATCCTCGATGTCCTCATCCTGCTCAGCAGCAAGGACAAGTTCGTTGGAAGGCAGATATTGATTGGTAGGTTGCTGCGACATCGTTGTTGAATATAGAGAAGGTCTCTCCTCTAACTCAGAAATGCGAGCAAAAAGTTGACGGTCAGGCGGAAGAGGACTGACGGCGCGGTCAAAGTTCTGCTGGAGAGGTGAATAATAATGCGCAGTGTGGTTGGCAGTGGCTGAAAACGTGTGGTCAAGGGATTCAGGCGCAACAGATCGAAGAGTGCGGCCACGTCGAGTCGGTGGCTGCATAGGAGTTGTCTGTGGATGCCAGACAGACCCAACAGTTGTGTACTTCGGGGCGGCACTGCCCTGGGATGACTGCTGGGCTGGAGTCATCTCCATTGTTGCTGGAAATGCTCGCGGCCAATTGGAAATAGAGAAAGGCAGATGGGAGCCCTGATTATCAAGTGTATTCACAAGTGTGATGGAAGGAAATGTGTGATGATGATGGTTATCTTGATGAAGATGGAAACAATGATGGTGAAGGTGGTAGTGAAGGTGAAGGTGAAGAAGTTGAGATGAATGATAAATTATGAATGGAAAGCTTGCACTTTACCTTTTACCTTCTACATATTCCCTATTCCCTTTTACTACCTAGATAACCCTAAAATCACTGGCAAGAACACTTAGAATAGAACTGTATTACGGGTCTAGGTGCTCCTTATTCGTCTGAATGATAGTGATTTCCCAGTTCTGAAGATTTCATGTCTCTGTGTAGGTTAGATTCGTTTCACTAAAAGTCTAAACAATTCTAGAGGAAAGAGGATTTGGACGAGAATTGGTACGATGACAACTTTGAATGATAGAATTGGAGATGATTGGGGAAAGGAGCCGTCGCGAAGTAAGTAGAGGGAAGGTATGGCTGAAAGAGCAATGATACTAGGTATATGCTATGATAATGAGAAGAGAATACATGCTCACTTGCCAGTCTTGAGTCTTGCCTCGCATGCGCCTTACATCTTTCAACTCCTGAGCACCTTCCACGAATGTGAGGGAAATAAGGAAATAGAGCACCTGGGTAGAGCTTGTTATTAACCTCGAACTTGAGTACCTACTAGGTATGGATTCCTACCTACCTAGTAGTATGTATTAGACAAACATTGATAATGACAACAACACCGGATGGAATAGTTGTTGGATGACGTCCAGGGCTACGTACCTAGTCAACCCACACCACCTTATCATCCAATGTTTCTCCCTACTACCTACTAGGTATGACCTCACAGGGTACAACCGCAAAAGACAGAGAAGTGCCCAATATAGGACAGATCCGGACAGATCCGGGCAGATCCATTCATTTTGCAATCATCTTCTCTCCTTGCCCTTCCATATACATCATATACACCACACGCGATGTCGCTAAATGTTGTTTGCGTTCGAACCTAGGCTGCGACTAGGACTGGAACCTCAATAGGTCCAAGAACTTCAAGAGCCAACTGGCAGTCTTATAAAGACCAAGAGTACCGAGTTTGCCGATTGAGCTGGGCTAAGCGCTTCCAACCACCAAAAGTTTGCTTTCCCACGTCGCTCTTCCGCCACCTCGTTACGGGGAACATGATTGAATAAGATGGAGGAGCCGAATTATGACAAACCATGCATTGTTATCCTGGAGCTGCTTGCTTGAGATAATTGGACTCATATCGACATCTCACACCTCTCATCTAGGCGATACGTTGGGTGCATCGCGTTGCTATCAAGGTAGCATATGTTCGAAAACATCATACACCGGCGCGGAGCATGATATTCTCTCGATGATTGGAAGTACGCACTCACTCACTCACTCACTCAGGTATGCTAGTGATTATATACTCCATCTTGAGATAAGTTTACCCCTATGGTGCTGTTTGTTATTAAGCAAATCTTTTACAAGACGTATAATGACTTACTATGTAGTTAAAGTGTATAAGAAAGTCTTGTTGACTTCAACCTATCAGACTAGAGGATGAACAAGAAATTTCCGTTATGATAAATCGCGGTGCGAGGTAACAGTTATAGCATTGACAGCCAGCTTCACTGTCACGACTAATAAGGAATCTTTCAGCTAATCTCTGTTGGATGTTAGACTTCTACGCAGTGGTTCGGTTGAGATCCTACTAATACGATTGAAGATGAGATAGGAAATTTGGCAACCAGATAACCAAACAGATCAAATAACGGTGAGTATGGTCGTCTGAGACTGTCGGGTTGCAAGTCTCGATTCCGGACTTCCGATTGCGAATCGTCTCTCCGCGCACAACGTTTCTGATGTATCCACAAGTTCAATATACACGAGGTCTCCTGAACTCTCTCGACGATACGCATCAAGTGTCACTGGAAAATGCCCTGAAATTACCTCAATATTATATAAGACTGGTTAAATACCAGTCAAGGACCAGATGTTGGAGCGGCTCCTCTAGAGTTTCTTGGAGAACTTAGAGTGTAGTAGGCTTGGGGTTCGGGGAGACGGGACACGTGATATTCTCCATATGACTTCTATTATAATCATCTGGTAATGTAATGTGAGCTTCGATGCTTCTTAATAGCACAAGAGTCGTACTAACTTATATGATACAGATGCATTGCGAGCTCGCCAGTCTCATCGAGAACTCGTGTCGATGCAGCACTGCTTACGAGAGCACAGCCCAACCTAATTCATCTGGGATGCGGTGCAGGGTGGTCGGGCTTAAGTTATCCTGGGTGCCGTCTACCACAGATGGAGTTAAACGGTTCTGCATATTACGTCTTGCGGTACGCGTCTTAGACACCCCGTGAGATTGGCGAGTGGCAGAGAGCCTAGCTACCTCGCCTTCGTAGTCAGCAGAAAACGTCAGACCCCTAAAGGAGGATATTGACATTTCGAGGGATTCGATAATAGTGTCTTATAGGTACTCTGCGTTTACGCCTGCTATTTTGGGGAATACTCGTGACCGCAGACTATGAGTAAACACTAGGGGCCAGGTCTTGTCATTACAAACTGTCAAGGGTAGGACGCTGTGGCTGGGAAGGATCAGAGACTTGCTAATCCTCGTCCTTTTCCGCCTCAGCCTGCATACTGACTCTTAAGTTTGAGGGGTGTCTAGAGGAAACATTGTCCAACGTTGGCGTGTGCAAAGTGCTACCGCCAACCTTAGAGGCTATCTGCGATCTGGCGCAGATTGTTAGCTCTGTGGGAGTAGTTGGTCGCGAGTAACACGCAATTGTCAGGCATTGACGATATCGCACATCGATTAATACGGCAGTCGTTGAACAGAGCTACGCGACCTGAAGACCGCAGCGGCCACAATCTTGGTCTTTGCGTCTGACAGAGTGCAAGATCCTGCACTAAGAGAGGCCAAAAGGATCTAAAAAAGATGTGCAAAGGCTGAGAACTCTGCGGAGGAGCCGAATTTCCGTGCGCTTCAACCACGATTATTCTTGATGAATTGAGCAAGTCGTTACCAAATCTCGTCATCGCCAAAGATGGCACGACGTCGAGCCATATCATTTGGCTTCGGACACGTATCCATCCAATGGGAATCGAAGCGTTTAGCCCAAATGCAAGAAGGGACTGAGAGAGGAGTAGTGTCGTTAATATAAAATTTGCCCTCGAAACGAACAACTCGTCGTTACTCTTTTCGTTAAGGTCTGGGGTTCGTCGAATCATCGAATGTTCTAGGAATAGCGAAGGGGGGTGGGACATGGGGGGACATGGGGATATTTTAAAAATCGACTGCCTCTTTTTTTACCTTTTTCCTTTTACCTTTTTTACTTTTACCTTTTTTACTATTACATATAATCCACTCTAGGTCAAGTTGGGTACGGGGCATCCCACCCTTCCCGTCTGTGGAGATAGAATAGACGATTCCTATTTGCCATCTCAGCCGAAGGAACTTGGCATATTACCAAAATTAGTAAGACCAACGCCTCGATTTCTGTGGCGGCAGGGATTTGAGGATACATATGGTACATATGGTGCTCCCCCCCCATCCATTTGCTCAAATACCTCGAGCGTATTTTGACCGTCGGCCGAAGCAAGGACACCTGGGCACACGAAGAAACGGAGAGACTTCTAGTTGCATAAGTAACTTGACTGAGATCTATCCGACTTTATGAGCTGTTGTGCTGCATACTTGTGTTAACCTCAAGCACGCTACGCTGGTTTGGCAGACAGATTGCAACTCGCAGAGACTTACAAGCCCTCCCCTGGGCTTTGGGAACGGCCAAATAGAAAAGATAACCCCTGGACCTGGACTCGGCCCCCGTTACTTGGACCATCCATCAGCTTTCTCGACTTACCTTACATATTACTGGGAGAACCAAGAATAATAATAACACCATCGAACCGCCGGTTTCGCCGTGGAAACTTCTCTTTGCTTTTGCTTTTGCTTTTACTTTTTCTTCTCACGCTACTCTCTGACCCCTACGCGAATCTCTATCTGCATCAAAGATCTTTAGCAGCGACCGAATCTACTGTTCGACCTCAGACAATGGACTTCTCGCATCCCTTTTACGGTGGAGCTCATCCCTATCACTTTATCGGGATACCTCCCTTGACCCCATCCCATTCCAACTCAGCCGCATCAGACGAGTTTAACAACCACTCTCCACATGTTAGTACTAGTTCTTTACTACTTCTGTCTTTCGTTTCAGCCTCAGGACTATGTGACTCTACCTTGACAATGGAGCACTGATCCTTTTGCGACGTTTAGGATGTTTACGATGGGTTCCAGAACAATGAGCAATTCCAGCAGAACTTCGAGTCCTACGCCCATTTCAATCACCAACCCCAGGCCTTCCCGGGTCCTCCGGGTCCTCCGACACCACCAACCCAATCCATTCACGGACAAAATGGCCAGAGCCAATCTCAGATAAACGGTGTTTCGGAGAAGAACAGCCAAGTCGACATATTACCAATGGCTAAGCCGGATCCCGACGGAAGCAGACAGACGGCGTCCAATTCGGATGAGGATGACCTCACACCTGCTCAATCCCGTCGGAAGGCGCAAAATCGGGCCGCGTGAGTAAGCCCCTAGAATTTGGAAAAGACGAACGATCATGCAGGCGGTACAATTCTATCGAGAGACTCAGTGTTAGACTAACGTGAAGTTAATTCATAGTCAGCGCGCATTCCGAGAGCGCAAGGAACGTCATGTCAAAGACCTCGAAGCAAAGCTGGCCAACCTGGAAGCGCAACAACATCAGACAGCTAGTGAAAACGAAAAGCTTAAGCGCGACCTTCAGAAGATGAGCACCGAGAACGAAATTTTACGCGCCACATCTAGCGTCCAAGCTCAGAACGGCTCCTTGTCACCGCAACCCCCGACCACTACAGGTCCCATGCAGTATAATCCTACGGAGTTTTACTCAGATCTCCTCCAGAACCATGCTAATAAGACGCCAAGTCATCGCATAGTGGAGTCCGGTGGCGAGCGTCTCCTGGCTGCCGGCGCTACGTGGGACTACATTATTAACCACGAGCTGTTTAAGAAAGGACTTGTAGACGTCGGCGACGTGAGCCTGCGCCTGAAGTCACAGGCCAAATGCGACGGGCAAGGTCCGGTGTTCGAGGAACGGGTCATTCTACAAGCTATCGTTGAAAGTGTTGCTAGCGGCAGCGACGAGCTGTTATGAGCAACTACGTTTACTCTGCTGGGACTTGAATCTGATAAACGGGAAGGGTTTGCGTGTAGGGGGAACGATTTTTCTCTAATCCGCGAAAGAGAAGGAAGAAAAAGTGACGATTCAGAATATTACCCAATTGTATCAGTCTTATTGAGATGATGGATTTACGTTTTGACGAAGGAATGGAATTATGTGTTGGAATTTTTTGGGTGAGGTTATTTGCATCGAGACCGGGTTATACGTTATGCGGGATTGACACGGATGCTACCTTTTTTTCTAGGTATCGACAATTCGAGAAGAGGGCAACAGACAAGTGTTACGAGAAACCGCGTGAAGTAAAAGGCCAAGGGATGGGTGTGGGGAAGGCAACAATATACGGGAACACCAAACCTCAATCATGGATGGGGAGTTTCTGGCTTGAGGGTACATTATACGGAGGTGTTTTTTTATCTGTTCTATTTTTATTTGTCTTTCGAAGCAAAGACAGGATATCAAGCTAAAGGATAGGACACTGAGCATTGATATTTTCCCACTCCATTCCAATTTTTTTTTTCGTCAACTTGATCGGTATTTCAGCAGCAGGGCGGGCGACTGAAGTTCACTATACAAATATTTTTATCTATCGGTCTATCGTGGCTTCTAGGTTATTGTGCATCTGAGTAAGGATATGGGAGAATTTTGTTATTCGTTCTTTTCTATTTTGCAGGGCTTGGACTTGAAGTTGATTGTATTTAGGTACGGCTTTGAATTTGAGAAATCTACAAAACCTACGGCTTCTTCCTCGATTCGTGTGAGTTGCTAGATGAGTCGTAACAAGTCTGGGTCAAAGGGGTGAAGGACCGTAGTGGAATGAGAGGCCTCCCTATGTGGCCTAGAATTTCGGGAGCTCTTGGATAGAACTTTAAAGGGGGTTACGTGTCGACCGGCCCATGCGGATGTCCATGCGGAGATCTACTGCTCTGTTCAAAGTCCATCTACAATCCTGGTGATCTACGATACGAGCATCGGATCAGATAAACCGGGAGTGGGCAAATTAGCCCTCAAGATAGGTAGTCAAGCTACCAAGCTACCGGCTAGGTAGAGCAGGTAAGGTATTATAATCGCCCAAAATAACATATTTCCCCCCCCTCTTCGATCCCCGGTCCCCTCGCTCGCAAGGCCGCCCACGTTTCCATCCCCATTCAACGGGGTTCGAGATCGTTATGCGTGCCCCCCCGCCCCACCAGGGTGCCATGCATACGACATTGCTAGCTCGGCCCCTGGAGCTAGCGGCCTAGCTAGACTCCGAGTCGGCCGGGTGCCCATCTTCACCTGTGCCTACCTCCCTCCTTCTCCCCCATACTACCTATCTAGGACTCAGTTAGTTACTGATCGAGGTTCCCCTCGCCTTATCAATCTCGGACACCCGATCCCTCTCTCTCACCAGCGACGCTCGCTCGCTCGCTCGCTCTGGAATCCCGACGTCTGATATCGACAGAGCGAGCGCACACGGCGCGGCTTGATTCGCCAGCAGCGCCAGCGCCAAGCGCTCGCGGCGTGCGGTATGCGGGTATGCTGGCGAGAGACCGCGTAAGACTGGCAGCCCAGTGTATCTGCCGCGACACGCCGAATCCTACGTTACGGGGGGGAAGCGGGGGGTGGTGGGGGAAGGGGGAAGAGGGATAGGAACAGGTCGGCGAGCTGGGATCGCTGGAGGAGGAAGAGGCGCTTTTTGGGAGGTTACGAGTGCCGTGGCGTAGGCGAGGTGGATGTAGGCGATCGTGCGCGAAGTGGTGGACTTAGATTAGGTTGGTAAGGTAGGTAAGGTAGGCAAGGTAGGTAGGCAGGGAAGGGGGGGAGGTGGAATGCGGAATGCGGATTGTCTATTATTAAGCGGTCCGTGTACGCGTTGCCCGGGCTAGAATTCTGGGGTGAGGGTTTGCGGGAGGTAGGGCTTGCGAGGGGGGCAATACGGATATGGTGCTTATAAATCCGACTTTTTTCTTTCGCTTTGACGGCGGGACGGCATTGTGTTGGTTAGGTAAGGGGGATATCCATGTGGGAGATGGAGATGCGTTGGTTGTATGTAGGTAGGTAGGTAGGTACGTGAGTATGCGCGCATGTGGGAGCTGCGTCGTAGGGAAGAGGTCTGTGGGGAGGAGGGCGTGGATGGTAGCGTTCGATGGCGGGTTACTTGCCTCGCAGCTTACCCTTCACCTACAGACTTAACCTTACATCCACCAGCTGCGAGGTGAATGGTAGGCTAGGTACGAATGGTAAGCTAGATACGTGCCTAGATGCTAGGTGAGAGGCATGTAGCCCTACGTATCATACAGATAGTGGCGGAGCTTATACTACGACTCAGGCGTTGTAGGTAACTCGGACCTGTGATGATAAGATTCTTTTTCTGAGCTGGCTCTTATTCCTCGGAGCTATCTACCGGGCTTCGTGGAGGGGAGCCGTTTCGTTTCAGATCTAGAGAGGGCCGTGCTGTCTGTTACCTAGATAGCTATCTATAGAATCTAGACCCGATTGTTGGGAATCTGGGCCGAGAGGGTAGTTATCTAGATGTTCTTTCGTTGGCTGCTTCGTCGTCTGTGGCAGTGGCAAGAGGAGATACGATAATCGGTCAATTGGGAAGAGGAGGCAATGGAATGGAATGATATGATATGATATGATGAATAGAATACCCAGGTAGGTAGCAAGAGGCCAGAAACTCGACCGACATGTACAGCTAGCTGCGGCGTACGTGCTCGACGCTCCAAGATATGGTATGTTACATAGTTCGAGAACTCGTGCTCAACAAAATTTCGTTCATGCAGGTGAAAAGCGTCGACTGCTTGCATATATAGAACCACAATGGTAGTATCTTGGAACGCCTACATGACCACGTGTGTGCCTCGATTTTTATAATCCCCACGTGCCGTGTAGCCTCAGGTCGGTACCATATTGGGCCGAAACTAGGGTGGGTAGAATCCGAGTTGATTGTGGTGTCTCGTTCTTGATTGGCGGGTATTTTTGTCCTGTACGGGATACCTTATACACCTTTCTTGCCGAGATCGTTGGGGGAAGAACCTACCCGAGTCGGAACGAGAGAGGCGGTTTCTGAGAACGTTGATAGGCCTTTTGCGTACCACCCACGCCTATGAATTTGACAAGTATGGATTATTATGTGTATCAACTTGGGCAAGCAGTTAGAAATCCTCCGTTCTCGCCCATTAGTTACTGCTTCCAAATCTCTAACTAAAAACGTAGATATCAGAACTTCGCCCTACTTGCTCTGTGGGTATACCGAATTTCAAACAAGCAACCCCATTACAAACAGCGTACGCAAGTTCTACAAAGCCGTACACATTGCAAGGCAAATTAGATACCTCGCGCTCGTCAATCCCGTCGTTATCCCGTGTATTTCCTTTTTTCAGAACCAGAAATTGCTTCTTCCATCTAAGCCTCCTAGGCAACAAACCCGCAGAACTCGTAGCTCCATGAATTAAATTCGTAAGAGAATCGGATAGAGGGCATCAATCCATACCCCATATCCCGTAGTTATGGGAAGAAAATCTAAACAAGGGAGTACCAAACCTTCATCCATGCACTCCTTTTCCGACACATTCCCATTCCTAACATTCAGTCATTCATACCCTCTTTTTGCTGCTCGGGAATCAGGCTTAGCCCTGACTCAAGCATCTCTTCCTCATCCCCAACTCCATATTCACCACCCCTTCCTTAATTCACCTTCTTCGCCGCATTCCCATTTCCATTGCCATTGGCCTCTTCGCCCTCCACATACGGGTGCTTGATCGTGAGGCACCAAATATCGAGGTAATCGCAGATGGTCACGATGACATCCACCACAAACGAGCCGTAGACACCGATCGCCGTGCCCAACATGCAGAACATGAACGCGACCTGGTACACGTCGTTACCGAGCGCGCTCGGCCATCCGGAAGCCCAACCGACGTGCTCCTGTAGAATCGGACCCAAGCTATCCACCACGCCGTAGGCGAGGGGCAGGGCTAGCACGTTCCAGTACGGAAATGGTAGCTTGACGAGGTGCGCGGTGATGACCTGGCCGACGCTATAGGCATTGATCAGTCCGGCGAGGATAGCAAAGGGTACGAGATGTTGGGTGCGGATGACGGGCTGCAAGTATAGGTACGCCACGACGAGAACCCAGGTGCCGAAGAAAGGCAGCAGTCCGAAGAGGGCCCACCTGCTCCTGTCGCCGCGGGCGCGGCGAGCACGGATGACGTTGCGCGCGGACTCGATGGTGTTGAAGACGAGGACGACGCTGCCTTGTACCATGTACCACTGGGTGAAGGATAGATCGTAAATCTGCTGCGGGATGCCGAGGGTCTGGGGGATCTTCAGCGTCGCGAACATGCTCTGCTGCCAGAAGGAGGCTCCGCCCATGAACCCTGTAAGTGCGTACACCCCAACGAGGATGAGGATGCCTTCGACGGGGCCGTTGACGATGCCTAGGGTCAGGGTCTTGGTGTGGTACTCTTCCCAGGTCTGAACGTAGAAGGTGTTGAGGGCTATTTCGTCCACTTGTTAGCTTTTGTCACATGCTCAGGTAGCTAGTGTAGAAGGATCAAAGGGTCCGGAGCTCCGGACCCGGAACGAGTGGGGCCTTGGGCACGTACATGCGAAGAGTGTTGCAACGGTGTACCAGCTCTGTCCCATGTTTTGGGAAGCCGCGAAGATGAGGCATTCGAGGGAGGTGTTGAGGGCGTCGACACCATGGTCGAAGAGCTCACCGAGAGGTCCGCTTTGGTGGGTTCGTCGTCTGCAAGCCAAGCCGAAATGTTAGCTTTCTATTCATATCATCTTATATGGTACCTGAATTCTTGGCTTTGTCGTTTGTACGTACGCTTGGGTTCCGTCCACCGCATCAAAAGTCTGGTACAAGAACAAACCAGCAGCCCAGGAGTAGTACACCCATGACGGGCAGTCTTGGTCAAGCGTAGGGTTATACCATAGTAGCGTAAAGAAGTTGGCGACGACGAACATAAATCCCGATAGTGTGATTAGGTTGGGTGCCATCGACATAGGGAAGCACTTGATGACAAAGTTGGTGTAGAAAGGCTTCAGAATGTACTTGGATGTCAACGAGTGATCGACTCCAGAGTACTTGTACGCCTTCAGATTCGGCAGGAATTCCTGCCGCACGTACACCATCTTGACGATGCTGTCGATGATTCAGATGTGTATCTCTTTAATTTGACCACTTTAATGAGCGTAAGGCATCGGCTCTGATTGCGACGTCGCTTCGTTAATCGAGGCTTCTGTACGAGAGAGAATATTGATGAAGTGTTGGATGGTATCGATGTTTCTGGCTTGTCTGAAACAGAACCTAACCTTTGTGCGAAGATGCGAAGATGCCAGTCGTCAAGGATCAAAGAGTGACACAGTTGTCGATAGTGGGGCGATCTTCGTCAATTGGATGTGTGGAAAAAAAAAAGAATTAGGACTAGGGACTGGGGACTGGGGAAATTGTTTCTTTAACGACTATCAACTACTGTGTGAACTGGCACTTGCACTTGCAACTTGCAACTTCCACTTGCAATCGCTAGGGCAAAGGAAAAAAGGCAAAAAAACGTCATGAATGCACAAGTGTCAAATCTAAGACCCAATCTTCAAGAATTTTAATGGGTCCCAATTAGCGCGACTGATTTGCGTGTCTGACGTGTTAATGGGGCAGATGGGGTACAAGGGTCCCTAAAGTTCGCGCCATCCTGGCCATATTGACCCCTGTAAAAACCCCTGTGATCCTAAGGCTGCTAGGTAACTTCACATGTCCCAATTAATTAAGTAATTCATATCATCAAAAATCCCGACACAATGAATTAAATCAATGTCGATTATTGATCAATTCATATTCTGGTTTGGTTTTGGCACTCAAAAGGCCAACCGCAACACTCTTCTTGTCTGTACGGCTTATAAACATGGGGGGGATTCGGTCCACATCTCACAGCTCGACTCAACACAGTATTGGGCCAACACAGGACATGCCACCCACCCCTTCCTCCCTTCTCTTCTCTAGTAATATGCAGACAGACAAGGATCTAGGCGAGATAACCCTCAAAACTGAAAGGACATCGTCGCTCATCATTTTTTGCAGAAACGCCTTTCCAGAAACCTTCATTATGCCACGGATGCTACTATCATCGCAGCAACGTTCTCCTCTTCGCTGCGTACGGTGATCTTGGTTGTTACGCCTGACTTGGAAGAGTATGCCATCCGGACATTTGCCACGACCTTTCCGCCGTTGACGGTCTTTCCAAGAAGTTTTAGTTGATGTGTTGTCTGGTTGACTGGGACGTCTGTGCCTTCTAACGGTTGCAATGAAAGTGCCTTGGCGAGTTGTTCCGTAGCGTCTAGTATCCAAAGTTAGCAATTTCGCTACAGAGAAATATGTGAAAATCACGAAGAACTTACCCGCAATGCTGTTGACACCCGACAGTTGCATGGTTTCCTCGGCCTCTTCGCCGGCGGCGCCCACTTGCTCCCACACATGGTTGAAGTTCCCTGCAAATGTGGGTATTACGTAATCACTACCCGCAAGGTCAAAGTCGGACACCTCGTACTCATCTTCGTAGCCGGTCTCTTCAGGCTCGTTCGTAGTAGGGTCGATCTCCTTGCTTGTAAATTTGAGTATGTTGGAGAAAGTAGCGGTAGGCAACGATCCCTCGCCGCCAATCTTTTTGAAGGCCACGTAGATCTTTCCGGGTTCGCCTGTAGCAAGCTTCTCTGCTTGGATGATGAATACTTCCTCAAGCTCTTCCTCATCAGAGGGAGTGGCCACAACAGATACGTTCTCGAGAACTGTCGCTTCGAGCGTGTTCTTAACCTCATATTGGAGTACGATATGCTCCTTGAAGATATGCTTGACAACCGACACGACGTATTCGGTCTCAGCCTCAGTCAATTCAACAACTGGAGATGATTTGAGGACGCTGCCAAACTCCTTCATCTCGGGGATGGCCATAAGTTCCTGGGCGTACTTCTGAGCCGCAGCAACAGCGGAAGCTTGTGCCTCGGCACCAGTCGTTGCCGCCTTCGTGGGTCCTGTCTTGGGTGGCTTGAGAGATGGTGTAGTGGCGGTAAGTTTCTTCGTCCTGTCCTCGGCATCTGCTTGTTCCCGAGTGACAATGGGGATCTGGCTGATGTCGAAAGGATTTTCGAAAGTAGACTTGTCATCTGACGTCACGTACATGACAAGCTGGTGTTCGAAATATGGAAGAGAGAACATGTTTTCTGATATTCATGTTAGAATTTCCAATTTCCTCGGAGAAGAGAATGCACCTACCGTTCTTTATGAAGCGATCACCTAAATCGTCTTCCTCATGCATTAACCTAAGATTAAGTGCAGCACGATCACGAACTTCATCATCAACGTCATCCAAGCATCGAGTCAATAGAACGTCGACGCTGCGTTTTACCTCGGGGTCCTTTTGGCCCACACCAAACTTGGCAAGTGCGGTGACAGCTGCTGCTCTTACTATGGCGTTCTCGAGAACCACTCGGTTATAAATATATCGGATATACTTGGTGGGTTGAGAGGTCTTGGGTCCTTCCAAACCAAGCAAATGCAGGATGCGAACAGCCAACTTGGTAAACTCGCAGTCCTCGATGAACTCGCAGAGGTGAGCCAGAGCATCTTCCTTGGAGTCTGGCACGAATTTGATGAGGTCAAACATGCTTTCTACTACAGCGCGCTTAAATTCATAGCCACCTTCATCGCGTAGAATGCCACTGAGGAAAGCCAGCATACCAGCTTGCTTGCTTGGGAATTTAAGGCAAAGTGTTCGGATGGCTTCGACAATGGTAATCTTGAATTCGTCGGTGATTTCGGACATGAACCCAGTGATCTGTTTCATCAATCTATCCACACTGGCTTCGTTGCCGGTCTTCAGAAGTGTCGTGATAGCGAACGTAGCAATTGAACGGTTGCTATTCGAGATGAGCGCCTCTATATCCGGATTGCAAACGTTGACGGCCTGCGGCTTGAAGGAGGCGAAGTTGTGTAGAATTCGAAGGGCGGCGAATTTGGTGACGGCGCGGGGCGAAGAAAGGAACAATTGCAACACATGAACAGCTTGAGTAACTTCTGCATCTGTAACGTCCCTAATATCGCAGATCGCCTTAGCAGCCTCGAAGTTGACCATTTCGCTCTTGTGTCTTAACCATCCGTCTAACAATTGCATCATGGGCTTCCTTAACGATTGATCTTCCTCGGCCAATTGCGCGGCCAGCCTGACTAACATAACTATAGCAGCAGGGCTCTTCACAGCGCCGGCAGCACCGAATTGTTGCACCATTTTGACTAGAGCCATCCTGTCGTGGGAGCGCATTTGGTAAAGAAGACCAATGGCGTGGTACTGGGTCATGGTAGAGTTGTTGACTGGGAGGGAGGCGGAAGAGGACGAGAATCCTAGAGAGAAACCACCAGAGGACTTGGTCGAAGCCGCAGCCTCCTGAGTTTCAGACTGCCATCGTCGAACAACATCCTTAGCGATGGGTAGGAGGTGATAGGAGGATACGAGGGCGGCGGAGGATACTGAAGGGTTCTTGTCGACGATCGCTGTCTTCATTACACGCTCAATCGATTGGACGGTGGTCGCCTACACGTTATTAGCAAGGGATTTAAGGCTATAGATTACTGTAATGTCTGGTATTCTCACGTCAATAATGCGACACAGAGCTCGGATAGCGTTGGGTCTGTAAATTGCGTCGGTACTACCGCCAGTATCCTTCATTATGGTACTCGTGACCATAATAATATCTTCTGCGGAGTGGGCAATCTCCTTGATGACGAGGTGAACCATCTGTCGCAAGCTGGCATCTTTATTTTGGAAGAGCTTCGAGATACCGAAGAATAGGGTGGTTGCTTCATTTGTCGGGAACTTTTCGCCAGTGTATAATAGGAGAGCAATCTTGGTCAAAAGAATGCGACATCTTCGCGGTTGTATAGGGGAGTTGTTGAACAATCGAGCTTCACACACCGTTTAGTTGGAAAACGTAGCGGAGAAGACAGCTAGGAGACGCCGCCTTATGGGATTGAAGAGAAACATACCTTCTTGGAAAACTTGGGTACGATCGACCTTGACCAGGCCGAGGTCGGCATCTTCATCTTTCTTGCCGTAACTCATGGTGGGCGTGGAGACGGCGTAGGTTGAGGGTGAAAGTTGAAGAATATCGAAGTTCGTTAGTCTAATTCTAGAATTCTATTAACACATAATTTCAGGTCACCACATATTAAGGTTTCCTAGTAGTGAGGAATGAGCGACGTTGCAACTGCTTAAGCTAGGTCACATGACTAAGACCCACCCAACCCACATCTCCCAGTACCTGTACATAATACATAGTGCATACATCCATGGACGTTCCTTCCCAAATGCCCCTTTATTTAACACTCCTGGGGACTTTCACATTTAATATCGACTTTTTAGTCGATTCTAACTTTCTTATCTTGTACAGGCTGCGTCGCGTTCACTCGTTTTGATTTTTGTTCATGAACAAATAACTTAATGACCTCGTTCAGATTTATGTACTAGTTTCATCACGTTGTCCGTGTATCCCTCTGTACCACCATATTTCCCTATGATTTCTTCTATGTCCACAGATGAGGTCGGACGACTTCTTTTCCTACCAAGTAACCCGGTATTTCTTGTGCTTGGTATCCTCAGCATCTCGGTTTCTAGTTCCCAGCCGCAATCTGTTGCAATCTTTGTCACCCATTCAACAAGCGAAGAATACGCTGATGACGACTTGTTCTTGGCCTTTGGAGCAGGAGCTCTAAATCTAGCCCCGGTTAAGTTATGACTGCAGCATGGTATCATTATGAATGGGCAGTTTGATAAGGTAGCAAGTATTGGTGTCCATGGTGTCAGCTCGTCGGCATGATTAGAAATAATAAAAGTCCCTTCAGGAAATACGCCATCGTGGATAATATTACTACTATCTACACCGGTGACAGACTCGCTGTCCCCGCCATCTGCAATCCCTAGATTCGGATGATGGCTGATGACAGAAGGAAGCAAGACATGTTGTCGAAGGGTCTCCTTGGATTCAGGTCCCTCGCTCATTTTACGGGAGTAATTCTCCCACGACTTGCGTTTCCGTGCGTCGAATCCCCATCCTGGGTAACCTTCCTCATGGAGGATATGGACCAGAAGGCCATTGCCACAGCCGATGTCGACAAATCCTGGGAAGGGAGAGTCTTGGTACATCCGAGCCCAGAGCTCAATCAGGAATGCTGCGATGCCCAAATCCTCGAATACGTGCTTGGAAGGATCTGTGACCTCAGCCCAGGTCTCGATAAGTTGTCGGGCATATGTTTCCTTCAGTCGAGCATACGTATTTTGAATAGGTATCTGAGGAACGATGGTATCATGATGAACTCGCTTGACATACCCTGCCTTTGTACCTTCTCCATGCTTGTGGAGCATTCCCAGAAGGTTGAGACCGGTTCTCACCAACTTTGGTGAATCATCCTCACTCTCATTGCCATTATTATCAAAGAAATGATAGTGAATCGAGATGGTGCCTTCGTTGTTCTCGGCATTCCACTCATGAAGAAATGCCAAACCTTGGATTTTAGGATGATAGTATGGAATGTCAGCCGGAGATGAGATATGGGGTTTGTAAACGACCATAGACCTCTCTATATTACCCGGTTCAGTGCCGTGGTATATTAAGCAGGTCTGATCTAAGGGTTGATCTCTCAGGGTGTTTCTTGGGATGAGTTTCCGTACTAGTATCTTATCAAGGTGCATATGTTGGAAATGGAGGATTGTCGGCCGTGTGACCAAGGGATCAGTCGATGTCAGTTGATCAGGATTCTGCTCAACCAATATGTCGGCCCGGAATAGCCAGTTGGAATTGATATTTGGGTTGCGAATGAAGTTCATCATAACGTCAAGGAAAATTCGCGAATCGAACTCACAACTCTTTCGGAACAGAGGAGTCCATCTCGACCCGGATGAATCTTCGATTAGGCTTGGGAAGCCTTCGGTGAACGCTTCCGCCTCAAATCCCATCGTGCACCTAATAACGATATGATAGGTCGCCTTCAATCTATGTTATCTGCAGGACATACTGATACCGAAATCCTGGGATTTGAATAGGCGGATGGTAGATAAGTTGATCTAGGACAACAGACGCAGCAAGCTGACATAAGTACGGCTGGCCCAGTTGGAGTATTAATATTTTTTTTTCTTTTTGAAAGGCCAGACCGAGATTCTAGATGTGTCTGGTTTAAGGCAGGCCACATGCAATCGTACAGGGGGTCGGCTGCTAATAAAGGTAGGTATCCTCGTGCGACAAGGGCGGGATTTTCCAAAAGAACCTTAGACGAGAGCCTGGGAATTGGTCGTCTAGACGCCCGGGCAGTGCAGTAGAAGTAATAGTAGAAGTAGTAGAATAGTACTACTAGATAGATGATACCTGGTCCTAAGCGACGTCCGTCGAGATGGAACGGGACCTTCGATGGCAGGATGGAGGGATGGCAGTAGGTAATCTAACAATGTCTACAATGTCTTAGTTTGCGGTTTTTATTGTGACACATGCCGCTATCCGATTGTTCGATTGTTAGTGATTGTGCGATTCAAATTGTGTGACATGTGTCTTGCCGCATTTGCATACATCCGGCATTTTTGCACCATCTTGCAACTTCCATTTCCAAGAGATCCCGAAGCTGGAACTCAACCAGTGGGGAGGCGAGTTCTACTTGGATACTTTCGCCTACTCCGCAAAATGAGAGAAAAGTTCAAGCTTAGCGGCCAAGGGGGGCGGAAAGGGGGGAGCGATTGCCTGATAAGGCCCATCATTTTCCATGGGTGTCACAAATCTTCCACATCTTCCACAACTCTATCCAAGTACGTACTGGATAGCGCAGGCTAGGACGGGCAGGACGGGGAAAGACCAACACAATCCAGCCTGCCAGGTGCCAATAAGCCCCACCCATCCCCTTGCTGATTTGCAAAATTACCCACAAATCTTGCCCCTCCATTCACTGCCACTTGCTAATTGCGGCCTTTCTCGTTTCCCTCTTTTCTACTTGAACCCACCCACCAACAAGCAACGTCAATTCCATCTTTTTAAACATTCATCCATCAACAACAAAACATTCCACACACCACTTACCACACACACAAAAACATCCTTCACCCACACCGCCAATCCCACCAAATAGTATCGTGAACACATACACATCCAACTTCAAATTACAGCGAGGCCACTAGTACAGTCGTCTGTCGCTGCACTTCGGGTTCATCACAACAAACCATTTCCCCAAGTTACCCCCGTGAATTCGAGTTTATGTCAATCGAAAACCTCAAGACCTATGGTATGTCCAATCCATATACCAATTTCCAATCACAGTCGAGACAGAAAAGAATCTTGTCCCGTCCAAGTCCATTAACGACTACTGCGCATTGGACAATCCCCTTTTCGTCGTCGTCTTCACTGTCATTGTCTTGTCGAGTACCCAAAATGTGCATCCCTTGTTTTGGCAACGTGTACTAATCAACAATGCAACAGACCCCTTCGCCGAAGCCGATGAGGATACAGGTGAATCCAAGCAATCACAGAATTACATCCATATCCGCATTCAGCGTACGTCAACTCTTCAAGCTTCGCACCCTTAAATCTCACACCTCCACGTGTGACCGACCTATCTTACACGACGCCTCCTCCAACCCCGCCTTCGCATAAACATGTGGAACCGTTGCTGACTTGAAACTTGTAGAGCGGAATGGACGTAAAACCTTGACTACTGTCCAGGGTCTTCCAAAGAAGTTCGACCAGAAGAAGATTCTGAAGGTCATCAAGAAGAAGTTCGGTACGTTGTCCCTGGGTGTCCGTGTAGTACAATTTCTATCGTGCATCTAGCTAATTCGGCGTGTCTGTCATAGCCTGCAATGGAACCATCGTGAACGACACCGAAATGGGTGAAGTTATCCAGTTGCAGGGTGACCAACGCAAGGATGTGCAAGAATTTCTTGTCGACAAGAAGGAGGGTCTAGAGCTTGATCCTAAGACTATCAAGGTCCACGGATTCTAAGCGGGTCATGTTCTTGCGCCAACCGTAACGCCTATTGCCGATAAGGAGATACACAACTGGATGGTCAACCTTGCATAAGCTAGGATCCCCGACTGCTATGCGACGGCATCAATAGCTGTTCGTTCCATCGTGCCGAGGGTTGCACTATCGATCAAGGCGTTTACGGAATGGTTAGGACATGATACCCCTTGTTGACTTCTAAGAAGCTTCTTGCTTTTCTGATCGATTTGACGAGGTTGAGGCTCGTTTTAGGGACGTGTTACTTGGCATGATACATATTTACAGTGATGAGGTACCATGGATGGCTTGGACCTGCAAAGCACTCTCGTTCTCAGTTCTGCGAAAATAGCATTGCCTATGAATCGGAACAGCCTCTCAGAATGACCACAGTGACGTAAATTGTGACATGACTAAATAAGGAGTAGCTAATTGTTTGCCAAGCGCGTTACGTAGTGACCTGGCTGAAGGATTCATCATAACGGGGCTGGCGTCATAGCCGTATGGTTCGAAGCATTAGGCGCCGTAATCATCATGTGTTTCTTAACCCCGAACTCTAAGGTTAGTATTGAACTCTAAGGTTAGCATTGTAGCCATAGCTTCGATTTGCGATATCATCGCAAAAAGCCGTGGTTTTGCCACGATTGGTGGGTTTCAGCTAACTTCAATAATAGTGCCCAAAAAATACCTACTTAAACTTTAGTCGCGTAAGAGCTCCGATCGTTGTCAGACTTCGTTTATCAGTCGCCATATCTACTAGGCAGTTACCATTATTCTACTCGCCCTCGTGATTCCGCCACGATAGTACATTCTAACCTTATCTGACATTTGCAAAAGAAGCGGAGAGGAGGAAAGATTGTTGGGAAAGCCCCAGCAGGAAAACTTTTCCTGGCCTGGGGAAAAAGCAAAGGGCAGAAAAAAAAAGGAAAGAGGAAGCTAGGTTGGACGCGGGAAGAAAGTATTAGATAGGAAATGAAAGGTCGCGGCGCCCTGGCGGCCCCGCCATCCTCCTTCACGCGAAGGAAGGAGAGGATCTTGAGGTTGCTGGCGGTGCCGGAGGGCGAGTACACGGACGCTTCGCCGAAGGGGTCGGTGGATGAGGGGATTAGGGTGCTGATTGATGGGATTAATGGGCTGGAGGGGTTCGTCACGACGAGTAGTTGCGCAGGGAGGGTGAGCGTTTTTCGCGAGGGGAGGAGGAAGGGTGGTGGAGTTGGGGATGGAGATGGGGAAGAGGGGATGGACGTGGAGGGAGAGAGGGGAAAGCTGGCGGGGGTAGGGGGGAAAGGCGGAGGTGGGAATTGGTTGTTTGTTTCTCACGATCCGGTTCCACTGGAGGATGGGGAGCCGGAGCGGGATTTAGAGATTTTGTTGGGTCTGAAGGAGGCGGAGAACCGGGAGGCTGGAGGTGGACGGAGTGGTGATGGTTTGAGGGATGGGGCGGCTGTGAGACTTGTTCATTTCAAGTTTGAGCCTATGGTATGGTTAAACAGCTCTTATCTGGCTTGTTGTGTTAAGATGGGTTCGTGGCAATCTGCTGACACGAGATAACATTAGATCCTTCACGTTCTAACTGCATCTCCTGAACACGCTCAGCTACTTCTCCGATGTGGCTTGCAAGCTGGCTTCAGAGAAAGCGGAGCCGTTACGTTAACTGCGGCAGCAGGGGAGCACCAGGCCACCCCGATGGTTGCTATCCGATCTATGGGCCTTTCCTTTGAGTCCTTGATCGGATACCAATCTGATGACGATAGTGGCAGGATCCAGTGCACCGTATCGTCAGACTATTTGCGGACGCTTATCCGCATAGGTAATGAGCGATTTATCGAGAACACCAAGAGGATCGAGAGATTCCGGGCGGCTCTTATGGGGGCGACTCAGCCCTCTAGTAAGAACGGGGATGCGTGGGAAGATACAGAAACCCGCAGACGAAGGAAAAGGGAAGAAGGGTTGAAGAGAAAAGAGATGTTAGAGAAAAACAAAACAGAAGACACCAAAGTTGCGGGAATGGAGGATGAGGCCTTAGATATACCCCTAGATGAAGACCTCACATAAATCACTCTTCATGCACAGACCGAATTAAGAAATTGGGTGTTCGTCCATCATCTATACAGCTCTTTAAACCCGAGCGCTCCTTTAATGCTATGCCGTAGTGTAGTGTCGAGTATTGTTACAACAGAGTATCTACTCTCTCGTCTCCTTTTCTCCAGGTAATCCGGTCCCTCCTCCTTCTTTTCAAGACTGTAAACACGGATACTTCGCATCATAGGTATCGTATCGGCACCAAGACGTATAAAGCTCACGCTCACGAAACGACCTTGTCAACCCACCCCTTCTCCAACCTCCTAACCTCCTCCTTGAACGCCTCGACCTCCTTCCAGCAGTCCAAAGGCCGCCTATCGTGCTCAATAAGACACTTGACGACCTCTCCGCGCGCGGTCTCCACGCTATCGGGTATAGGACGCAGCTGTTTTCGCTTGTCGAGGCGCGCGCGCAGAGCCTCGACTTCCTTCGACACGGTCTGTCTGCTGATCTGGTCCGCGGCCTCCTCCTTGGGGTTCGGCACTATCTCTGCGATCTTCTCTTGCGCCGCTTTCAGGAGCGCGCTTTCTTGGGCTTCGAGCTTGCGCAGCTCGGAGGCTACGCGCGCTTGGACGGCTAGCTCGAGGGTCTGGGCGCGGGAGGTGTCTGTCTGGTGGGGTGTGTGAGCACTTGGGTTTAGGGTTTTGGAGGTTGGATGTGTATGTGGTATGAGCCGAAAGCTAGAGGAGGGCGGGATATGGTCTGACTAGAGAGGGGTGAGGCGAGGATGTGGTAAGACTTACCTCGCTGCTGGACCGGAGGGATTCGACGACATCGTTGGAGACGCCTATGGGGGAGGATCTATTAATCGTACCCGAGTTAATCCATCGACAGTTCTCTCGATCTCTAGGTAAAAAAAATTCTGATATAGATTTGAAAACTTACGCCTTCCACACATGTGAGGGTTGGCTTGCCTCCGGCTTAGACGAGCTCGAGCCCATGGTTGTCGGGTTCCGTGGCTGGACTGGGCTGGTCTGGTATTATATGGCTCTTGACTTTTTTTGGTTCTCAACTTCCACTACGAAATAATTCCCGAGCTTCTGATGGATGCCGCCGGAAAATGTTTACCGTGCGAATTGGATAAATTTGCCGTTTCTTACGGTGACGGATACTGTGAGCCTCCTGTAGGTAGCCGCTAGCGATGTACTTACGTATCTCGTGTCATGTGACTTTTGCATAAATCAATCTTATGTTATGCATATTGTTATGTAAACTCTTCTATTCATAGCATCGGCATTGGCGTACTCATTCTCATCATAAACTTCTTTATGAACAACTCAATCTCATCTCAACTCCATATTCACGCTTCTAGCATGATGTGTAGATTACTAGGATTCAAAGTCTTCTGTAATACACAATGTGGCAATGTGGCAATGTGGCAATCTCAGAGGCCCGAAGCTATTCTTTGAGGTATAAACTAAAGCTCAGCTCAACACCGAAGTATGGATAGCACGATTGAACGACAGTCATCCGCCCAGGTAAGATCATTTTCATACCAAATCATAGGTAGGCCGGTTTTCATCCTTCGGTCTTCAGTCTCAATATTAGTCTTTCATTACCATTTACCCCCTATGCCCTTGGCTTAACCCTGACCTTGAAACCCACCGGCCTCAAGTTAAACCATCCATCCTGTTCCAACGTATAATTCGGATCAGCCGCCTCAAAATCAAATTCATGAATCAGCTTCGCCAATGTCGTCATACTCCACTGCCACGCCCAGTGCTTGCCGATACACTCCCTCTTCCCATTGCCAAACCACTTCTTCACCCCCGCCGGCAGCTCCTCAAACGCCTTCCCCATCATCCTCTCCGGCCGAAAGGATAGCGGTTCCTGGAACACGGTGGGATCCCTGTTCACGCCCGCGAGCACAATGATCATCGCCTGGTTGTGCGCGACCTGGTACTTGCCTCCGCCGAGCATCACAGGCGCCTTGCTTTCGCTCGGTATAGGCTCGATATTGAACCCGGGTGCCGCGAATGAGAGACGTAGGGACTCGCGCACGATGCCCTCGACGTACTTCAACTGCGACAAGTGCGCGTAGGTAAACCCCTCAGGCGTACCGATAACGGCGTCGAGCTCCTCGCGCGCTTTCACGACGGCGGCGGGGTTCTTGGTTAGCAGGTAGATGGAACTGGCCAGCAGCGCCGGCGCCGTGCTGCTCCCGATCGGCATCGACACGATCTCGTCGATGACCTGCGAGTCCGTGAGAGCCTTCCCTGTCTCTGGGTCCTTGGCCCCCATCATCGCGGCGAGCAGGTCCGCGCGATCTGTCGGGTTGACCTTGCGGTAGTCTACCAGGTCTTGCGCGTACGCTCGCATCGTGTTCGTCGCAGACTTGAACTTGTTGCTGTAGAGCCAGTTCATGAATCCCAAACGCGTAGGTCGCAGCATGGCTTCCGATGTCGAGTCTTCCATGCCTTTTATCATCGGATGTTCTGTCCCAGAGAGGCAGTTCAGTTTCTTGCCGAACATCGTGAGGGTAGTCGCTTCGAGGTTCAACCTATTCAGCTCGTCGATAGGGGATATTTTGTTCTTAGCACTGAGACCCTTCCATTTCGTAGCAAGCTCGGAGGCGCAGTCCCTCATCTCCGTGAAGTGGGCTTCCAGAGAGCTAGGGCTGAGCTTCGGCGCGAGGATCCGGTGCGCGATGCCCCAGCTCGCTTCGTTGTCGAAGGCTGTGAATAGGGCGTCGTGGACCGCGTACCGGATCTCGACGATCGGGCCTCCGACGTACTTCCGGAATCGCTTCTCGTCGCATATTTCCTCTGCTAACGCGGCGCCGGCTACGAACACGACGGTCGAGCCCAGCACTTTGATCTGGAATATCTCCCCGTACTTTTCAGCGAGCTTCCGCAGCGAATCCCACGTATTGGCCGTGTTGATGTCGAAGACGTTCCCTAACAAGGGCACGCCGGGAGGCTGAGGGATTGGCTGAGACATGATTTCTAGTCGTTAACGAGTTGTATCAAAAATAAGAAACGAATGAAGCATATGACTCTTGTGAGCCATCAGGCCATAGACACAGAGTCCATTAATAATAGAAGGACTCGGAGCTGTGATGTTTCAAGTCACACCGCAACTGCATTTACCTGATGTACGCCCTCTACGTCACATGTATCAGTACGACGCCGTCTTGATTGTGTCCCTTCAGACAACTCATCATGCAGCGGATAGGTACTCAGTAGCTATGCTGCACGACAGTACAATAGTGCTAGCCAAGCACGAAATTAGTGAAATCACCTCGACGGTACGCCCCCAACTCGATCTATTGATACTATCTGACTGGTCAGTTGGGGAGTTCCGTCGAGCTTTAAATTACTCGGATACGGTACGGTGTGGCTCCCGATTTGCTACACGATATCGTCAATTTCCTTTTTCCTCTTCCCTTTTCATTCTTCTTTCAATATGTGGTATTTCTTTTTCGATATGCTATGTAGGGTACGCAATATTGAGCCGGTTTGGGAAGAGAATCTGCGCTGTGGCGTACCTGAGGCGTGCTGATCATGAGGGTTGGTCCTGTACGCCGTCGGATAGAGCTACTATGCCGTGCCTGTAATCAAAATTTCCAGTGAGTTAGTGGTCGGCGAGAGCCTATTAAAAGCTGGATATTTCGATGCTTACTTGTAGTTGGCATCGTAACATTCTGCAGCGTCACATTGGACCTGAGGCGGCTTTCGGGATCCTCATCTCCAGTGCCATCGTTCTTAGATACAAAACGGCGTAAGAAAGCTGGACAGACATATAGGTAGGTATGAAATGAACGTTAAATTTGATAATGACTATTTGATCTGGGCAATGAATGCTCCTGGACACAGCCAATCTTTCAGGAATACTCATTCAATACCCTGCCATAAATAACAATATTAACCTGGCCGATGAACTTATTGTTCTTACTCGCCCATTATTTAGTGGCGCCGTTCTTTTTCTCTGCGTCGTCTTTCCTCTTCCTCTCGCTCCTCGTCTTGACGCCTCCTCGATTCCTCCCTCCTCTCTGCGTCGTAGTTCCTAGAATTTCGGCATGTCCACTGTTCGCAATCGAAAACGATCTCCCCGGTGTCTTTGTTGCGGGTACAAGCGTCGACGAGCTCAGTATACTGTGACACAGCCATTGAGAGTTCTCAGCAGGTAGTTGACTCGACTAGGTAGACAATTAGATAAGGTATTATTACAGAAGCTTTTTGGGGATGGATGGCTGACATGAATTTGCAACCACTCGGAGAGAAGTGCGGTAGCTAGGCGAGGGAATTTAACCCTTCGATTCGAGGATATCGAAGCTTGACTTTCTAGGAGTACTATTTGAGGAGTATAGAATGAAGTTTGGACTTTTGGGTAGGTAGCTCTGACCGATCAGATAGAGCTTTTGTTGGATGAGGACGGGAGCTTATATAGGTACTCAGTAAGCACCATATTTATGCCATCGTTCGTGCTGACCCGTAGAATGAATGGTATACAGCGCTTATTCTTATCTGATTGATAATTAACTGCAAGATTAGCCAACCGTATGAAGCCACCTTGATTTGGGGGATTCATATGCTTGCAGATGGGGGCACTTACTATTCGTCGCCTTGTTTTGACAATCACTCGATGAGGCGAGATACTGAAATTTATCTGCAGGGTCTATTCTTTGTCAGACTATGGTTCCATCGAGAAGTTGTATTTTTATCCCAGACAATCGGCCGATAGTGACGCCCCGGACTTGAGGCCGTACTCCGTCTGGGCGAGATCGCAGATATGGCAATTAATGACTCAAGTACTGAAGCGTGGTCTGATATCTTGCCTACCTGCCTACTTGGTAGACATACATCGAGATCTCACGGCATCATATTCCGTGTTCATCTAACAAGGCAGCCAAAGAGCTGTCCGCGTTGAGTCATGATAAAATACCTGCATATTAAAAGTATAGGTATTGGGTGAATGCATATCATAGAGCGTACGATGGCTTCTTATAATGTGGCTAAACGGAATTAACAGCCCCCAACATGTCGGCCGTCGCAAAGCATTTACTCCGGGACCATCATAAAGTCTCCAAAAGCCACTTACGTGCCATCTAAAGCGGTTATCTTCCGCACTATGAATTGTTGGAAATGGATTACCTCCTTCAGGGGGCTGAAGTCCTTGAGGACCTGGATGAAAACGATTGGTGATGGCGAGGAAGAACTTGGATACACTATGGAGGATTATCGATACATTTGCACTGTTTATTCAAGCACCCACAATGACGTTCGAATTCGACTGTACAAGCTATCTCATTTCATATTATAGCTTCAGTTAATGACATCGAATCAGCTAACCTAGAGATTCAAGAGTTAGCTTCTGTGCTTAAAGCTTATAGAATAAGAGACATAACTTTATTGACAAAGAAAACTGAAGTAAAGATATGGGAGAACCCAGTATCGATTTGTTTTCTACTAGATAGGATACCCCTAATTATTTTACGAGGGGATAGGGGCTTGAGGACTTTCCTAGCCCTCCTGGAATTACAGTGAACCTCAGGGGTTGAATGTGCTAAAGTTATAGGTGTCTTAGCATCTTTGCGTCAGAGGTTTAAACGAATTAAAATGCAGGATGTTCAACAATCGCCTAACAACAGCGCGGTTACGGTCGAATTAAAGGCCTCAAAACTACATCTGGAGAGCGACCCATTTGAAAAAAACCAAAAAAAAAACACACACACACACACAATGATATGGGTTTTGGCTAATCTGGAGCTAGAATTTGTAGCATTACCAAGCCTTTGCCTGGCTTTTGTTGGGCCGTTGCCGAGCTGTTGCCGAGCCATTGTTGAATGATGCGATATCAGATCAGATCTCACGACTATCCCACCGTTTCTCGAAGGTACAGCCAGAAGTGCCTTGTATTTCCGACAGATACTTCTCTAGAACTACAAATATATGACTCAGGCATACAAACAGCGCAAGATCCGAATATAAACTCTTAAAAGCCTGCCATTGCCGCCACCAAGTGATGATTTGCTGTTTCTGCCTTATAAAGAGCGGAGTGAACGTGGTGTCTAGCCAGCAGCTAATCCAGCCAAGATATTCATCTGCAGATTGTTACCGTACAAAGATAAGGACCGAACTCTCCCTAGGAGACTCTGGAAATGTGTTGAGAGATGCTGGAGACTTAAGAAGATCATCGACCTGGTTGTCAGGTCGGCCATGTGTCTCCAGTCCACCCCCGACGAGGCACACGGAGGCTGTCGTCACAAGGGCAAGGTCAACTGCCCCCCCAAATGATCTTATATTGAGCAACAGAGCCCATAGAAACCGCTATTGCAGGTGGACGTGATGAGAAATTGGAATTGAACAAGCTGGGTTTAGTGAAATGTATATTCGAGTCGATGAAAATGGGTCACACCTTTGAGTTAGTATCAATATCTGTAAGAGGATAATTGCAGAAAAACGTTGCATGTGATATGGGAATATCCATCTACTGCAGTTAAATCGGTGAGCTATTGTTACTAATCGTGTCTGTGTTGCTCATAGTAGGTAGTAGTTGTACCTAGGTACTTAAGGTTTGATGTCACTTGTTTTCAATGCTGGATGGTATTTATCGTACACAGTGCTGTCAGTCTGTTGGTCAGGTGACAAGTTGCTCGTCACCTACCAAACTACCTACCCAAGGGTTAAATAACCCAATACTGTACCAGATTTCCATCGGCGGATCCTAATATCTTGACCGTAACGTTCCGATGGTCAAGATGTACGTTTCCACAGACACCTTCTCGTTCCTGTTCTAACAACTGCTCTGAAACGGGTGGTTTAGGGTTCGAGTCCCAACGAGTGTAGTTCACCTTGGGCCCTTGAAAAAGGGTAGGCAAAGAAATACCCAATAGCGGGGGCGCAGTAGCTAGGAGCCGATCAACAGATCCTAGGCTGGGCCTTGAAGAGGTTGGTGATTCAACTTTTTGGTGTTTTTGACTTTGATTCTTGGTATCGTGATGCAGTTAAAATAGGGGGATCCTCCACTAACCAATCATCTTACACCATTTCATCAACCGCCTTTAGACGGGGCATCACTTTGACGATCATTGTTCTTTCGCCTCCTATTTGCCATATTCCTATTATATTGGACCATTTCATTTTTCACGATCAACTTTATCATTCATGGAAATTGTCGATACTCAGCACGAAGGGAGCAACACTTTGCTATGTAATCGAATTGAATTCATGGGCTCGAATCCTATTTTTACTTGGAACCCTCCATGCATGTATGCTACACCTATTCTATGCCATAACCAATTCAATACCTCGATGAAAAAAACTGCCAGAGCTAACTAGTACCTATTCGAAGATAAAAGACCCATTTACCCAAGCGCCCCGTCCCAAAACCCCCTTAAACAAAAACTTAAGCTACCTAGAACAGACGCCACTGGACGTAGAATATCAAGTACAGCACAATGCAAGCGAGCAATATCACCTCGAGGATGCGGGCGCCGACATTCATCATCTGGCGCCTATTCCTCCTCCGGGAGCGGGTAACGAAGTCCCTATTATCATTGACGTTGGGGAACGGGACGTCCTTAGGCACAGGCTCACCGAGGAACTCGCACAGGGGGCCCCATCCGTCAGTAACGCGGTACTCGAGCAGCCTATCCTCCGGCACCATCTTCTTGACCTCCTCGTAGTGGCGCAGGAAGACGGCCTTGCCGCGGTTCGGGAAGTCGCCCTCGAAGAAGGTGTCGAAGAACTTGCGCAGCATCGGGTAATACATGCCGGCGGCCCAGCTGAAGTGCGACAGCAGCCGCAGCTCCGGGTCCGTGGCGCGCCAGTACACCGTGCGCATCGTGCTCGCGTGCCAGGAGTTCACGTCCCGCCCCGTCAGGATCACCTTGGCTTCCGGGTACGCCTCGATCAGCTCTTTGGCGAAGGCGCAGGCTGGCCAGTCGCATACCGCTTGCGCGTTGCCTAGGAGCTTGTCCCAGTCCTTGCGCGTGAAGGGCTCGCCTACGCCGTCGTACTTCGCGCGCAGCGCGTCCATCCACAGGAGGGCGTCTGGTGGGTTCTCGATCGAGCAGCTCATCATGTGGTAGGTGTCGACATAGCCAAGTTGCTTCATTGCTGCTCTCATGGCTGTGGGGATAGGGGTTAGTATCATGAGTGCTCGAGGAAAAGGGAAAGGGGATGGGAAAGACAAATGACAAAGGGAGAGCTTACATGTTGTTCCCGTTCGCCCGCAGCCGAGTAGGAGAACCTTCATGGGAACTGTTCGGGTACATTGCCGCCTGTCAATGTCTGTGTCGGCGGTGAAGATGTCCGTGATGGGCTTGGACTTGTATTTCGAAGCGTACGCCATTATGCTGAGTCTTTTTTCTTGATTCCGATACTGATACAGAGAATTGGACAACCTCGAAGAGTATGTGGCTAGGAAAGTTCAACGACAGATATGATACAAAGGGGTATCTTAAAGGAAATATCTAGCACTTCCGGTAATAGGAGAGACAAGGGAGAGGTTAGTGTACAGGAATAGGAAGGTCTGAGGCGCTGAGGGTTAATATTCTATGTCACATGGAAAAACTTCAACGAAAAGCCTCAGCCTTCTATACATATTCAGAACGGCTCGTCTCCGTAGTCGCTCCTTTTCACTGTACTATGTAGATCTATGTATGGAACTGGATATTAGATCCCCTGGCGCACATTAGCGAAGGTAGATTCTATACCTCGCCTACTCGCCTTACCTAGGTACGTAAGAACTACGAGTACGTTGCAAGAGGGTCCAGTTAAAATGTCCAACATGTTTCGATAGGTCTCTTCAGCACATTGCTTAATAGAAAAGACTACGTACGTGCATGACATTGTCGACTCCAATTAGGGTCAGGGCAGCCCTATCTGGCAGTGATTGGACTGCAAAGCCACAACGCAACGGCGATACTTGGTACCTAGGTTATGTTTTAGTGTCGTTCCGGGGCGTGATGATGGGTTTTATCAGATCTAATTTTGCGTACTAAGCTCCGAGCAGCTGGTTCGGGAGACCCATACTTTGGACTCTAGTCTATACCGGGCTGAAACTCCACATCGAGCACCATGACGCGGCAAGCCCAATGAAATCTCGCTCTCCCGTAGCTGTTTTGATGACGAGGACGCCACTTGAATCGTGAAAAAGATTAACCTAGGCCCTGGCTACTGTATGAGCCATGCGACAGATCGAGAATCGCTTGATGAGTTGAGATTTTGAAACCAGGGATGAAGGACGCGTAACCGTATATGGTCCCGGCTTAATCCCGTGATGGGCTCGGATTATTGGTGGAGGACTCTGCTACAATGGGGGTTATGGGGGCTCATTATGGGGGCCTCGGAATTAATAGCGTCTTCAGACGTTTCATTCTCATTTGGGAAAACTAAAGCGCCTATACAAACCATTCCAACAATGCATTCTAGTCATCCGACAGTGAGAAAAGTTTCTACTACTGATATCAGTTGAACTTTCATAACTAGAAACTAGCAGTAGTTCTAGGTATAGACTAATATTACCAAGTCGAACTTTTCGATCAGCTATAATCGACTATGTAAAGTGAGTTAGTTGATGAGGATAGAAACGAAATAGCTTACGCGTACCGTTGCAATCCCAGTTGGGTGTGACGACATCCAGAATTTTGCGAGATAATGATGCTACACCTGCCATTTCCTGGTAAAAGCGCCTTGAGAAATTTGCCAAAAGCCACTGTGGAGGCCTCGTCCGATAGTTAGTAATGAGTCGAAGTCGAAAAAGAGTTGGGAATTGAAACAATCGCAATTCAATTACAACATCGAATCCGTCGATTGCAACATCGGACTGAACAGATCCACCGCTTAAGCTTCTAGTGTCTTGGCGATTCGAAACAATTTGGCGAATGTAAACAAGTGATAGGCATTGAGATTACGGGCGCCGAGGTCCAATGTCGACTTCTGGTCCGAATACTGGTTTTTCAGGAGATGCGCTCGATGAGTAAGTGATCGTAAGTTGGCATCTCAAGACCCAAGGAACGGTGAGCATGTATGTAAGACAAGCCACGCAATATACCGGAAATGAATAGGACGACTTCTCAAGTCAATCGATTATGCTCACGAGAGAAAGTCTTGGCAGAGGTGGTGTGCATATTGAGTTGTTGATTCCTATGCTGTACCTAGGTTAGGGTCGTGAGAATGAGAGATTATTCAAAGTGGCACGATGCAGCATGCACCTAGTATGCACTCTATCGTCAATTTGGAAGGCACTAAGGTTCTGATCATGATGATGATTTCAAAAACATAGTAAATTTATATGGTAGTCTAGTTCTAAAATATTAACTAGCCTCAGTAGAAACTCGCTGGTATGCTCTCCGCCGGGTATCCCATGCCGCTATTCCCATCCGTAAAAGTACTCCTATGATCAAAAATCCACCGCAAGCCATCGCAATCTGCGCTATCCAGACCTCGTCGTCCGTGAAGTTAAACCCGTAGGTATAGTGAAGCTGCGTCGGGTCAATCGCCGGTCGTTGCGGGTTTAGGGGTGAGATTAGGTCCGGACTCACCTCGTCCTTTATGGCTTGTACGTCGAGCGGCTCGCTGACACCCAGCATATGTCCTTCCGAATGCACGGCGACCGCTCTCAAGTATGAAGGATACGATTTTCGTATTTCGAACGCCGTCTCGAAGCCCATCCTTTTTGTTCGGTTTAGCTCCGTCCATTCGTCTTCCGTAGCATTGGAACTGTTGGACCCCTGAAGAATCCACTTCGACACTTCCGTTGCCCCGTTCCAGCTCACGTAGAAGCTCCAGCTTCTTGCGCTGTTTATTCGCAGCGCCGATGACGGAATCGTCTTCGGCCAGCCGTGCCATTCGTACTTGTACACCCGATACGATTGCACTTCTGCCGACCCGAATCGGCTTTCCGGTCTGAAATGCGTGTCGCACAAGACGTCGCCGTTACTTGCGAACTCTGTGAATGCCGCCGCGTTTCCATACCCCAGAAGTACATTGCCGTTGGAAAGTGACTGAAAAGATCCTTGCGAGATACCGTGGATCTTGTGCGGATTGAAGTATTCCGTCACCACCTCGACCGTCATGTTTTGCTCGTCGATCTTGAGTTTCAGACCCCGCGTATCCGCAATATCGCGGTGGAGATCGTCGACCCCGTTATCAAAGATGGTGATTGTATCGTTTCCAGACCATCGCGCATCGTGTTGGTAGGCGAAGTTGGTCGCCGTGCCGTTCGAAAGGTCTCGGAACATGTTCCTCTTCCCGCCGAGAATCCATATTACTTCTCCGGTGGTGCCATTGATATATGTTAATGCGTGCATGTAGCGACTTGAGGTGAGGTAGTTGCCTCTAGCATCCTTGTCGATGCTATTCATGTGGAAGAAGTCGTACGCGCGATCACCCTCCCCGTCGCCGCCGATCTCTCTATAGCCATCGGCTAAATTCCAGTGATCTAGTGCCCGCCATTGGAATATGGCGAGTCCTGATTCTAGATCGATTTCCTGGATAAGACAATCCCATACCGGGCCGACATGATCCTTTCCGACTTCGCTAAGGTCCCGTTGGACAATTTCGTACACCGTTATCAGAGCAGTCCCTTCTTTAGTGATTCGGAAGTCGTGCAAATCAGCGTCTAATCCATATGCTGCCCTGACTTCCTTGAATAAGGTGTATGTGTTATCCAACTATTATCTGTTAGCATTTGTGTCTTGCGACGACGATGAGTCCGAATGAATATCTTACCATGATAATAATACCGGCACCATGGCCGCCCACCGCGTCGTCCCCAGCCCAAAAGGTCAGGTAATTCTCACCCTTATACTCTTGAACCATTAAATTGTACAATTGCTGCCCGTTCCATTCGGAAGTCCATATTAAATCTCCATTACTATCAAGAATAGTAGCCTGCGGTCTTCTCGTGGCGCCACCTCGGGGAGTTAAAAGGGTGTATAGAGATGACTCGCATAATTTGCTCGACTGCAATACGTCAAGCTTGGGCACCTCCAACTCAGCTGCCGACTTGAACACTGTTAAGGGATGAGAGCCATACGCATCGTGCTCATAACCAAAATCGTAGGAGCTGTCGGTGGGTTTAGACGGTCTTCCGCTAACAGCGCCGAAGGCAACGAGAAAGAAGGCCCATGATGACCACATTGTAAAATTGTGTTACCGCGCCTTACATCGACATTGAAAAGAAAATAATAATAATAAAGATACAGCAGTACGGAAATAGAAAAGGGGTTTCAAAAGAAGGTGTAAGATAATTTGATGAGCACTGGGATGCTGGGGACATCCCACATAATGAACATTACGTTCGTCACATAGCGATGCATCCCCTTCAACCCCTTCGACATAATTCTAAACCTCCAACTCCTGTCGCTATGCATGCTACGTACAGCGATACGTACATTTGTCTGATCTCACCGATAGCCGAGGCCAATCATTTGACCGACTACTTTAGGATATTTTCCCTAAGCATAGCTGCGGTGGCTGTGAATGGCGTTTCGAAACGGTGATTAATACGCTTCCCAGAACCCCAGCATGGTGTAGCATGGGTTTCGGAGCCGATTCGTGGTTCCTGATGCGTAGTTTGGAGTTGACGAGTCCCCACTGTGCTATTGGGGACAAGCATTGCGTCGACACGCGGCCTGCTAAGATCTTTTACCAATCTAGGGCTGCGGCTCCACGCCCACCTTTTTTCTAACCACATATCCCGGCCAAATTCATCACTACCTATGAGGCGCAAATGACATATTCTGGGATCTGAGGGCGAGCCGCTGGTTGGTCACTGGTGGTAGTCGCCTGCGCAACGTGCGACTCTTACGCACTCTCCAGTCTCGAGATTTGATGCCGCGCAGTCGGCGATAACACCGGAGGGCGCTGCGTAAGTAGTTCGACGTTAAGTGGCGGAGGCTTCGGAGTCTGTCAGGCCCATCTTCTATTATTATTATTCCCTGCATACTCCCTTTATGTAGTCATTTCAATATTACTATATTGATCTTCATGTTCTTCGAGTTCTTGTCCGATGCTGTTGATAGTATTATCTTCTAATCAGTGTGCGATCTGATTATCTTCTCTTGTGTAATATATATATTTTTTTTCATTCTGGCCCACCTGTCAAGTTTCAAGTCCCTCCTTTGACATTATTGTACGATCTCTATTACCATTATCGTCGATCTTTGTTTCTCTTGGCGTGTATCATAGTAGCCCTAGAATGGTAACCATGGAGAAACGCCTGGCTCAGATGCGGCACGCTAGAACGACGTCAATAAACTTTGCAACCATGGAGAAGAGAGCCGCAGAAAGGTTACCGGCGCCGGGAGAGTTCGATATAGAAAGCGACAGTGTCAGCGATGCCGAGTCCTTAAAATCGAAGAACGGTTCGACGGAAGTAACATGGATGTCTCTTCCTAGGAAAGATCAATTGGCGATTCTATTCCTCTGTCGCCTGGTTGACTTTCTACAAGTCGCATCTTTACAGGCTTATGTCTTCTTCCAACTGAAGAGTCTTGACAACACACTCTCTGACGCCCAAGTTTCGAGTCAGGCTGGAATATTACAAGGCGCCTTTACCGGTGCGCAGGTCTTGACCGCATTTCTCTGGGGTAAAGCTGCAGATGCTAGCTGGTGTGGTCGAAAGCGAGTTCTCCTTATTGGACTCCTAGGAACGGCGATATCGTGCTTAGGTTATGGATTTGCGACCAGCTTCGCTTGGGCCGTATTCTTTCGCGCTATGGGGGGTGGCATCAACGGCACCGTTGGCATCATGTAAGTTGAAAAAAATTTCGAATATCCCCTTGATCGTGTCCCATCTAACACCACCTAGACGTACCATGATTGCAGAGATCACGGTGGAAAAGAAGTATCAGTCGCGAGCATTTCTCATCCTCCCTATTAGCTTTAGTGTAGCCAATACTCTGGGTCCACGTAAGTCTTTCGCAACACCAATGTCGTCGTATTGACTCTAACCTTGTATTAGTGATGGGAGGTCTGCTAGCAGATACCTCAAAGAGCCTTCCCGGTATTTTTGGAGAGGGTGCTTGTTTTGGCTTCGGTTGGATCCAGAAGTATCCCTACGCGCTGCCAAGCGTTCTGAACGCCATTACCCTAACCATCACCACCCTAATCGTCTTTTTCGCCCTTGAAGAAACGTCGAGTAAGAGGAAGGGGAAGGAAGACGTTGGATTACACCTTGCTTCCCAAATCAAAAGGTACTTCTTTGGCAAGCCCGCTCAAGAGTATGGATTTTTCAAAATCCAGCCCTTGGATTCCCCCGACTCCCTCTTGGAGCCCAAAGACAGTGGCGAGGATTCATCACCCTCAATCAAACATCAACATAAACGAGACGGCCGAACGCTACCATTCAGCCGCGTATGGACACGAAATGTTATCTTCACTCTCATCACCGAAGCCTTCTATGATTTCCAGCTCGGTGCTTTCACCAACTTGTGGACTCTCTTCCTATCTACGCCTCGCTCTTCGCTCGATGAGGTGGTATCTCGATCGCTTCCGTGGAAATTCACCGGTGGGTTGGGGATGCCCGCTGCGACAGTCGGTCTCGCGACATCCATCCTAGGAATACTAGGCATGGCCCTTCAGATTTTCCTTTACCCGTCTGTGCACGCACGTCTCGGAACTCTACGTGGATTCCGATGGTTTTTACTCCTATTCCCCGTGGCGTATTTCTTAGCGCCGTATCTCGCGGTTCTTCCTTCATCTACCGAGTCACCGGCTCCTGCTTCTGGCCCCGTTATTTGGCTCTACATGACCTTGGTCCAAATACTGCAAGTCATGGCACGCACCATCACGTTGCCCGCTAGCATCATCTTGCTAAATAACTGCAGTCCGCACCCAAGCGTTCTAGGTCTTGTCCATGGTCTTGGCCAGAGCGTGTCGGCCGGTTTCCGGACAGTGGGACCTGTTGTTGGTGGGTGGTGGTATGGCGAAGGCTTGGAGATGGGAATGGTTGGAGCGAGTTGGTGGGCCGTCGCTCTGGTATCCGCTCTAGGATGTGGGTCGGCGATGTTGATTTACGAAGGTAGCGGTCATGAAATTCTTCTCGAAGGTGAGGAGGACGAAAAGCTTTTAGGATAAGTGGTGATATAGGTAGCCAGACGGGATACAGCTGGTTTTTCATTCATGGGATTATTTAGGGAAGGCATATACCCTGGTTGGGGACCTCATCAGAGGCGGGATTCACTATGTTCTATTAGCATAAGCATTGGCATTCGCATACGAGACATTTAACAATGGCTAACTTTGTCTGTTGGACCAAACATCTGATGTAGTTTGTGATGATTCTACCTCGGCCTGTAAACGCGCAGGTCCACATAACAAGCCTCGTCGGTTTCATTGTCCTTGGCATCCCAAGACGTGATTGATGACGCTAAGAATGGATTTGCCAATTGACAATGCTTATTCGTGGATCGGATTGGAGCGCGTCTCGAGGGAGACCAGGTTCTCCGCAATGCCCCGTTTGTATAAGCCGAATCGAGCAGGGTGGATCCAGGAACAGCGTCGCCAAACCGGGTTTACCGTAGCATCACCACGGACGTTGCCGCCATAATTACTCCAATTTCTCCGTCCACTGAACGACATTTGGAGTCTTGGAGATCTCGTGATGGCATCCACTCCCGCGTCCACATATTGCCGAAAATTCCTATTTATTCGGCTCCAGAGAATGCTATTGGGCGAGTAAATTTTCCTGTTAAGCTCGCGCAAGATAGACAATAATAAAGCAACTCTCGAAATGCGTTCATTCTCTGTTCTGCTTGCGACGGCTCTCGCCAGCGTCGCAATTGCGAGTCCCACGCACCGTGCGACTAAATTTGTCGGATATCTTGTCTCGACTTTCAGCGATGCCATTCCAAAGGTTCAATTCCACCTCTCGGAAGGAAATAGTGCGACATCTTTCAGCTTCTTGAATGGTGGAAATCCTGTTTTAGCTTCAACGGTTGGATCGAAGGCCGTGCGAGACATTTTCCTTGCTACAAACTCTGCTCGATCCGAGTGGTTTCTTCTTGCCACTGGTACGTCGGAAAGTCATTTGATATGATATTTAATTTCGCATTGGCTGATAACCGAGTAGACCTCGATGTCACAGCGTCAGGATTCTCGTGGGATGTAGCCACGCGGCAAGGCAGCCGTGGCCTTGTCATTTGGAAATCGACTGACCTGGTCAATTGGTCCGAGTCTTCTTTGGTTACGTACGTACGGTTTCCTCCCTGGAAAACTTGGACATCCTCTAATCGGAATACTTTTATAGTGTCGAAGCAGACACCGCAGGCATGGCCTGGGCACCATCAGCCGTGTGGGATGACGAGACGTCGCAATACTACGTATTCTGGTCGTCGCGCATATATGCGGAATCTGACACGGCACACACGGGCAGCGCGACTCTGGACAGAATCCGGTATGCGACTACCAAGGATTTCACGACGTTCAGTGCACCGCAGGATTACCTAGCAATCCCCGGTGTGCCAATCATCGACCAAGAATTCCAGTACCTGGGGACCCCAGGTAACTTCGCGCGGTTCTATAAGAATGAATCGACGCAACAAATTGCTCAGGACATCACGACCGAAGGTCTCTTCGGTACGTGGACGAACATCGGGTACGCAACTACGGACATACCGCGTGAGGGACCGGCAAGCTTTGCCGATAATGTGACGCCAGGGCTCTACCACTTGTTCGCGGACGATTACACGCAATACATCCCGTACCAATCGACAAACATCCGTGAAGGGGCATATACGGCGTCAAGCACGAATGGCTTCCCTTCCGGCTTGAAACATGGTTGTGTGACGCCATTGACGCAGGCTGAGTACGATGCGCTTGCCGCGGCGTATCCCGCGTAGAGGATGTGCGATAACATTGACCGTATAATCTACTAGGTAGTCAGCTATATGCGCTGGAAATAAGATAATGTTGCAATAGACATTTCGAGAATTTCAAGGTTTTCAAGCCTTCTGTAAACAATCAACATCAAACCGGGGTTGCAAAAGTGGTTGTTTTTCTTAAAATAGGGTGGCACCGACCTAAACTAGGCGTTCTGCCACTCTACACCGCCATCACGAGACCGTGGATTATATAAGCATTTCCACGCCTTTCAAGGCTTTCTATATTATTAGTTCGCTTTCTGAAGTAGGGCAGTGAGCACTTTCCCCATATATTAACTTCACTTGCAAGTAGCTGCACACACCTAGCAGGCGGTAACAGGCGTTAACACTGTAACGGGTAGTACGAAGTAGCAGGTAGACAATCGAGTAGTCGTAGCTTCCAAGATTGTGAACCTGAACCGATTTTTATCGTATATGGATCAGGATCCATAAATTAGGGAGGTTCGACAGGTGCTAAGATCCGGCGTCAACTGTTCGACAGACGATTGCCTATCTAACTTGTAATTGGCTTGAGATTATTCATCAAACCCCTTGTTACGAACCCGTCTACTACTTCTGTCTAACTGACTTCGTAGAGCGGATACGTACCCTGGGGTACTTGGTTTTAAGGTAACAATACTGTAGGGTTGACGATTCTGTTCGTAAAAGAGATTTCATGGGACTCTATATTCAAGTGCAGTCTGAATACTTAGATTGAAAGCTGAAGAACTAAAACTAAATACAGTAGGAAATTTCCATTCTTTATATCCTAATTCTTTATGTCCATGAAATTGGTGAGTTAGAAGTGTTTGCATGAGTTGATTTTGACTTATTAAGTCGAGCTCGATTTCTTGAGTTGAGTTCGACTCATTGAATCGAGTTTGATTCAATGCCAAGATTTTGATTAGGTCACGTGACCTTCGGGTGATACTTTGTCCGTTTTGTTCTGGGGAGATCGTAACACCCCTATATTAGTAATATATTACTAATGTCCTGAAGACGACCACGATTATCGGAATAGGGACTTATTTGGCGACCTGCACGGTGACAGACTGTATATAGACTCGAATATATCCAATTTGATTGGTTAAGTAAAAGTTCGTCACATTTCACCACCGGAAATGTTTGATACATGTTTGCGGAATGAATAGGCATATAACTTTGATACCTATGGGTGCTATTCCTTAGATGACTATTGAATAGATGACTATTTCTTTTTATATTCTATCTGTAACTCAGTTTAGTCTATTATATTACTTTGAACAAGAAGCTGCAGGATTTCCGTATATATTATACAGTATGGCGATAATAATATAGACGATAAAAGTCTACGATAGGGGTTCAGGGGCAAGAAGCTTTTTTGCTTACTAAGCCTTATAGAAGAAATGCAGAATCCAAAAGAGTTTTATTTGCTCCTAAAAGAAATATTTAACTGTAAAGAAGAACGATGAGAGGTCGGTTGATAAATTTTCAGTTAAAAATGAATTGTTGGGATCGGAACGCCGTTATCTAACAATAGGCAGGTGGGTGTAGGCACCCAGGGCCAGGTAGTTCTGGCGTGATGGCATAACTGTCGTGACGACCACTGGCATCCGCCGCTAGTAGCTTATCGTATATACTACCACTTTTTCAAATCCTACTTCATTTCTTTTTTCTTTTCTTCTTTTCGTTGAGCTCTCATTCAACCAAACACGTCTCTTTTCCAAGAAGAGAAGAACCACAGTCAACTTTTCTCCCAGCTCTCCCGTTTCACTCTTCTTTTTTTGATAAAAAATCCTATCACGATGGGGGACATCGCCGACATCCCAGGTAAGAATTGTGAAGTTTCCTCACCATCTACAACGCATATCCCCATCCTACGGTAGCCTACTGTACCGCATCTATTTACTAAAATCTATCTCTAAAGGCCGCGACAACGCCGCCCCAGAGCACCGCACGCCCGCCGCACAAGAAGGAGGAGGCGCCGTCCCCAATCAGACGGCGGATTAGCTGTCCCCGTCTGATGAACACGCGCGCCGCCTTCGAAACGCCGCCCGCTCTGCCCTCACCAATTCTGCGTTTGTGGCTCGTCCTTCTTTTTCGCCCCTGCTTGACTTCTCATCGCCGGCAGTCGACTTTGGCGCCGCCAGCACTCCCGCTGCTCCCACTCCCATTCACGCCGTAGCAGCTGTTGCCACCATAGCCGCCCCTCGACCCTCTTATAAGATCCCTTTGAACTCCCTCTTGAACCCTGTTGACGTTCCTGTCAGCGCTCCCTCCGCCGCCCTCGCCGCCGCGTCTCCTGCTGCTCTTCCTGCTGAGGTGTCTCCTGTCGTATCTCCCGCCGCGCCTCGCACCGCCCTTCCTCATGCCGCGCCCCGAAAAGCTCTTCCAAATCCTTTCCGTGCTGCCGGCCCTCGTGCTGCCCCCCCTGCGCGCCTTCCTTGTCCCGAGTGTCGCTTGACCTTCGCCACCAAGCAGTCCCTCAGCACCCACCGCAAGACAGTCCACATCGGGACTGAGTGCCGATGGGGCGGGTGCGGGCGGCACTTCAACCATACCAAGGACCTCGCCATCCATCTCAAGCATCACCAGGAAGCCGCCGTGGTCGCCTCCATCATCATCAATGGCCCCGCTGACGTGGGTGTGCCTCCTCAGCATATCTGCGGCTGGCCCTCCTGCGGCCGTAGAATCAGGGACAAGGGCGAGTTGTGGCGACACATCAAGTGTCACAACAGCAGCGCCGCCTAGGGCGGTCGTTTAAGTACCTACCTACCTACTCCAGTTAAATCAGGTTTATTGGATGTTAACTAATTTAGATGGAATAGTAGGATAGTGTAGGATAGTGTAGTTGTCTAGGATGCTCCCTGGGGGGGGAGCAAATAATTCACAGTTTTTTGTTCGGGGTCAACAACCTGCTGCTCAATTGCTATCTATATGTGAACTCCCTATTAACACGGCGTAATTAATGGGCCATCTGAGTAGCCATCGCTGACACCTGAATGCCCAATTAGTACCAGTTAGGTGGGTACGTTGGTACGTTAGAAGGTTTGTATCTCGTCTCGTAAACTGTAAGGAAGTTCACGGTGATAGGATGAAATGCGATTGTCTTGAGTCACGACATGAACCTAAAAATCTAGTAGGTACATAGTTATATTATTGCGTAGATAACTCCAAATCTCCCTTTATCTGCCAATCTGGGCCTGCCTATCCACCAAACACTGCCTCTCCAAGGGTGCTAGAACTACCTTCCTAGGACGATATCAGCCGAATGGCTGTATTACCGGTGTTGAAAACTACTCTTATGGGATGTATCCAATAGTGATAGATAGGTAGCCTTGATTCCAAGTATTAGTAGAAGGCGATAATCGCTCGAACTGCGAGCGTTTTTGAATGACTGTTTAGGTAGTTATCTAGCTTTTTTAGTTTGGCAGTGCTCTGAATGTAAATAATAATCAGAGTGCGAAATCAATCAGAAGCCTTTACCTATTATATGAAAGTGGAAGATGATATATTTAACATCGTGTATCGTGGTGTATATACAACCTTTCGTGGCATGATCCCACTTTTAGATGTCTAAAGTGCTCGTAGGTAGGAGCAGAGCTAAAGTATCGTCTAACAAAGGAAAAAAAGATGACGGCGGACGCGAGGAATATGGCGAGTAGTTAAGATACTAGGTACTTAACTGTCAGTTGTACGAGTACGTCTGCCGAGCGATTTATCCTCATGTACCTATGGATGCTGTACATGTATGGATACAAGTGCTGCTCACTATGATTTACTGCAACTTACCTCTTGAAGAACATCCATGGGAACAATGATTGGTTGCTAGTAGGGTATAGACGAACTGGGTAGTGACAAGCACGTGTAATCTTTTGGACGATAAATGTCGGTAAAGGAAGGTACATAGTGGATTGCCCGTTGGAATCGATGGTTGTCGGGACAAAGATCATCCAGGCTGCTGCCTGGGTATTCTTTTTGCACGCTGACCCATTCATCTGTCGACTCGTCCCATCTACTTCTACGTAACCGTGCCTGGTTTATTCTTCACCATAGCCACCAAACGCTCATTCACAAGAAGCTCTCCTGCCAGAAAAACACCTGCTTCATCGGCAAAATCTTCAAAAAGCAGTCTCGTGCAAGTGAAAATAACGGTAAGCATCACGTATAAATCATTGCTAACTTCATACTCCTCATCCCCACATTTCGGCGACAACCACCTCAATAATTGGCAGACTATCGCCGTTCTCTTGGACTCAATTCACTAACATTTATATCTATAGCTGATACTGCATTCACTGCCGCTACCATCACTCAGCTTGACATCAATCAACAATGGCCTCTACCAACAAGCAGGGCGCCGGCACCAACGCCGCAGGGGCAGCAAGTGATCCCTCTCTCGAGCAACCTGTCTAGGTCACCAAGGTGCTCGAGAAGGGACGCACTCCTCTCCCCTGGCGAACCCCATCGCACCCTTACGGCCCATACCTCCACCCACCTAGATTTTTGAGAGCAATTCGCCGACACCATGGGTATAGGTTCTACAAGGACGAGTACAAGAAGAAAAAGGAGGGCGGGACCAAGACACCGGAAGCGCCTGCTGTTCAGCAACAGCCAACTACCACCACCACCACCACCACCACATGTCGCCACTGTGGACGCGTAATCAAGTAAGTTGGAATGCCATACACACCGCACCACGCTGTGCATTGTTGATCTGATAACTAAGCCGATAACAGACGCAGAATTTAGTTGGAAGACCATGAAGTGGCTGGGCGGCATCAAGTGATGCTGGAACAACTTCGCTACTAATGGTAGCTTAGTAATGTAATATGATATAGAATGGGTCAGAATACAACTGTTCCCTCTATGTTGATGTGAAGTTATGAGTATCGATTACATAATCTCGATCTCCAACCCTAACCCCAACTAAAGCTTATCCCTAACCCTTACCTCTACGTCAAATCTCATTCCGAATTCTTTTCGCTGTGTAGAAAACGCAGGCCAACGTACTTAAGGCCCCGGCCAGCTATAATTAATCACCAAATCTTGGAACATTGTTAACTTACTTCTCAATTGTTAGGTATTAAGAAACAACCTATTTAGTATTATGTAGGTGATGAGTAAGCCACTGACTGGCAGGACACGCCACGTGACCCCCCTCAAGATCACCCTATATTTTCCTAACTTATCGTATGCACAATTTCAAATTGTATGTCTTCAGGATACGGACTGCTTCTGATAATTTACGTAATATGAGAAAGTCGTTCGTCGGAATCCCGTTGTAGACCAACGCTTGGATATTATCCGCCCTTTTACCCGTGAACCTCACACCAACTCAATGCAGTCATATTAGGACACATTTAGATCTTGATGAAAATATACCAACATTAAATCCAACTACCTACCCATAGAACTAAAAGCATTTTAGGTCTATATTTAGGGTCGCGCACGAAAATGAGTCCTTACTAGAGCCACAATGCCACCGTATCGCAGAGCTTTTGCGGCAGCATGTGTTTTCGCTCCCCTTTTTTACATTTACTGGTGCAGACTCACAAAGTCAGATCTTTTCAGTGATTTTGAGGACCGATCTCTCAACGAAGATGTGTCCAACAGTACCCTAGGCGTAATAACCTCCTTTTCACTTTGGTTGTCACTTTCTCGCATATTCTGTGTCTAAACATCATGCATAGTTCTCAAAGATATTCGTCATCAACCTTCCATCGCGGACAGACCGTCGAGATGCGATGGCTCTAGCGGGAGCTGTTGGTAACCTCACCTTCTCTTGGGTCGATGGCGTATTCGGCGATCAGGTAGGAGATCTTGATGCGCCCCCCGGGAACAGAATACGGTCTTCTGGCGCTAGGGGGTCTTGGAGATCCCATATGAATGCGTTAAAAGCAGTTGTTGACAACAACCTTGGAAGCGCCTTAATCGTTGAGGATGATATTGACTGGGACGTACGCCTAAAATCTCAACTTCAAGTTTTTGCGTCAGCTTCGCGGACGTGGTTAAAAGAATCAAATTCTGCAAAGGACACAGTTAAACTGGATACTAGCAGAGACGCTATTGGTCGTGGTCATGAAGCTATATACGGCGATGATTGGGATGTCCTGTGGCTAGGGCACTGCGGTACAGACTTCCCCCCCAATAACTCTGGAGTATCCCCCTTGAGAGTCACAATCCTTGGTGACGATACAGTGCCAGCCCCCAAACACCTCAAACCTCATCCTTTCGCTTTGAAGGACAAGCTGGGTGAGTTATATCCACCTCATACTCGCGTTATACATGCGTCTAGCGGGACTATATGCAGTCTCGCGTACGCAGTCAGCTACCAAGGAGCCCGAAAACTACTCCGAGAGTTTGACTCTCATTACGATACCCAGTGGGACTTGGTGTTACAAAAATGGTGTGAAGGCGGATGTAACCCCGGGAACAAGTTCAAACTCAAGTCAGAGCCAGAGACCGACGACGAAGTTACCCCTCAACATCAAGAGGCTCGGCCGGTCTGTATTACAGTACAACCACCCCTATTCAGTCATCATTACGCCAAGGGAGGAGCTTCCAATATCCAAGGCCAAGGTGGGGGCTATGCAAAAGGAACAGGAACGCCGTACATCAGATTGAGCGTACGGGAAAATATGAAGCGCTTGATCGCCGGGGCACCAGCAAGCAAAATGGTAGATCAATTGCCAGATTATGAGAACCCCATCTGGAGATAAATACACGGCCTGCTCTTCAAATCTTGTGCGTCTGGCTAATCAAATACATCAATAAGTCGATCCACCGTTACGTGCACATACCAGGTGTGGACCACGGCACAATCGCGACGCGTTCGCGTTCAAGGTCACCGCCTTTTTATTATATA
>MU385884.1:241801-305030 GCA_022497145.1 Rostrohypoxylon terebratum | reverse complement strand
CACTTGACCTCTACGATTACTGTTACCTTAAAATCAAGACCCCCTTATGAAGCTATACTTACTAAGCCTAAGTATAGGTTCGTCACAAAAACACGCACATCTTTAATAAAACTTAGAAAATACAATCACGCTTTATCTAAGGAATCTTAACTAACGTTACAAACTGTATAAGTAATAGTAAGCCCTGATAAACCCGGAGGGGGTAAGGGGGCCGAAGGAGAAATTCCCCTTACCTAGAGCAAGCATTTCTGCCGCCCGCTGAAAGAGAGTCAACTTGTGAGCTACACGGGTGAAAGCACTATAGAGACCGTCGAAGGCTTCCTGTTCAGCCTTATCCCGTTCGTTGCCTTCGCTCTTACGCCGCCAAGCGGCTTTTTCTCCGCTTTCGTTATTACGGGTTTTTAAAACCCTGAAGGCCTCTGGTCAAGGTGTGTTGTGCGCGCCGCATACGTGCCTAACAAGGAGTTGGCTGTCACTCGGCCACCGGCTAGGGGCGGTGACTCGGGTTAAAGAGATATAGCTGCTAGGCAGCGCGGCCGGGATCTCGGTGGCAATTGTCCAACTAATGGAGCAATAATTAGTTCGGCACGAAAGAAACAAAGCTCGCAAGGGTTGCCTACCCCGACACAAGCTTCGCCACCACTGCAGCACCGTCGGCACTTGGGAGAACCATCTGCTGCGAGTTAACTGCGGTAAGGGAGGAAGGGTAGTCGAGGAGGCGACTCACTTTTAATTTCACGGCAAGAGGGGTTCTCGTCACCCACATGTCACCTCGCAAGGGCATAGCAACATCGCTGGCAGGGGTACGTACGTTGAGGCATGATTAAATAAGGGGCAGACGAGGGCTAGCAGTGCTTAATGTTGTTGCACATTGATATTATACACCAGGCACAAAAAAGGGACAAAGGCGTTGTAAACCCCGCACGGAGTGTGTTGGCTATCGAAGCAATGCTAGCTATCAGGCAGTATGTTTATTCCTTTTTCGACTACTCAGAGCCCGCGTCGACTCGGCTGCGGCTGGCTCGTCTTCGTCCTCGCTGGGCCACATCTCCTAGGCCGTGGGCACCGAGGGGTTAGCAGTAATAAAGGGGCGGGGCTTTTTTGTGGCTACACCCTTCCCTTTCCCCTTGCCTTTAGCCTTGCGCTTCCGTTTAGAACTTAAAGTTTCGACGGGACTGGCGGTAGGGGATTAAACCGAGGCTCGACTTGGGGGGGAGGCCTGGACGGGGCTTCTGCTTCTGCTTCAAGCTCGTTCCCGGCAAGCCGCAACGTGGTAGAAGGCCTCCTTCGGTGGGCCGAGGGGGCAACCCAGTTTGGGCTAAGCAACCCGTCTCGGCGACCAGCGGACCGCTCGGTGGTGGTGCTAGAGCCGAGAAGGTTGGAATTGGCAGCGGGAAGCTGCTGGCTAGGGCCGGCAAATACCTGTCGAAGGCTCGCCAAGGACTCCACGGTAGCACTTTGGGCGTCTGCGAGGCGGGTGGTCTGCTCGAGGAGGGCCCCTAGGCTCCCTGCGATGTGGCGGTGTTCGCGACTGAGGAGAGTCAAGGACAGTTTTGCTTCGCCCAAGTTCTCCGCAATAGATTCTTGTGCGGCTAGAGTGCGCTCCGCGCGCTCCTCGCCCTTACGGGCGTCATATCCGGCACGTTGAGGAACTGACTGCCCGATGAACTCCTTTCGCTGCTGCACCTCCTCTAAGCAGCGGTACTGCAAGAGGGCAACCCGTCGGTGGGAGGGGCGCTCAGACCGGATCTCAGCATACAGCTCCCGTGCATCCTCAGCAAGGGAACCGTCGAGCTGGGAGCTGGTTAACGACAAGGTCAGAGAAAGGAGACGCAGGGCGGTACCTTAAGGCAGTCATGGCCAGACACCTGGCAATAGTCACACTTGGTCGAAGCACCTGGAACGAGGTCAGCAGTCAGCTAGCGGGTGGGACAGGAGGACTCACGGGGCGACACAAGGCACTCTTGAATCTTGTTGGGTTCCTTCTTATTGATCTTCCAGCGGACAAGATGCCAAAGGCACCGATTGCAAGACACCTCGTGGTGCACCGGTTCGACCTCGCTGTCGGACTGGTCGTCGGCTGCGCGTTCAGCACGAGGCTCTACTTCGCTCAAGTTGACCTGAGGGCCACGTCGTAGGGAACGCCGTGCGACCGGAGCGGCTTGGGAAGACGAGGCCTCTGCCGCCTGCGACCCAGAGGGGGCGTTTGCGCGCGCCCGGGTGGTAGCAAGCGAGGGTGGCTGCTTAGTCGAAGGATTAGGACGACGACGAGGCATGGCAGGATGCTTTTCAAGAATGAAGGTGAAGAGGAAAATAAACACCCACGGGAAACCTCGCAGCTAGAGGCCAAATATATACCTAGTGCTAGCAAGGGGCCAGGTGGGGGGTAGGGCTGGCCGTGAGGGCTGGTGAACGAGCGTGAGTTTGCTCACACTACCACGCAAATTCACGCGTAAAGCACGGAAAGATTTACACCCTGGTCGAGTAATTCGGAGCAGGGGTTCGGACCCGGCAGGCAACAATCAGCTGCCCCTTTGCGATCACCACTGTGGGTTCCGGGTCGAAACCATGGGAAAAGGGGGGGGGGGGGGCTTTTTAGGAACGGAGACAAGGCGGCTGCTTAGGGCCACTCATCCGGGCCTTCTTGAAAAAAAAAACATTCATTAAAATTGCTGTAAATAATAGAGTCTTACATAAAAGATGGTATTCGAAAATTGTCTCCGCGGTGTAGTGAAGGCTAATCTCATAACCAAGTTTATTCATAATTGCGATGCATGTTAAAGGGGTTAATCGGACTAATCATTTAAGTGTTTAACAAATTCCAGAACGACCCACGATCTTAGTTGGCAAACCTTAAATACCGGTTCATGTGTTGTCGTTTCCAACAATGACTTACCTATCATTTGCTTAATCGTCAAGTTTATGCGATTGCAGCTCGCAAAAGAGACTAGAAGACAACGCCACGTTACTCAGAATCGTGGTAACCCAAGCGCTTCTCTCCTGCCGGTGCTTGCTGGGTCAAGGTATGGCTTTTCGCCGATACCAGAGGCTCGCACGCCCGTCCTTATTCCCTCCACAAGATGAACATCGGGCTAACATCATTCACGTAAGTAAGGGAAAGGCTACCCTCAATCAAGTTTAGGTCGAAAGCCGGGGATAGATGCTCACAGTAGCAGCGTGAAGAGTGCATATATTACTCCAGAGAGCACAGGCTCCCCTTGTCCAGTGCATCCGTGCCACGCAGTCGTGGTTGCGGGTGATAAGACGCATGATGTAATCGCGGATCATGTAATCCTCCCAGGAATAGACGTCGTTGATACGGCTAACGTGTAAGCCAACTCCCGCAAACACGGATTTCCAACCAGTGACCGGGTGCGTTCGTATGACCGGATGAGACGGGGAGAACTCGTAGCCGACGTTAAGAGGCGACCCGCGAGGGGATGTGACCTCATATGCGCCGGCTCTGCACGCGGACTCGAAAACCGGTTGCGCGCACGTGGCCGTTAAGGTTTCGAGAAACCTCTGGAAAGGGGGTGACAAGCGATCGTACAGCTCGTAGCCGGATACCCAGAGGGTATCCCCCCCTGTCGCTGGCGTGTCCTGCATTCGTAGGAACGAGAAGTCCGAGGGGCAATTTTCAAAAAGGCCTAGCAGACCACTGTCAGATGAAGAACCAGAGAACGGTCGATTGTGATCCTCGACATACTATCGCTATGCCACTCCCGACTTAGATCTCGGGGCTCCTTGCTGGAGTCGGGGCGGTTTTTCATCGTAGCATATAGTTTCTTTGCCGCCTCGGAGTTGATGACATAGCTAAGAATCTGTTAACATAGAAGCTACTAACACCATCACGACTTTTTTCTCCTGTCTTCTCACATGTTTTTATCCGTGGTCCCGTCTGCCATCGGGAGGTTATTAGGATCGTTGTATAAAGGATGCACGTGTAGTCCGTGTCCTTCGGGCCTCCCGGTCAACTTGCCTAGCATATCGGTGATATGCTTTTGCTCCTCGATGGATAGATCATCTTGGGGAGCTCTGAAAAAAACGACACCGCGCTCGCATATCGTGATGGCGAGATCTCGCAATTGCTCGTTAGCATTGGGGGCATTTATCATATCCTTGAGCTTTGCTGTGGGATACTCCCTGCCGATAATAGGGGTACTATCGACGTATTCGAGATGATCGATGGATGACCCTTTCTTCAAGGGTTCCCTGATCAATTTATTCGAAACCAAAGATCCCATGGTGATAAGTTAAATAACGACGTTTGTTTACTAACGATTACCCCGAGTATATTTTTCTCGTTTATATTAGCATTATTACTCAAGCATAAATCCTGCTTTTATTATGCTTTTATAAACTGGAAAATCCCCTGAACTATTCTCACGCTTACCCCCGTCCGCGTGACACATTTCTACGTCTGCCGCTCCAAAGTGCGGGGAGAGCTAAGCGACCATGTTTTCGATCGGCAATGAGTATTCAAACAAGTTGGAGTTGTCAAGCGGGGGCGTCTCTGAATGGCAACCCGAGCGATGGTAGACTTTATTTTAGGGATAGTTCAAGAAGGTAACCTTGGTTGTGACGCGGTTAGAGGACGGTAAATCCATTACACTTATTGACATATCACTTTACAAGCGAGGCGGTGCTTTAAGTTATATGGTCTTCCCCGCCGTGTATCGTATATCAAGTCTCGTGTTAGTTGACGCCATTCTAAGCAGGCAAAGATACATAAGACCGCGACTATGGTAAGCACTGTCGTATCAGCAAACCCTCTCCAGCTGAACATACGGAGCCATCGAAAGTGCCTCGCGATTTGCTTCGTTGTGACGATCTCGAGCTTTCAATATGGTCTTGACTACGCCCTCGTCGGCGGCTTCATGGCCATGCCCGGGTTTTTGAAAATCTTCGGCTACTACGACGAAGCAGCCGGCAAATGGGCCATAGACCCGACGGTCCAACAGCTGATCTCTTCTCTCATGACAATTGGGACGTTCGTGGGCTCGCTATCGGTAGGGCCGTTCAGCTCTAAACTCGGTAGACGACATGGGCTGTGGGCAGCCTCGATCTTGAATTACATAGCTACGGCAGTCATGATTGGGACAACCAATCTTAAGGCCCTCTACTTTGCGCGCTTGCTTCTCGGTAACATTGAAGATCAACGTTTCATGTTGGGGTTATTGACGGCTGACGCAAAGATCAGGGATCTCGGTCGGGTGGTTCCTCACCTTCGCCCAGGTTTATATCAACGAGGTAGCTCCAGCTCATTTGCGAGGCATCGTGTTCGCCGTATACCAAAGTCAATTATGTGTTGGGTCCATCGTAGGGGCGGCCGTAGACAACGGTACGCACGCGCTCCTCGGCAAAGAAGCTTACCAGATCCCTTTGGCGATATTTTTCGTCGCTCCGACTATTCAGTCGGTGTCCCTTTTCTGTTTCCCCGAAAGTCCGCGATGGCTCATGACGCGCGGGAAAGGGGCGGCAGCCGAATCTGCTCTTCGCCGGTTACGCGATAATAACATCAAAGAGGCTGAATTTCGTGCCGAATTCGAAGAGATCAAAACCTCCGTGGTAGAGCAATCGGGTCGTCTGAAGGGGAAACACTTATGGATTGAGATGTGGCGAGGAACGAACCGACGTCGTTCCTTTCTATCCATAGCTATTATTTGTTTCCATTGCGCTAATGGTGGGTCTTCCCAACCCCTTTTCCGTCCCCGGATTGTTTTTCCCGTTTTGGTACGAGAATAACTACTACTCTCAAGTAGGTGCTTACCTACGTATCGGATGTTAACTCGTGTGGTTAGGTTCCTCTTGGGTACGTGTTATATTCCTACGTTTCGGGATCATATCGTTTAGGTACCTGGTCAGCTAACGGCGAAAACAAGTTAAACATTTACACCACTTACTTCCTCACCGTGGCCGGGGTAAAAGAAGCTTTCGCACTCTCCACGATGATAACATGTATGGGACTCGTCGGTGTCTTAGCTAGCATTTCTATAGTCCTATGGGTTGGCCGCCGTGTCATTTTGCTTGTTGGAGTAGGCGCATGCGGCCTCTGTCAGCTCGCGTTTGCTATCTCGTGGACTGTGGCTCCGGGAACCGAAATTGCGGCTAAGCTGGTAGTTGCCTTTAATGCGTTGTTCACATTCTTCTATGTCGCCTATGGTAAGTATTTCGCCAAGATTCGATGTCGTTCATTCTCGATATCGTGTACGCTAAGTATGCTAACGTACCACTAGCCCCTTATGCGTGGCTTTTAGGAGGCGAACTTCCCAGTAATCATCTCCGGGCTCACACGTACGGCGTAGGCACAGCTTTAAACTTCCTTGGGAACTGGTTGGGAGTTTTCACGGCACCATATTTCATCAACCCAGCCGGCCTAGGATGGAGCGCCAAGTACGGGTTAGTCCTCACAATGGATTCTTGCCGTTAGCATGACGTTAATGGTCTCATAGGTACATCTGGTTCTTGTCCAACATTATAGTTTTTGTGTTCACGTGGTGCTTCGTGCCGGAAACGCGGGATCGAACGTTAGAAGAGATCGACGAGATATTCGAGGCCAAAATTCCCGCACGAAAGTTCAAGAGTTATGTTTGCATAAATACCGAAGCATTGAAAAGAGCAACGATGGACGAAACAGACCAAAGCACCGTTCGAACGACGGGTTAACCTGATACATTTATGGATGGTTACTTCTAGCGATAATACATATTGACCTAGATTTGTGGCATTACCTCGAAAAGTAGGTTAGGAAGATTGAGACGTAGAGAATTTAAAAATGGTTCACCGTTCAACCTAGGTCCTAGGTCTCATGTAGGCAATCCGTGGCGTTGTGGCTGAGATGGGAACACGGGTTTTTAATTGGATGAGGATTTAAGAAGTCCCGCTTTTACGAGTGGCGTAAGAACATAAAAAACAGCTGTTTCTTTCAATTGATTACATAACGTTTAAGCTTAGCTTACCACTAATAAAAAGACCATCAATTTGAAGCACTCCATCTGTGTAATTGGATGATTTCAAATGCACTGGATTTTATCATTGCGCAGGCAGTCAAAATGCAGTTAAAAGAATGCTAGTGCTTCAATCATCGCGTGTAAAATTGTAGGGTTGTGGAATCGGCGGGGCTACGAGCGGGATGCACCCAATCATGAAGTGGCCTTTGTCTAGCGTGACGCTAGGCAATCGATAAGAAATTGAAAGAACTAAGGGCCAATCAAGCCTACAGGGGTGTTCTACACACCAATCGGGAGTAAACTTAAGGCTCTTGCGCAACTCAACGGCGTTGCCCCTTGTGTAATCATTTAAATTTTTCTCGAGTACAATTAAAATTCTCCCAACTGTCCGGATAGCGTCAACGAAGGCGACATCCACTGTTATGGCAACGCGTTACTAGTTGGATGTTCCATAATATAAATGTCACGATCGAAGCGCATGCGTTGCGGAAACTTAAAGCACCGTCACTATGAAGACGACTTCGTGCAAGCTCGGGAATAAATCACCGTCAAGGCTTGGACATTGCCCCTGGCGCGAAGACTTGAGCGACTGGGCGGGTATGGTTACATCTAAGACTGGGTAGCGCGAATCCATGCAAGTGACGGGACCGACGGGACCTTAATTAATATGTGGCTAATGCGGCCCGGGACCATAGCCTTATTTCCCCTCTGCCCCCTCTGCCCGCTTAAAAGCTATCGCGTTTCGGGGAAATCCCATCTTCGCCCTCGCTGGAAGAGGAGATCCTCCACCGTTTAGAGAGCTAGGAGCCAAGGAGATGCCATTAGCCAAGATGGGACGAGAACGTCAACCCATCCTAGGCATGGAAATGCGGCAAGAAATGCCATCTTTTCCGTCGCACGCTTCTCCGTCCATTGCCGGATCGAGCAGGTCCGCGACCCTCGCAACGCCATGACCTTTAACAGATGTAGGGTTCGAATTGCTGACATGAGAGATATAATGTGGAACTAAGTGACACTATGGGAGACGAAGCGCATCCTTGTAGTTCATATAAGGTCGGCGGGCTTCGTCTCGAGTTTTTTTTTTAAGCGTGCGAGAGGCTCTAGCTATCCGACATAGGTATTTCGAACCAGGTCGCCAACGATGCGGTCTGCGATCCTTCCTGTAGTGTTCGCCACGGTATCCGCCGCCGCGGCGCTTGATTGGGATGCTGCTTATGAGAAAGCAAACGCTTCCCTAGCTAAGCTATCTCAGAATGACAAAATCAACATTGTCACTGGAGTAGGCTGGAATAAAGGTCCCTGCGTCGGCAACACAGCGGCTGTCAGCTCTATCAAGTATCCCCAGCTATGTTTGCAAGACGGACCGCTGGGTGTTCGTTACGCTACTAACGCCAATGCCTTCGTTCCGGGTATCCATGTCGCCTCAACCTGGGACCGCGCTCTGATGAGAGAACGCGGTCAGTTCATGGCCGAGGAGGCTAAAGGCGCTGGCGTCCACGTCCTTCTGGGGCCCGTCGCCGGCCCCTTAGGCAAGATCCCTACGGGTGGTCGAAACTGGGAGGGTTTCGGTGCCGATCCGTACCTCCAAGGTGTCGCTATGGCGGAGACGATCGAAGGCATGCAAAGTGTCGGAGTTCAGGCCAATGCGAAGCATTATATCCTGAACGAGCAAGAGCTGAATCGCGAGACTATAAGCGAAAATTTGGATGACCGTTCGATGCACGAACTGTATCTTTTCCCATTCGCGCAAAGTGTACATGCAAATGTAGCGTCAGTCATGTGTTCTTATAACAAGATCAATGGTACATGGACCTGCGAAAAGTGAGTTGATCGCCTACTAGGTAGTCGCCTGCCATGCTCTATCTATATTCCTTCGCTAATCCATCACGCAATAGTCCGAACGCGCTAGACACTATCCTGAAGAAAGAGCTAGGATTCAAAGGATATGTGATGACGGATTGGAACGCGCAGCACTCTACTGCCCCGGCCGCGATATCGGGATTAGATATGACCATGCCGGGCTCGGATTTCAATGGCGGGTCCGTCTATTGGGGTTCCAAGCTAACCCAAGCCGTGAGCAGCGGGCAGGTGCCGCAGTCGCGTCTCGATGACATGGTCCTCAGAATCTTAGCAGCGTGGTATCTGCTAGGTCAAGATAATGGCTATCCCGCGATCAATCTCAATGCCAACGTTCAAGGAACCCACAAGACTAACATCCGCGCTACCGCAAGAGACGGTATAGTCTTGCTAAAGAATGAAGGGGGAATCCTTCCTCTCAAGAAGCCCACGAAGCTTGGGTTGGTCGGGTCGGCTGCCGTCGTCAACCCCCAAGGGATGAACTCTTGCACGGATCAGGGATGCAATACTGGAGCTCTCGGCATGGGGTGGGGATCCGGTACTGCTTCCTACCCCTATTTCAGCGCCCCGGCCGACGCCATCAAGGCCCGAGCTCAGACTGACGGTACGCAGATCAGCTTGTCTGCTTCCGACAGCACCAGTTCTGTCAGTTCAACGGTCTCGGGCGCCGACGCGGCCATCGTATTCATCACCTCCGACAGCGGCGAAGGATACATTACGGTAGAGAACAACGCGGGTGATCGCAACGACCTCAACCCATGGCACGGCGGAAATGATCTCGTCAAAGCGGTAGCGGCAGCGAATGAGAATGTGATCGTAGTCGTGCATGCTGTTGGTCCCGTCATCCTCGAGACGATTCTCGCTCAACCTAACGTCAAAACCATCGTATGGGCCGGTCTTCCCTCGCAAGAGAACGGGAATGCCCTTGTAGATATCCTGTACGGAGACACCAATCCTTCGGGTAAACTACCTTACACGATTGCCAAATCTGCCGGCGATTACGGGACGAGTGTGGTGAACGGTAACGACGACTTCAAGGAAGGTCTATTCATCGACTACCGCAGATTTGATAAGCAAGGTATCGAGCCTCGGTACGAATTTGGATACGGGATATGTGAGTTCCAACCTTCTAAACCCCACAGTTCGCTTAGGATTGGATTAGAGGCATTGGCTAACCGTCTACAGCGTATACCAATTTCACTTATTCGGACATATTCGTTGATGGGCGGCCGACGTCTGGTCCGGCGACGGGGGAAATCATTCCGGGAGGCCGTGCTGATTTATGGGAAACGGTTCTCACTGTCACCGTGACTATCGCTAACACGGGTGACGTACAAGGCGCCGAGGTGGCGCAATTATACGTAGGTTTCCCCGAGTCTGCAGGGACGCCGCCGAAGCAGCTACGCGGATTCGAGAAATTAGCGCTCGAGGCCGGTGCCAAGGACAACGTAGCGTTCGAATTGAAGAGACGAGATATAAGTATATGGGATACGGCAAAGCAGAATTGGGTTGTCCCTGCGGGGACTTTCAACATCAGCGTTGGTTCGAGCAGCCGTGACATTCGCCAAACAGGCACTCTCGAAGTGCCGTAGGACGAGCAAAAATTAGGGAATCCATTGTATGCAGTTCCCTCATCTCCCGAATGTAAGAATATACGTCAAATCGGGGTATATTTGAAGGCTTCCATATACTACCTAGTACTAGGTAGGTATGTTCGCTTGCTTCCAATCTTGCGTATGTGCGACAACAAGTACTCGGACCGGTACATTGCCACGTAGCATTGTATGAATAGCACGAGCCTCGGACACGGGTTTATGCCGTGAATCATCTCTTCGAACCGAGATCTCCCATGTTCAGTCAGAAATTACGTACGCAATTGTTTGGTAGGAGGAAAACGATGTTTTTCTTAAAATAGTCCTAGCCTCGAAGAGCTGTTCTAAGAATTACATTAGTGATATGTACTTAAGTCTTACCTCACACAATGCCCTTGTAAAAGTGGCTTAAGTAATGGGAAAAGCGGTAAAAAAACAAGTGCTTTATTTAACACAAATGAGTGTAGGTAAGTGCATCCGTAAGTATTGTAGGTACTTATATGTGAGATGTAGCACAAGCAGTCAAGCACAACCTTGAACTACCTAGTACGTATGTAGATGTACATCAGGTACTAGGTAGGTAGCTCTAGATCTCGGGTTCCTCCGTAGATTCCCCGCCGCTGACGTCGTTGGCGTCTTGGAAACTCCGGACGGTCTCAACTAGACTCAACAAATCTTGCTGCCCATCCGCCTCCTCCCCTCCTCGCCTCCGGACTTCATAAACTCGACATACGACGACTCCGATGCTTCACAGAGCACGTCTAGGCTGCTCTCTCTTCTCCTCAGCTAGGCGAGCCTTTTGTTCGGGCCCACGGCGAATTCCCAAGCTTCGACCTTTCTCGAGCTCGACACCGAGCTTCTACGGTTGGCGCGCCATGTCGCAGTCGGAGATCTCCAAGTATCTGCAGCAGACGCACGACCGCGTCTTTGAGCACAACCGCGCCTGGGCGGAGGAGCAGCGGAGGCGGGATCCCGACTTCTTCGCCAAGTTATCCGCGGGACAGACCCCCGAGTATCTATGGATCGGGTGCAGCGACTCGCGCATTCCCGCCGAGCAGATCACGGGACTAGGCCCCGGAGAAGCCTTCGTCCACCGCAACATCGCCAACCTCGTCATCAACACCGACCTCAACGTCATGAGCGTCATCGAGTATGCCGTTCGCCACCTGCAGGTCAAGCACATCGTCGTGTGCGGCCACTACGGCTGCGGCGGCGTCAAGGCCGCCATGACGCCCAAGGACATGGGATTGCTCAACCCCTGGCTTAGGAACATCCGGGACGTGTATCGCCTGCACGAGGCCGAGCTGGACGCCATCGCGGACGAGCGCGAGCGTTATGACCGCCTGGTCGAAGTTAGCGTTATCGAGCAGTGCCGGAACGTCATTAAGACTGCGGCGGTACAGCAATCCTACGCTAAGAACCAGTTCCCCATAGTCCACGGGTGGGTATTCGGATTCGAGGACGGCTTGCTCAAGGATCTCAAAGTCGATCACGAGGCCATGTTGCACAGCATCCAGAAAATCTACAATCTTACGGAAGAATGAGGCTATATCTGCCGTCTGCGAAGGATGGTTAGGATGGTTAGAATTTTATGTATTTTTTTTGGAGTTGGCTGTGATATAGCTTCTGTCGTATCCAGCCTTATTCAAAGGGCCCCATCATCCTACAATATACCGCGTCGCTGTATTTGAGTCGAGTCGAGTAGAATCTATGAGGTCCCATTACGACTGAATCCATCGCCTCTTAGAGGTTATACGATTAAACTCCTCGTAGTTCCCATCGTTTTCATCCTATGCTCCTTTACTACAATTGGTGCCCATCATGGATAGTGTATGCCAATCGTACCGACCAAGCCCACGCAGCTCGTACTATATTCATATAAGAGACAGGCCTGGCTCGTTACCTATTGCGAGTCTACCTGCCTACGCGCCTGCGCAATCTTCAGTGTTATTACGTTCTGGCGACGGCTGTATGTCTCTGACATACCACAGAGTATCGTTGATCGTGTAGGAACCGCTTGTTGATCCGCGAGGGTAACAAAGCTGGGTTTCTACTGTCCCGGCGGCTCATGAGATCTGTGACGTTAGGTTTGCTATTTCTTCCCGCTTGGCGAGGCGTGTGTGACTACTCGTTTTCGTCATCGCCGCTATCAGGTTCCCAGAATCCATGCTCGAAGCTCTTCTTTTGTCTGAAAGCAAAACGTTCCCAGCTGACGCCTCTCCTAACCTTGGTGCCGTCTGCTTTAGTTTCGTAGCGTCGGGGCTCGAAATCCATCACGTCACGCCAGTTCCGTATCATTTGACGCCAGTAGCAGGCCTCGGCAGCCGGGGTGAGATTGCGGTCTCGGAATACTCTCGTCGACTCTCGGGCGATCTGCCGTGCTCGATCGGGGTCCGCTAAAAGACCGTCCATCTGAGCCTTTAAATCCGACCAATCGCGTTTCACCTTGACGTAATTCTAGCATTTAAAATAGGCAGTTAGTTAAACACGAAGTCATGCGTAGCTGTGCAAGGGTAATGTAATATACCTGTTGAGGACCACTATCTTTCAGGAGAGGCTGGTAGTGGAATACGTAGTCCAACTTATGGATGACGGGGACGCTGTCGCAGTTGTGCAGATATCGTAAACGTCCGCTCCACGAGTTACCCTCGGTGTGCGCGACATACTTGAATCGGCAGAAATCTCGCATGTCTAAAATGTTGGAACGGTTATGCCAATCTATGGCTTCGACGTCGTTCCAGTCGTTTCCTTGCGCAGCGTCGACGAGTGCGGTCCGCAGCTTCCGGTTCACGGCCAAACTCCCCCGCCAGCACAGCTTATCCTTCTTGTCATTCCACCCGTTGGGGTATTCTGTCTCCAGCTCCTCCACGTCCTCGCGGAACTGCGCATACGATCCGACGCCGTCGTCGGGGTAGCTCCAACCGTCGAAGTCGGGCATAACCCATAGCCAAGGATTGTTTTCCTGACGCGCCCAAGCCCACCTGATGCGGTTCGGATTCTTTTCACCCCGGGCCGCGCGGTCTTCGATGTCGATGATAAATTCGACATTCGGTAGCGATCGAGAATCTGGGATGGCGGTTATGGCCCGATACATATTGGCGAGGGCGGCGAGCCCGCGAGAGCGATCCGGCTCGCCTCTCCTCTCTTTGATGACATATAATTCCCCGTTAGAAATCATGACGTGGAATTCGCCATGCTGGAGACCGGTGTAGTCATCCTTGGCATCCAGTTGGATGTCAGATTCCTTTAAGCGCTTATTTTGGTCCAGGAGAAAGTTGCGTGCGCGATCAAGTTCTTGGAACAAATTGGGAAATGCGCTCTGTACCAAGATAAGCATTAGGTTATTGCCAGTTCGTCGTCGGACCACAAGAGCTCTCTCTACTCTCTACACTCTATACATGTTCGCTTGCTTACCTTACATTGGTCATCGGAAAGACCGTAGTTGAGGCTGTCGCGCTTCGGATCGAATTCCCATACTTCGCCTTCGGGTGGTGGGGGCGTCGCATGGGTTTGTTGTTCCGTATGCTCCGTGTGCTCCGTGTGTTCCGTAGTCTCTTGAGACGACTCCTGAGCAGGCTTATGAAATGGAGACTTGACGCTGCCAAAGAGAGAAAAGGCGGTTACGATAAATATGATGGCCAAGAGCAGCCATCGAGAGCGGCGCAGAATCAGGGCCATCGAAGATTCGCCCGGCTGCTGGCCGCAGGAAAACAAAGACTTGTTGACAAACATTTTTTAAACGAGGGTGTGGGCGAGCCTGGTAGCTGATAGACCGTAGACCGTAGACCGTAGACAGCTCCGCCGGGGCGAGGCAAGGTGAGAAAGGAGAACCTTGGAAAATGCGTACCGACTTGACCATGTAACGGCGGGACAGCGTGTCAAGATATAATCGCTGCCATTCGACCATATTTGGACCGTGTAATAAGTTGGTAAAACCGTTAAGACGTTTTAGTATAAGAGAGACAAGAGATGGAGCAGAGATGGAGGAGGTGGAACGCGAAGATAACAAAAGGTCCCGCTTCATTTTACCACTGCTAGTACTAAATAGGGTCACTAACATCCGTGGATCATGGATGGATGGACGTTGTGTCACCTAATCTTCTTGGTCTTTCCTTGTTTTGCTAATTTTATAATAGTGGTCGGCATTGCCCTGATTGCTGATTGCGTTAGAATGGTGAATGAATGCGGTGCGGCGCTGCACTACTACTAGTACTATGTAGGTAAGTATGTACATACGTACCTGAGATAAAAGTCCGGAAAATTCCAAGGGATGGTATCATTAAAGAAGGAGCTACTGCACGGTACCTAGCACTTATAACTAAACACGGACACTGCGGCACAGGATCTATCCATCCATTGGACGGTAGCCAGCAGCAGCGGGTTCCATCCCTGGTGAGAAAAAGGAACCCACTACCCAGTGCTGGGATTTACAGCTTTAGCTTGTTCTGTCACGCAATAGAATACGTACTGCGTGCGCCGTGCTAGCATACTAGTGTACTAGTGCCACAAAAGAAATTCGAACTCCTACTATTAAAAGTACACATTCAGACATTCCAAATTCCAATCTTCCCACGTGGGATACTTCGACAGTCCGAATTCAAATGAAACATTTTAGTTACTTCGTTCAAGTAGTATTCACTATACCCGACCTATCACATTTTATAGTTAACATCTCCGATAAGAATACCATCCAAGGCTTCGTACGGTGTATTATACCCTTTATTACCCTTACTACTTAAGTCTAAACCTGGGTTAAGTAAAGTACCCAGCGAATCCTTCGACACTTTAAAATGCATAATTTACCCACCTTGCAAATGATCGTCTATTTTTACCTTAAGCTGATCTCGACCCATGCTTCCAACCTAAAATTTCAACGATCAAACCAATTTCAGAAATACCCCTTGGCTCATGTGCGTCATAAAAGCTTAGTGCTCAAGTTCAACGTGTGAACGTGGTAACAGGGTCAAAGCTCAAGCCTACTAGCCGAAGGACGTCAGAAAAAGTGCCCCATGTATTAATAATACTGCTATACACTGTCCTAGTTGACCAATCAGAAACCGGGAGACGTACAGTGCATTACGGTACTATTAATACATAGGGCACTTTTTCTGACGCCCTTCGGCTAGCCTAGATTGCTATGTTCTCGCACGGTAGTGCGGTGAGACAGAGGTGCGAAGCGCTAAGCATACTAAGGACCAAGGTGAACTCGAGAGCGCCAAAATTAAAGTACCTAGTACTAGGTAATACCTACTACTAGGTAGGTATATCTTTACTCACTGGACTCAGATAACGTAAGAGGCCGTTTGTGTATGCTGTAGTTGCCGTCGATGACACCCTACCGGTCACACAGGATACGAAGCTGCACCGCATATACATATAAGATTATGCCGTCAGCAATAGATCTCTATCCTCCTGCCTATAAGATACGTCCAAGTATCTACCCAGCCAACCAATTCATCACAGCTCACTCCGGCGCTATGGCGAGGGGCTGGATTGGCAGATTGGGTGACCTCTTCATACCATAAGCACCTAGTGTTAATGGCTTTCTACCGAGATAACTGAGCCTAGACCGGGCTATTGGCCCTGAGCCTTCTTTGAGTCGCAAAATATAGGTAGGTGGTGGTACGATACCTACTATGTAAGTCCCAAGTAGTAACCTTTTAGCCACCTGAAACTATTGGGTGGCGTCGGCACCCAGCTGACTGTAACGCACCTCCATTCGCACTCAATCTAACTATGGTGGCAGACATTGCTAGATGTTCTGAGTCTCGTAAGATAAGTAACTAGAGTGAAGAAAGAAAAGCCACTTTACGCATGGCGTTTCTCTCAGCTCAACAGTACAACGATCCAACAATCGATATATTTCATACCCTCGCCTTCAATTTCCGCATCTAAACTATGCTCTCTACTCACGAATATCCCGATCCCATTTTAGTATCTGACTGCCCAGATATCATCCAATTATACTCACGCGAAAGAAAATCAGGAAGCATCATTTCGATCGGGCTATGGAATATTTCGAACAGTGCGTGGTTACAACCTTCTAGAAGTTGACTCGAACCGAACCGAGTCCGAGTGTCATCACATCCCGTCGCTGACAGCTATGCGTCCCTCGTTCGCCGTACTAGCTGCGGTCATATCCCTCGCCGTCGCGCAAACACGATCGTCGAAGCGCGGCTTGGTATTCATCCCGAACCAGGACAGCCCACAAGATAACGAGATATGGGTCCAGTCAGGGTCTGATCTGACATGGTACTACAACTACGGCTCGACGCCGTCGCCCGCCTTTGACAACGTGTCGCAGGGCGACTTCGAATTTGTCCCTATGCTGTGGGGATCCATTGACGACACATCCTTCCTCGATTCGGTTCGAGGCCAGATCGATTCTGGCCGCCGCATCACGCACGTATTAGGATTCAACGAGCCGGACACCCAGGACGCCGGCGGCAGCAATATACAACCTTCGGTAGCAGCAGATGTGTGGGTGAAGAACATTGCTCCACTCGCGGATGAAGGAGTGAAGCTAGGGTTACCAGCTTGTAGTGGCGGGTGGGGAGGAATACCGTGGCTGCAGCAATTTCTAGGGAACTGCTCCGAGCTGATCAGCACGGAGGGTGAGAAGAAGAACTGCACTTACGACTTCGTTACGATCCATTGGTATGGGGATTTCGAGGGTCTGGCGAGCCACATGGGCTCTTACGCGGCTGCGTTCCCGAACGTGAGCCAGTGGATTACCGAGTACAACTTCAACGACCAGGACCTCGAGACGACCCAGGCTTTTTACAACACCTCTTCCGAGTATTTTGATCGAATGGACTCCGTGGGGCGCTACAGTCTCTTCGGCTCTTTCCGATCTGCTAAGAGCAATGTAGGTCCCAATGCAGCCATGCTGAATAATGACGGGAAGCTCACGGACATCGGCGCGTGGTACTTGGGTATTACCGCCACAGGCGTCGACCCTGAGTCGGGATCTCAGTCCGGATCGCAATCGATATCGAGGAAAGAGAGAGCGCCTATAGTGAGCGCAGTTGTGTTTTTGATAGTTTTGTTCGTTTCTCTCGTGTTTTAAGCGACTCGACTCGAACATTACATAACAAGAACAAGAATATTTAATAGTACTGGGTACATGTAGGTATAATACTACATAGATCTAATCTGGATTCTCGGTTTAAAGTTTACCTACACAGTAAGGTTAGAACCTTGAAAGGTTTAATGTAGATGGGGCATATGGAAAAGGAAAGCATTATGGACACCCTAGTGTATAGGTAAGTAAACTTTCAACTGAAAAAGTCGTTTCGACGTTTTTGTCTACAATATAACATCGCTTCCTCTCTACCTAATAAATCCTTTCTAATGTTGCCAACTGGAAGAGTACATACCTAGTATGTATTATGTAATAAGATGTACAGCTAGTAGCTACACTACACATGGTGATAGCCCGTATTATGTACTTACGTTATATATGTATGGTAGCCCTGGTATGTTAGTACCAGGTACAAATAGCAATTCCCCACCGATACATCTGCCGATGGCCGAAGTGACCGAAGCAAGCCTCGGCAAAATGCTAGGTAAGTATCAATACTGGCCAGACATAGCAGGCGTTACCTCGATTTGATCCTCTTAGAAAGAGCATTGCATTCTTTATTAATTGTAGACAATGCCGCTCGGAAGTGGCCAAGGTCGAACTCGGAAGGTTCAAGTTGCTTAAACATTTATTTATGTAATATATCCGAGGTAACTTAAATACTTAAAGATAGCGATCTCTTCATTTCGTCTATCCCACATCTCGCCTTGACACCCCATCTCGACATCCATCCACCACATTCCTGATCTCTTCTCTGCCATCACGTCCCATCAAGATGGCTACCGACAGAGTCAACTCGATCCTGAAACACCTGTCCCCAGGCTCTCCTCTAGCTGCTATGTAAGAAGAAGAACACTTCGTTTAACATTCCGTCTTTGTTCTTGTTCTTGTCTCGTCTAGTTTCTCCGATTAGAGACAACGACAACGTTTTACCTGCTGCGAAATCCAATTCGTTCAATTTGCTAGGCTCTTCGGATGTGAGGTGGGGAAAGGCTAATGTCAATCTTTCTAGCACCTCGAAGAATCCCGACGATGTAGTTATCACGCTCGCTGTTCGAACGCCTCTCTGCAAAGGTAAGAAGGGCGGTTTCAAAGACACCTCCGTCGAGTACCTCATGTACGCCATTCTCAAAGCCACACGCGAGCGATTGGGATTTTCGCCCGATCTTGTGGAAGATATCTGCATGGGCAATGTACGCGTAAATCCACCCCCCCTTCACATTCGCTTTGTTTCATTTGCTTCCGTAGAAGAAACGACTTCTTTTAATACTTAACCCTTGGGGCACAGGTATCGGATGGCAAGGCAGCTTACAAAGCGCGTGCCGCGGCTCTTGCCGCCGGATTCCCCAACACCACCAGCGCCTCATCGGTGAACCGATTTTGCTCCTCCGGCCTCAAAGCTACCGCCGATATCGCCCACCAGATTACTTCCGGCTCCATAGAGATAGGCATCGCCGCCGGCGCCGAATCTATGACTCTTGGGGGTGACGCCCTCGACCAGCCCTTCGACACAGAAGTCACCAAACATAGTCAGGAAGCCGAAGATAGCATGATGGCCATGGGTTGGACGAGCGAAAACGTGGCGAGAGATTTTGGCATTTCGCGGCAAACCGTTGACGAATTTGCGGCCGAGAGCTTCAGGCGAGCCGAGGTGGCACAGAAGGCCGGCCTTTTCGACGACGAGATCGTGCCTATCACCACTAGAATAAAGGGCCCGGACGGGCAATTCCGCTCCGTCACATTGACCAAAGACGAAGGCATCCGACCGGGAACGACGGCCGCTGCCTTAGGAAAGATCCGGTCCGCCTTTGCGCAGTGGGGTCCTGTTACGACCGGAGGTAACGCCAGCCAAGTTACCGACGGCGCCGCTGCCGTAGTGCTCATGAAGCGTTCCAAGGCCGTCGAGCTCGGCCTTCCTATCTTGGCCAAGTACGTTGGCTCGACCGTCGCCGGGCTGGCTCCCAGAATTATGGGTATCGGACCCACCGTAGCGATCCCGAAGCTACTGAAGCAGCACAACATTACAATAGATGATGTCGACGTGATAGAGATCAACGAGGCGTTTGGAACTATGGCCGTTTATTGCAGAGACTTCTTAAAGATAGACTGGACCAAGTTGAACCCTCGAGGCGGCGCCATCGCTCTCGGCCACCCCCTCGGCGCCACAGGTACCCGTCAAATCGTCACCGGTCTAAGCGAGCTTAGAAGGACGAAAAAGAAGCTCCTATTAACGAGTATGTGTATCGGTACGGGTATGGGCATGGCTGGCCTATTTGTAAACGAGCAATGATGTTGATGTCTAGCGAATAAAATGGAGTAGCGACAATGAAAATCTCTCTGTTCTGGTCGTTCCGATCTGACTCTCATACAAGTGATCGAGGTCTATATAGCGTTATATGTGGCATTTTTTCCGTCAAAATTATATACTACTAAATTTGTACTTCGGATTTATATCACGTACTGTGCAAAACTTGGACGCTCTTAAATTTGATCATCCTACATCCACGTTTGTGATGAAGCATTAAACCCAAAGTACAAGTTGGTTTGGTAGGCCGCTTAGTGCGCAGGGTATCATACATCTATATTTTAAATATCCATACATATTAGAACATACCTGATCGGTGCTATTACGTAGACCTTCGTACCCAGTCTTCTCCGCCTACATACCTCGTGCTTCCCTATCACGTCATGTAAGTATAGCGAAAGCCCAGTTGACATCAGCCTCGTGAGATTTCTTCAAGCCCCCTTTAAGCCAACATGTATGTTGGGTACCGCTGTCCCCTTGGATGTAGCCCCAGCCGCAGCCTGTACACCCGCTAGTCCCTGCACAGTTCTTCATGCAGTCTAGCATGCTCTCCGTAGGCACCTGTCGCAGATCGGTGGCCTCGTTGCCGCTGTAGTCTATCCCGCAGATTCGCAAGAACTGTTTATTTGATCCTGGAACTTGGTAGGTAGTCCCGTTGGCGGCGGGGCAGTCGATTTTCCCCTCTGGATTGCTTGTCGATGCGGAAGTAGCCGACGTCTTCGTCGTCGACGAGCTAGATTGGGTCGTCGGTGTCCCGATCGCTGCCGACGCACTCGAACCCGGCAGCGAAGACGTAGAGGACGAGCTAGAAAACTTTGGTAAGCTCCGGCGAACGTTGACAGAGAGTACGCTATCTAGTAGTGTAAGTCGGTGGGAACTTGACGAACCTCGACACGGCGCCCGCTTGAGCCTGGGCTTGGGTGGAGCTTTGAGACGCTCCCTTGCCGACCCCCACTCCAACGCCGACTCCGATCGCGACAATCAGCAGCAGCGTTATCAAAGCCGCGAGCCACCAGAATTGGACCCTCCTTAACCCGAACACTCTCTTCTCGTCGGGAGGGGCCTGTCCAGCACCCAGGGGAGGCAGAAGCCTTTCTCCCCCGATACCACCTCCTATCGCACGCACCTCCCTAGACGGTCTCGGGCTGGCGGGCGGCGTCGCGTCGCCTAGCCACGTCGAGGGCAGACGTTGGTGTTTTTCAGGGCCGTCCACGGGCGCGAAGTACGCGCGCGACGCGTTCTTCAACTCGTTGAAGTCGCGGTTGGCGAAGAAGTCGAAACCGCGGAATTCGAACGTCGACGTCCTGTTCGCGGCCCTGTTCGCCGGGCCTGCCGTGATGCTCGTAGTTACGCCGGTCAGGCTAGCACGAGGTACGGCCCCAGGTCCGGTTATCGTTCGCTGGGGTGGATGTGTTGGATTCGGGCGACCCGAGACGCTGGTCTCCGGGCTGTCGGGTTCCATGGGGCGTGCTGAGCGTCGTGTTTGCTCATTGCCGAGCGGCATACATTATATTGATGTTTACGTTATTAAGGAGCGAATTGGATTGAGAAGGATTGAAACGATCGGACGGCGGCAAATAGGCCACACCAGTAAGAGATGTCGAGAGATGTGGAATGAGTAAGAGAGAGGGATGATAAGGGATGATGTAGGATTTTGAAGGCTCAATTTCATTCCTGTATGAGCCGGGTTGGTACATAGTACTAGGACCTAGATATCAGGGATGCCGGGGGAGGTGGTACATAGTAGTGTATATGATTATCGCGAGCCCAAGGGGGAGAGGAAAAAGATCTACAAGAGGCATACCGCATAATACTGCGTAATACGTCGTACAGATAATACTATGTAGTATGGATCCATGGCATTATACCTACTAGGTAAGCTATTCAATGTTGCTATGTACAATACTATGTAATTACATAGTAGTAAGTACTCTGGAGTTTGGACCTTTCAACCTTGGTTGACGACCTCGGGGTTCAATGTTGCTGTTGATAGTACCATTGGAAACCCCAGTCTGTCGTAAAGGAAACTAACTGCATGCGGGGAAGCTGGACGAAGCTAGTATGGCTGCGGAGATATCGACCGAGAAACTCTTGCTCACGGACTTCAGTGTATCATCGTCTATTCTTCTTTCTGTTTTGTTGTCTCTGTAACCGAGCAGCCGAGATAACAGTTATTCGTGCGCAGGTAGTACGTACCTACATATACTGTACATAAGTAGTATACCGAGGTAATTATTAACAAACGATCTCATCGCTGACATGTCTCGTTAAAAGTGTCGTTCCCGACAGCGATTGTGAAAATGTTGAAAATGGAGGAATCTATATCTGAGTACGTACAAACTTAATACTAAAGGCCGGGTTGGTGGGAATGTTTGTTCCGATAAAACTTGATTGGCGCTTTAATTACATACTATCATGTATGCATGTACAACTACTATTATGTACATGTACCTAATACTTGGTGCATTGTATGGCATACATATTAGTAGTGTACAAATTCTTTTAATGCAAGTAAAAAATGCGAGACGTACTTCGTACTAATTACATATTACTAAAGAGGTAGTATTTTATTAAGCTACGTGTTACTTCGCTTCGTACTGTAGGTAGCTACTAGGCACTAACTTAATTAGGTAACTACACAGGATAACTACATAGATCGCAACTACGACACTCCGTCATTTTTAGGTTCTACTAACTATTTTATTCTCACTTACTTTCTTATAATATCATTCCATATTTGATAGACCAAGCACTTTCTATTCATCTTCAAGTTGTTTTGTCACGCAGTCTCTACTTCATGATAATCCTATCTGCTAGGTAATTCATCTAGTCTGCCAGTCTGCCAGCCCGCCAGCCCGCCAGGTCGATCAACAGAAAGCAAACGCATAACACGTCTCATACCAACCGCGAAAATGGTCAAGAGTCTCCTATAAACCAACCTGGAGCGTATCATGGTCTGACCTCTACTAGAATACCCAATTCAACTCGGCGCTCAAGCAGTCCACCTCTATAAAACGAGACCTCACCAGCATCACCTCTTCTCCCGACGACGCTCCCACGCCCGCGGCTCTAGGTTCCCTGTCCGCCTCCCTAACGGCGTTTTCGCGAACACTAGACGAATACAATGCGCTAGCGAAGCGAGAGCTGAACCCGGCGAAGCAGGAGAAAGCCTACGAACGGATCAAGAACTTCCGCTCTGAGCTCTCGTCGTTTCGAACGCAGCTAGACGAACTGAAGTCGCGGCGCGAGGATGCGCTGCATTCGCAAAACCGATCCGATCTTCTCGGTCGGAGGCCCTTCGCCACCGCGACCCCCGAGAACCCGTACGCGAATACGCCGCCGAATACTTCTCCTTCGATCCCCCCGAATCGGTACGGTGGTGGCGGCGGCGGAGGAGGAGGAGGTCAGCTGAGCATGGGCAGTAACGACTACACTCGAGAGTCGCATGCGTTACGGGAACAGACCTTCTTCGCTAACACCAACAACGCGCTGGACGAATATATTGCGCGCGGCCAAGCCGTGCTCGGAGACCTGGGCACGCAGCGGGAAATGTTGAAAAACACGCAGAAGAGGCTGTACAGCGTCGCCAACACGCTGGGCGTCAGCGGAGACACCATACGCATGATCGAGAGGAGGGCTAAGCAGGACAAGTGGATCTTCTGGGGTGGCGTGGTGGTATTTTTCGCCTTTTGCTGGCTGTGTCTGCATTTTCTCCGATAAAATGTGGCCCCTGGTTGTGTTCCGTGGCGTGGTTTGTAGTTCGCATGTCGCAGTGCGCGAGGGCGGATGTTGAGGATCTATGTCACTTCTAGCGAGGCGTTCAGGTGTCTTGTTAATCAAAATGTTCGATTTATCGCGTTTGGGAAATCGATCCTGCCTTTCCGGCATAGATTCCCGTTTATCACAGGTCTAACACAAAATTATTCTATACAAAGTTATCCAAGGTCTTCTCTTCAGCCGCAGCACCGATTTGCTCAGCCCCTTTCTGCCGCCTGCTTCAGAGCGATAGTGAAAAGCACATCCTTCGTAGTTTCGATTTCGACTACCTTAGTCTCCGGTAACACGTGGTTACTTGTGCTCATCTGGCCTCCAAACTCGGTTGGCCAATCCTTAACATCCCATTCGAGACCTTTGGTCGTGATGGTGCTCGGCTCCTTGATCGGGATGATGCCGACGTATTTAGCAAACGGGTCACCGCTCATGCGGACGAAGTTGCCGACACTAGCATCAGGCTCGCGCACATGGATGCGGTGCTTCCCGGCCTTGAGGAGGAAGGACAAGCTCTCGCCGGAGAGGAGAAACATCTTGCCATCTGCGTAGGTTGGCGAGGTCTGGAAAAGGTACAAGTGATGTATCTGACTTAATCCCTGATCTACCCGTCCCCCAAGACCACCCATACATACAATGTCCTTACCTGGAAACTTTTTGCGAACTAGTCTGACAGCTTTGGTAAAATCGGTAGAATATTGATCTGGATCATGAATGATGGTGCAAGTAGCCGACTGAGTGGTGAAGAACGTCCTAGCCTCGTCGGATAGTGAATCTAAGTCGCCAATTATTGTGCCAAGGTTTGCCTCGATATATGTGTTAGCATACCTAACGTCGGACAGTAGGCCAAAGACTCGGTTAAGCGCAGCGCATATTCTGTAATCTCGGACGTACATAATCACCAGCGGGAGAGGTACCATGGCTCCCTCTCCGTGAAGATTTTTTATTGAGGTTATAAACATGGTTGGCGCCGCCGTCGGCAGCGACACAGGTCTTCGCTGTCAGACCAATTTAGCACCTCTAGATCCACGACCTTAAAACTTGGATGGCTAAGGAGGATACCTACCTATACTCCAAATATCTTTGAACAAGTCCTCGTCTATGATTGGCTGGTTTAGAATAACCAATGCAAATTCGTATCCTGGATAATTTGAGAATTGCCTGATAAGATGCCATTCGGTGGTTTTTTCTGTTGTCAAATCCATTGTAGCGATTATTCTTATTCTTTCAATGCCAAATTAAAACACACTTATATAGATGTAACTTAATGAAATAAAAGTACTAGGTATGGGTTTTAATTATAAGAAAATATGTGAAATATTAACACGCCCGTTCAACCACATACCAAAAATAAAGATGCAGGAAAGATTGATTTAATACATCTTTCAATGTTACTAGGTAGATCTAAAATGACGCTCGGGATGACCTGCCTTAACCTTAGTCTAAGCTACACCGGGAAGGTCCGTTGAGGTGAGCACTGAGCATTGGTGATACCAATAACGTCACCTCATGCTGAGGCTGAGCGCACTGACCACTTTGTGTGGATCGAAAGTTTAATAGGTACTTACGTACATGTATCTAATAGGGCGATTATGCGATGTACTAGTATTACGTATAAAGTACGTACCTATTTTATCCAATCGATCTGTTCCAGATCTGAACTTTGCAGTGCACCTAGAAAAATTTACTACCTAGAGGTAGGTACTACCGTCTACGAAGCAATACCTAAATCCATTAATAATAGAGGGACGATTTTTGGTAAACTTCCAAGTGACAACCCATTTTTCATTGTCGTTACTTTCCCACATCGGTCCTTGAACACACCTTTTCCCTTCTTCGGGATATCGGGATATCGCCTGTCATCCCATACTTTCATTTAGTTTTTGGCGATTTTCTCTCAGTTTCGAAATCCGCCGCCACTATGTATAGATCTGCTTTGCGGTCAACGCCGCGAGTCGCAAATGCCTTCAGACAGACTACGATCTCATATGGCGGACGACGGTTTGCCTCGACGACACCTCCGGCCGGCAAGAAACGAAGTTGGAAGAGCGCGGCAGCGAGATGGGGTCTGGCCGCTGGTGCGGTATATTGGTACAGCACGAGTGCGGTCTTCGCAGAAGAACCACTACGTATGGAAATCTTCGCCCTGCATCGTATATATATATACGTATTTATATAGTGTCTGTTACAAAATAGGCTAACAAGTATTGTGTTTACGGATCACAGCGACAACAATACCGCCACCTCCCCAATTCTCGGATGAGGATCTCCCCACCGTAGAAGCTGTAGTCGCCCAGAAGCGTCGGGAGGCCGAAGCACGATTACGAAAAGCCCCGTCAACTCCCGAACTAGCGACAGCCAGCCTGTCCGTAGAAACTTCACCTTCCGCCCCCGTCAAGGACGTCGAGACAGACGCGCAGGCTCCTCCTCCGGAGGGAAGTCCCGAAGCGTTAGAAGAGGAGGCAGGCCAGCAGGGCGCGTTCAATCCGGAGACGGGAGAAATTAATTGGGACTGTCCGTGCTTAGGCGGCATGGCTCACGGCCCTTGCGGCGAAGAGTTTAAAGCAGCATTCAGCTGCTTCGTCTATTCTAAGGAAGAGCCAAAGGGGATGGACTGCATTGACAAGTTCCAGTACGTATTAGGGAAATCTGCACACCAATCCACATCCATAGTATTTGAAGTTGAAGTTGAAGTTAACGCCTGGCAGACACATGCAAGATTGCTTCCGACTGCACCCCGAAGTCTACGGGGAAGAACTAGACGAGGAAGAGGCACCCGCGGAGGATCCCACCGAGGCCGCCGAAGAAACTACGGTAGCGAAAACGACCGCTCCAGAAGGTCACGATACCGCGTCTAGGCCAACTAAATCAAAACAGACGACGGTTGCCCCTAACGAAGCCGAGTCGGCAGATGCGGAGGCTGCGACTTTAGCTAAGGAGACGGAGAGGCAGAACATTCCTCCGGCGCAACGATAGACTATAGTAGACAACTAGCTCGAGGGCTAGCCAGACGGCGAGAACTTTTGCACGCGATCGCCCAACCCTCGGTTGACGAGCGGATACCCCGGATTTACGCAGACGTGCGGCAGACTTGCGGCAGACTATTAATTGCGACTTGCGACTTGCAGTTTGCGTTGTCACAACGTAAAAACCCTTATATATGTGTACTAGATGTATATTACAATGCGCATAAGAAGACATTCATGGATGGCAAAATAGACACTAACCACCTCTTTACGATAATATCTCTACACTAACCTGCCTTGCCGATTATGGCAAAGCCGCAGACGTAGCACGGTGAAATCTGCTGTTCGGCCACTTAGCTGATTCGCCGCGCGCCACGAGTGGTTCGGCAGCTGAACGTCGAGCGTAGGTAGTACTCTTGATCAGGGGATCTCGGCCTTTTAGTCGTAGCATTTCCCCTTGCTGGCGTGTCGTCGAGGGCTTGGCCTGGGGTAAGGGGACGATGTAATAGGTGTCGACCATTGGCTCTACCCCACAGTCTTTCCAAGCATGGGATTAGATCCATGCTTGCAAGCACATACATACTACATAGGATGGGGACCTTGCCTAAGCTGCTAACCTCCAATTGCCCTCAGACCTAATCCTACCAACCTAGACCTATAGTAAACCCCCCTTAGCATAAAGTGACAGTGTGAGTGAGTAGCGGTCATATTATCCAAATACTTATCCTCGTTGCAACAATTCCAAGTTGCCTCATGGCAGACCTACCTGCTATCCTGTCGTCTTACATACGTCGTCTTCCTTCTCAGCGCGTCAAAAGTTGGACATGACATCGTTACCCGCACAGGAAGGCCAGCGAGATACGAATTCTTCCAGCCTTGCTGTCTCTGCCGCTAGTGCTACCGCCGCACCCGAGTCACATGCAGCTCTGGCTAGAGAAGGTGATAGAGGCGCCATAGCTCCGCCGCGTGCGAAACGGGTGCAAGTTGCCCGCGCCTGCCAACGATGCAGGAGGCTCCAAAAGGCCTGTAGCGATTCGCGACCGTGCCGGCGTTGCACCAGGGCCGGACTTTCCGACGAGTGTGGCGGATTTGTATTTCAGCCCCGGGCGCCGTCCCAGAACCCGTCTTCTCAGATATTGAAGTCTGCCGAAACCCCGATGCGCATTTACGGAGCTGCGAATTCTTTGGACACTGCGCCTCATCCTCTTCTTATGAACTTGGAATTACCTACGAGCCCCCAGTCGTTCACCAGCTTCTCGAGAGAGTCTTTCGAGAGGAAGGCCGGTTTGCTACCTTGCCAAGTTATCGACTATTGCTCGGGACGCTTCTTTGAGCGTCTTGCCCCGACCATCCCGATCTTAACGCCAGAGTATGTCGCAAATCTTAGGACGCGAGCCCCTTCCGAGAGCGAGGCCTACTGCGTCTTGCTTGGGTTATGCGCCATGGTGACGCTGCAAGTCGAGGACCCCCGAGACAAATACTTCGGACCGTTCGTCACAGCCGAGAACAACGTCGCGTATGGTTGGCTACTGCTCGAGGAGGCCCTAGCGGCGCATCGCCATCTAGCACGCCGGTCAAACCCGTGTCTAGACTCTGTTCTACTCGTATTCTTCATCTACGCGTGCCACGCTAGCCTATCTCACCATTCGCAAGCGTTCTTCTTCTTGCGCGAGGCGGCGACGCTTTTTATTCTGGTGAAACCTGATACGATGGATGGCCTCTCACGGTCCCTCGCGGAGCGGTTATTCTGGGTCTTGCTAGTTTCGGAGAGGTCTCACGCAATCCGGTACCGACGCCCCATCACCCTTCAAGTCACCACCAACGGCTTCGGGCTCTCACTATCCAGCGACGACGGCGACGACCGGTCGCTCTGCGGCTTCCGGTGCCTAGCCGCCCTCTTCCGAGGCTTGGATACGAGTTTCATAGCCCTGCTCAACCAGGAGACGGTATCCCGCACGCTAGCCCACGAATCTCTCGACGACGTCGAGATATCCATCAACACGGCGCTGAACCACTCGTGCCCGTCCGACCTGCTCCCGACGCAGAAGGCCAACCTTCGCGTAACGCAACTCTGGCTGCGCATCGTCCTCTGGCAACTACGCCTGCGCCTAGGCCACCTCTCGGAACAGAGCGCGCAGAGCAGCCGTACCTACCACTACCCCCTCGACGTCGCCAAGGACCTGACGCTGTCGACTCGCGACTTGCCCATCCACAGCATCCAGGTGCACGGCGCGGGCATAACGGAGAAGCTATTCGACATATCCTGCGCGGTCGTGAACGTGCTCGCCCGCGTACCCGTACGAGTGACGAAGGCGGCAGCCGAGGGCGACCTGAAGTACGTAAGACGTTTGATCCTACAATTACCTGGTGGCGTGACGGTATACGACGCACTGCTAGTGAAGCACATCCAACAGACGTTACCGACAATGGCAGCGGCGCTAGAGGTTACGAGGTGACATGTTGACTCCCTTACGACAACGAATACCTGAGGAGCACGAGGCCGGCTTCCTCTTGTAGTAGGACGCTTAGCTTAATGCTAAATATCCATGATAATCACGGTGAAAAAGATAGGGTTGTTTGAAGTGATGCTAGTATGTACCCAAATAATAAACGTGCTATTAAAATATAATATACTTCAGACCTAGGAATGTAAATATTATGTACCTATTCTATATCTTTTCCTAGATTCTTCTCGGATACCTTTTCGAGTTCGTGACCCAAATGATGCGAGAAGGGGTCTATCCTTGTCTCGGCAAACTTCCGTGCCGGGATCTTCTGTTCGAAAAGTAGATCTAATTCCGCATACGTCCTTCCTGTATTGGTAAAAAATGATAATTAGTTTCGAGGTTGAGCACGCGGTTGGGGACTCATTGGAGTAGAAATTGAAGAAACCGTACCTTTTGGCTCAGGCAATCGAAAGAACACCCAAATCGTGGACAACAGACAAGTTCCCGCCCAGAAATAGGCCGTCTTCGCGCCCCAGTTCCACGCTGTCGATGAGAGCTGGTAGTTAGTCATGACATTTACGAAGATGTTACTCGCGTTATAGCCGGCTCGCGCGAGGACGATCGTCTTAGCCTTCAGTCGCGTCGAAGATAACTCGGAGATCAACGAATACGTGACCGGTCCTACGGTAAAATCGTACACAAACGTAAAGACGATTAGCATCGCGCCGATCGTCCATACGGAACCGTTAGTTTTGGAAAACGACAAGGAACCGACGACGATTAAGATGAGAAGCTGACAGCAAAGTCCGCTAAAATGTATTGTCCGTCGGCCGACGCGGGACATGAGGAACCAGGAACCAGCCGTGCCTACCATCCCTAGAGCGTATTGTGCCATGGAGAGGGAAAAGGAATTCGACGCTTCCATTCCCGCTTGGGTTCTGTGACTGGTTAGCATGTACGTTGGCGTGCCTGGTTACGTCGCATAGGGTCGCGGCAACGGGTGTAACCTTACAGAAAATATGCGAAATAGCCCATCAGATTTTGGCCGCCGAGCGTCTGTACGAGCCAGATACCCACGACGATCTCCGTCCGCCTCAGATCGACGCCCTTGAAACAATCTCGGTAAGTAAGACCGTCCTTGATCCGCTTCTCGAGCTCGTTGGTATGCTCGATCATGGAGATCGTCTCGTCCACGTTAAAACTCGGGTCGTTTCGCGATGTTAGTCTCAGGAGAGAGGCTTTAGCAGCCTCGCGATTCCCGTGCCGGACATGCCACCAAGGCGATCTACACGATAGGGAGATTAATCGCCAAGCTTCAAATGGTCTGAAGTTAACTTACTCCGGGGCGAAAAACAACCCTACAAGGATGGGCACCGGCCAAACCCATTGCACTCCGAATGGAATCTTGTACGCCCAATCGTCAGACCTTCCCACCGATCCCTTATTCACAGCGGCTGCGAAGAACTGGCCGATTACCCAACACATGTTGATGAAGGTGGTCAGATAGGGTCTTAGGACGACGGGGGCAACTTCGGAGGCGTAAGCCGGGGTAACGGACTGAAATGCGCCCCAAGGAATGCCTGAAAGCCGTCAGATTTGAGATAGGGGCAGCGATTGGCGCCAGATGATTGGTGCTTGGATAACTACTAACCACATAGCACTTCGCCAACGACAAGGACTTGTATGTTGGGTGCGAAGAACAGGACGAAGACGAACATGATCATCAGGACCAGGGATGCGATTGTGGTCATCTTGTAACCGTACCGGTCCGAAACCCAGCCAGCTAGTATAAGGCCGAAGATCTCGCCGGCGCGTGCGCCGTTAGACAATCCTGACTGCCACGCTGCGGAGACGGCCCATTTATCCTTCTCTGCGCTATATGTGCCGAATTTCTGGTTAAAGACTGGCGAGGCGTAGAGGCTACCTAGAAGGGCGAGGTCGTATCCTTCCATAATTAGTGTGGAAGACAGCAAGACCGACCACGAGATCGCCTTCGGGTAGAGCTTGATGGCTTTCAAAAGAGTCATCTGCTGCTCGGCGGCTGCTGCGTGCTTGGCATCCGATATAAAGGTCTCGTCATGAGCCACATCTATGCCGTCGACGGATTTATGACCCCTTTCGGCATCGTGTGCATCTCGTTTTTCGGTCTCCATATCGTCGCTGTTTTCGCTCGAATAATACCCAAATCGTAGGGGGGAGGGAAAGTTCAAAAACCCTCGCTATTGAGAGCGCGAATATGAATAATTCGCTCGACCTGGCCAACTCAGAACGTTGTGGGCGAGGGCATTTTCGCAACTATTTATCATTTTTCTTACAGCTAAGAATCTGATCTTAAGACTTACAACGTAAATATCTAGGCATGCTAGACGAGAGGGAAAAAGGCCCGTCTAGCTCGACCACGGTCTAGCTCCGTGTGGGGAAGCCAACCAGGTTCGTGGCTTGCGGGGTGCAGTTGAGCTGGGGATGACCCAAAGATGTGGTTCCATTCTTATGAGAAGCCATTAGAATTTAGTGAAACGCCAGGCCAGGGAATCCAAATGAGCCTGTCGGAGTTTTGGGGTTTTGATTGGATCTAGTCGGGGACTAACTCGAGAAACAGGGAGAGGTGGCGGAGGGAAGCGGAGTTTGTCGGAGTATGGCGGAGTCGACCAGGACTGTCGGAGTCGACACGGACCTCTGCGTTCTCTTGGCAGAACGATTCTATGCGATCGTTGGGCCCCAGGCCCTAGGCCCTAGGGTGTCACGGTTCACCATTGTACATGGTGAATGCTACGTACTACGTACATAGGTAGGATCACACGCGGTGTTATGGATGCGACTAACTTAGACGTGGACCCGGCCTCGAGAGAACTGGACCCGATGATGTGGGCTCCGAATCAGATACGAAATCTGCTCTCCGATCATGTCCAGGAGAGCTCTTGGCTAGTCGTAATCGTATTGGATCGGCGTACACCGTAGAAGACGACTCGGGCCAATGAATGGCCGAGTCTGCTTCTACCTTCTGCCTTATCAAGACTTCCCTCGTCCCGGCACACTAGTAGCCGCATACACGCACAAAACAAACACACACCTAGGTAAGGTAAATATCATGAACAGACTCTACCGCGAGAAGGGTTGGTTCGGCAAAGAGCCGTGGTGGAAAGATGCTACCTTCTACCAGGTTTATCCGGCAAGTTTCAAAGACTCTAACGGTGACGGCTGGGGAGACATTCCGGGCCTCATCTCCAAGATCGACTATCTTCATAAGCTCGGCGTCGGCGTCGTGTGGCTATCGCCGGTTTTCGAAAGCCCTCAAGCCGACATGGGCTATGACGTGTCGGACTATCAGAAGATATACGCGCCTTATGGAACTGTCGACGATGTCGACGCGCTTATAGAAGCGTGCCATTCCAGAGGGATGAAGCTGATCCTCGACTTGGTAGTGAATCATACCTCCGTCGAGCACGAGTGGTTCAAAGAATCCCGGTCATCGAAGACCAATCCGAAGAGAGATTGGTATATCTGGAGACCAGCGCGGTATGACGCGCAGGGCCAGCGGATCCCGCCGACGAATTGGAGAGGATATTTTGCCGGTTCTACATGGACTTGGGACGAAAATACCGAGGAATACTACCTGCATCTCTACGCGCCCGAGCAGCCGGACCTTAACTGGGAGTCGGAGGCATGTCGAGAAGCGATATACGAGAATACTATGAGATTTTGGCTGGAGCGTGGCGCGGACGGGTTCAGAATCGACACGGTCAACAAATACAGCAAACGTACCGAATATGTCGACGCTCCAGTTACGGATCCGAGCTCATCGTGCCAGCCGGCGCCGGAGATGTGGTGCAACGGGCCGCGGATCCACGAGTTCATCCGTGAGATGCGAGCGAAGGCGCTTGAACCTTACGGGGCTGTCTCCGTAGGCGAGTTATCGAACACGCCGCATCCCAGCCAGGTTTTGCCATACGTGTCAGCTGCAGCAGCAGAGCTCGACATGGTCTTTGAGTTTTCCATGATCCGCTTGGGAACTGGGGGCATGTTCGGACCGAAATATATATACGTACCATTCACCTTGCCTCAGATGAAATCCGTCGTAGCAAAATGGCAGACTTTCATCGAAGGTACGGACGGGTGGACGACTGTATTCTGCGAAAATCACGATAACGGACGGGCGGTGAGCCGATTCGGCGACTGCTCGACGCCCGAATTGTGGCGGGCAAGCGCGAAAACCCTCGCCCTCTGGCAGGCGACGTTGACGGGGACACTTTTCCTCTACCAAGGCCAGGAGATCGGCATGACAAACATGCCGACTACGTGGGGTATTGACGAGTACAAAGACGTCGAAAGTTTGAATTTCTATCGTGAAGCACTAGCCCAGGGAGATGAGAAGACAGTTGCGGACACGATGCACGGTCTTGGAATCCTGGCGCGTGATCACTCGCGGATTCCTTTCCAGTGGGATGACTCTCCCAATGCCGGGTTTGCGGACGAAGGTGTCAAGACATGGATGAGGGTCCACGATGCCTATCCGGAGATCAATGCGGCGCAGCAGATGGCAGATCCAGACTCCATCTTGAACTTTTACAGGCAGATCTTGCCGCTGCGGAAGAGATACAAGGATTTGTTTGTCTTTGGGACATTTCGGTTATTGGAAGCGGAAGACGAGGCGATTTTTGCGTACGTGAAAGAGAGTGCTCTCACGATTCAGGATACACAATCGCGGACGAACGGTGATGCCTCCCATGCCTCCCATGCCTCCCATGGCCTGTCGGACCTGTCGGACCTGTCGGGAAAAAAAAGAACTGCGTTGGTGGTGCTCAACTTCTCTAGCAGTGATCGGGACTGTGTAGATGTTAGGAGTATGCTAGGCTGTGGTGTCAGAGATGTTGCGAGGCTACTGATTAGTACCCGACACGAGCTTGGGAGCGATGCTGTGTCATTGGCCTTGAAGCCGTGGGAAGGGCGTGTTTATGTCAATTTCAACTTGTAACTAGGTGAAGGAAAAGAAAAAGGACGGGACATTCGGAACTAGGTTCAACCGTTCCAGAACATCTAGCGTCGATTCCGTTTCATCTGGTTCATTCAAGGTTTGTTTCATTTGAGGACCTAAATTGGATAGATGCGAATCTACTATGTAGTAGTAGTGAGATATGAAGAGATATATCCTAAAAGGGTCGGGTCGGGTTACCAGTACCACCCCCTGCACCCCATACAACCCCTGTATTTTTTAAGTTGGATTAAAGTGGAAATAGTGGATAACGGCATACATTCCAAGTTGATGCTACTACTAGGTATGTATGAAGGTACTTACATGTACATAGTATTATGCTGCTACTAGTAAGTACCTACTCGTCCTACATATGTAAATGGAGCCGGGAATCAATACGTCATTTGCTCGTTACGCAACTAACCTTAGGGACGGGGTTTGGCAGCGACAACTCGTCGCGATCATTCGTGCATATAGCGACTGTCGAGATTTCTACCCACTATCGGCATTAGTTTTTCTTTTTCCTTTTCCTTTCAAGTTTGCCGTAACCCACAACCCACAACTCACAACCTCACAACCCATAACCCATAACCCACTTTCCGCTTGACTCTCACCACGAACCTGTCTCTCCCGAAACAACCTCAACCAAGGAAGAGTTTTTACGATTTGCTCTCCTTGAGCATCATCCATACGCCCATCCACCCATACATCCACACATCCATCCACACACATACACACCAAGAGTAAGTCAAATCCTATCCGCCAGCGCAATGAGACGAAGGAATATGGATCCAGATCTCCGTAGCTAGGTTAACCAGGTAACAGTGTCATACGCTGCCGTAGCTGCATCTGGTCCTAAACAGACGCCCGAAGAGGTGAGCAACTCCACTCTAACTTTTGTTATCTCGGATACCCACGAATGCTTGTCACGTCGTCACGTCACTTCTTGTGCTTTCTTTGTAGAAGGCTGAAGCTTGCTCGCAAGTACATAGACAAGTACCTACTAGGTAGATATTAGATATCTTGATTGACAGCTGTTGACAATTGATGTTGTGTAGGCTGCTGCTCCTCAACCTCCCGAGGTCGTCTCCTCCGAAACAGCAAGCACCGCATCGCTCGTTGACGTCGACACACCCTCCGTCCGCACAGTGCCGTCGGATTTCATGGAACAGGATGTCAAGACGGAAACTCAAGCCGCCCGTCAAGAAATGGAGGCTGCAGCCGAGCGCGCTCGCGCGGAAGCCCACCTCGCCAAGAAGAAGGGTTCTGGAAGGGCGCGCTCGGTGGACAGCGTTCTCACTCGGTGGTTCGGTGACCTTAGCGACAACGCCACTACCGCCTTGGTCGTCTCCAACCTGACCGCCGTAATTGGGCTCAGCGCTTACCTAGGCTACAAGGCTTGGGGTTTATATGAGCGTGGACGCTTAGGCTGGAAACCCATCGGTCTCGGAGTTGGCATCCTAGGCGGCGTCGGACTTATAGAAGGAGTTTTAGGAGGGTAAGGAATTTTATGATACCCAGATCCAGACGTCCACGATCGTTATACATATATGGTGGGGAAAGCTAATCAATTTCAGATACCTCTATAAGGGAAAGAAGAAGCAGCTATAGACGACTGTTATACTACGATCTCATTTGTCTTGGCTGATAGGTTCACGCGTTATGAGGTTAGGGAGCGGCAATCACTGGCAACATGAGGTTCTCTGCTCATAGTTTTCTCTAGCCGTTTTTTTTTTCAAAAAAAAGAAAAGAAAAGAAAAGAAAAGAAAACATGCGACTCCTGATACTTAAATCCTGGGTATTGATATTCTATGGCTACTCCTAGGTATATTTCGTTAGGTAGCCAAAAGAAGCTTGGTAAACGACTCGGGGTATCCATTGCCAGTAAGTCTAAGACCCTAGGACCCAAGTATTAATGGCGGTCTTGAGGACCTCTCATCCTCCAATATACACGCTCGACATTCAACGCAAAAGATTGAATGGAACAAACTCTCATTGAACGAAAGAAGTGCTCATGTTATGAATCATTAGTCCGTGAGACTACGGCTACTAGGTATCGCATGCTTGCAAATTACACAATACTTTGCTTACAAGCTGACCTTAGCTGGCGATCGAAAAAAATTCTAGAATATCACTACCTGACCTTCTGCCCCAGGCAGTCAGATTTTAGCTTAAATACCTACCTCTTAACCTAGGCCACAGTCCTGCTATTCGATATAATGTCTACTTGCCTGCCTACATAGGTCCTAAGTATGTTTTATCCCGTTTACAGACTCGGCCCAACTCAAAGTACGACATAACTCCACTGCCCGATCACTTCACGATTGGTTCGCCATCAAACGAGACGGACAGATGAGGGATCGGGCGAAGAAAGGTAGGTACTTAAGTCTTAAGTATCTGAGCAAACATGATGTTTTAATCACGTACAAGTAATACATCGATCAAATTGCTTGCGCTCTTAAAAATACTTGTAAATTACCTATAATGCCCTTACTACCTACCTGGTTACGAAGTACATTCAGACAAATTACCCTTCTCGCTGCAGAAAACAAACCGCTGCCTAATATACGCCTTATAACCTCATATTTCAAGCCACCTTTTTTTATCATGAACTCAACACTTGATCGCTATCACCGCCATCAAGGCACGGTAGGGACTGCTAGTATCATCCAAGGAAATCATGTTATTAAGTCCTCGCAAATAAACTCGCGAGGGATACTAAATTCGTCCAAAAGACAGCGGTCTATATCACCTAGCTGTAGCACCCTTACTTTCACGGCTACGAAACGCCCTAAATCTTCAAATCATACAACTAAATACATAAACTCCCCGCCGAGTACGTCCGTGGATATGGCCGAAACCCTTCCAACAGAGCCTCCTGTAGAGCCTCCCGCACCCGTCGCTGAACATCCTCCACTCCCAGCCCAAGAACAACATCCCCCCACTGCATCAGAAGCAGATCTTACGCACCGTCCGTCTACGAAAATCAGAGATTGGATTGTCAAATGCCGCGATACAGATCAAGAGAGCGTTTCATCCAACATGTCCGAAAATATGTCTGTGGTAGAATCTAATCAACCACCGCCGTCAGAGCTTTTAAGCGCCAACATATACGAGAATAGGGTATCCCTACCTGATACTGGTCGATATCGAAGCTATAATCTCCGTCAACTTGGGATTGAATTGATAAAGGCATCTTCTTCTCACATAACCCCAACGTGGATTGATAATCTCACAAAAGATATCGCCTCCGGTCCCCGTGAAGATAAGTCTATGAGTATTACTTCCAAGGCTGCCCTTAAGGGATTGCATTCAGATATTCTGGATGCAGGGACTTGTGATGATATCGACCAAAGTGATCTTCTCCACAACAGGATCTTGACCGGTCTACAATTACAACATGATTCTGGATGGGTGGGTATTAAAATAGTTAAAGACTTACAGTACGCCCAAAATACTCTCATCCGGAACCCGGCAGAACCAACGGCTATCATGGCCGTCCCGAAACCTGCAAGAACTGTCGGATATAACGATCAATCACTTGATGGTATCAAGATCCCATACATCAATGATCAGCATACATTCACTATGCATAGCAAGTACTCGTTGTACACACCTTTCCTGGTAGTGGAAACAAGGGTGGATTCGTCGAGTTATGCTATGAAAAATCGCATGCTTGGTGCCGCCTCGGCATGCCTTAATGTAAACAGCCGGGTGCTAAGCCCTACAAAAAATGCTGTCTACAGCCTTGTTCTAAGCGACAGCTTGGCGGAATTGTTTGTTTCTTGGATCGATCTAAGCACTGATCCACGCACTTATTGTACTAAGTTGGTGAGGACTTTTCCCGTATCCGAATGGGAGCAGTTCTTGCTCTTGCGACGATATATCCATAATATCATAGGCTGGGGGTCCGGTAATAGGCTTTGCGAAGTAAGGGCTGCATTCAGTGAAGGGTTGCCGCCAAAGAGAGCTGAGCGCCCATTAGTTATGCCACCTCCATCGGTGCCGCCACCACAACTGGCGCAGCGCCCCTGGCAGTCGACACCACAGCTACCGTCCCGCCAGCCAACACTTATACAGGAGGTACCGTCCAGTGGGGGACTGCCACCGTCGCTGCCATTACAGCACGGCGCCCAGCAGATGCCTGCGTCGCAGACGGCATATATGTCAGGGACACCATTTCCTGAGCAGCAATATAGGCAGCCGACGCCTAGGGCCTAGGCAGCAGGCGGCGATACTGCCTCAACCATCAGCACCATACACTGGACCATCAAGTCAACTGCTCAACGGCCCCAACCAATTATCACAACATTCTGGCCATGATTATGGTGCTGGTCAGCTGCAGCCCTTCCCTAATCAACCAGGGTATAACATAGGACAATCGATTTTTTAATTAAATAACGCAACTCGCATTCCACTCGCATTATAGTAGTTTTAATTCAATTTAACCTTGCTAAATAGAGATCTTTAATACGGGACGCACCGGGCTGACCGGGGCAGCTGCTAAGATGTCTAGTATCCCCGAGAAAAGTATGACCGGTGCCGGTTCGGCCGGATCCCTCGTGCTTATATCCAACTAGACCTAAAAGGTCATGGGCGAAATTCGATGTTTGGCCACTCCGAAACCCGTATGAAGTTAAGACAACACTCCACTTAGCCCCGTAAGATGTGGATTGAAAAAGTTGGGGATTGCGCCGGCTATTTAACTCACTTGGTTCCCAGGTTGCATGTCGGTGATAAGGGAATAGTAAAGTGGACAATGATTTAAAAAAGGGTAGAAGAGTACGATAAAATATCCATTATTACTTGGTAGATGGCATAACTCCCGACTGGTGTTGTTGTATGTATGTATGTATGTATAATACACCAGACACATACTTACCTACTTAATCTGCCTAGGTAGTATACATCTAGCCACAACCTCGGCTTTTAACATCGAAGCTAAGGACAATGCACTGTCGATCCCGCCACGTTTCTCAGCTCTCAAAGTACGAACTAAAGTTATGTAACTGTTAAACCTAATATAAACTACGTAACTATGTGGCGGTCTCGTGAAACTAATTATAAGATGATAAGCACGTACGGTGACATAGTTTAATGTTATACAAAAAACACGGAATAGTTCGAAATACTAGTAATTAAGTAGGGTAACATTGCGGCTTTTGCAAGTGAATGAATGCATGGGTTAAATTTTGTGGCTGATTCCACTTAATCATAAATCCTTCCCGTGATTATTTCCGGATAGATATTCAGCAGAGAACTTGTCGGAAATAATTCCTAGTGCTTAGGACCTAGGTCCTAGGTCGGTAATACCCACCAGGAGATTGACGTCTCCAGTAGACGCCGCTGCCACTACCTGGCGTAGCATCATCACCCTCACGTAAGTTTTGTCAAGCTTGAGTTGAGTCCTGCTTCGCCAGCTCGTAAATCTATCCACTGTGAGGTCGTCTTATAGAGTCATAGACAATGGTTGAGTCTTGAGCACACTCTCGAGTGGCTTACCGACACACCTTTCCCCTGCTGCCCCATTCCAAACTTTAACTTTCGAATACCTATACCTAGGTCCTAGGTAGGTACCAAGTTGAAGCGGTGATATAGTACCGTACCCACGTAACTACTACTACATCCATGGATGTCACCTGTCCCAGCCTTTTCACCTGGATCATTACCTGAAAATCTCCGGGTTTCGGCGCTAGCACGCACCCACGTCGTGCTGCCAAGGTCTCGTGGCTACCGGAATACAAGTCGTTATACCTAGGATCGCTCGGCTTCCTATGTCCATGCTGTGTAGCCTGACGTTGCATTTCCTTGCATTTCCCACTCTTGTGCAAATGTATCATGCTTTGGCATGGCCTCCCTCCCAATAGTACCCGGTTCGGAGGACGAAGGAGCGATATCGTAAGCCGAAGACGCGATGAGCGTATAGCCAAAGTATAATTACATGAACGCATCACCCCCCCGGTTCTGGGAAGACTAGCAGCAGTGAGATAAGTTCGTTACTTATTGACATCGCCAACGACATCGAAACTCTGCAGCTATAGAGCTATAGTCTTATCTTTCTTTGTACGATAGAGATTCGCGAATCGAGTTGAAAGGACGTGATTTCTGGTGATCTTAGCGATGGCTACGATCGTGAACATGGAGATGAGTGCCTCTGGCAAGCCCAAGCGTGAACGCCGACTCATGTCGCATATCATCGACAGGATCGCGAAAGATGACCCTACGCGGGAGGCGTTCTCTATCCCTCGCTCCGAAGACCCTAAGGATGGCTGGAAGGTCGTCACGTTTAAGGAGTACGCGAATGCCATCAATCGCGTCGCGCATAGGATCATTGAGAGGTGTGGAACGCCTCCCTCAGGTTCCTTCCCAACGATAGCCTACATCGGCCCAAATGATTGCCGTTATGTCGTGCTCTTGGTCGGCGCGATCAAAGCTGGTTACAAGGTAAATACCTTCTATGGAATAGGTTCGGCGGGAAATTAACAACTATCCCAGGCTCTCTTCATTTCGCCCCGTAACTCCCAAGAAGGACAGATTAACCTATTCGAAAAGACAGACTGCAAGATCATCGCCTTCGCAAGACAGCAGCGGTCGTTGATCAAGCCCTGGTTATTAGAGCGGGAGATGCAGGCTATTGAAGTTGGCGATGTCGAGGCTTGGTTTCCGGAACAGGAAGTCGAGCCTTTCCCTTACAAGAAGACGTTCGAGGAGGCCGAGTGGGAGCCGGCTGCCGTCCTGCACACCAGCGGGAGCACCGCGCTCCCCAAACCTATTGTTCTCACAAACGGCCTCCTAGCTATCAATGACGCATTTCGAGACACACCAGCCTTCAATGGGGCTGTGCCGTGGATGAAAGGTTTCGCTGTCGCACGGAGACACCTTGTTCCAAGTAAGGAGGCTTCGGACCGTTCACGCCAACACCGCTAATACAGTTTTAGTGCCCCTTTTTCACGCCGCAGGACTCTACATCTTCGTCTTTTCGGCGATATATTGGGACACCCCGATCGCTTTCGGAATCGGCGAGCGCCCGTTGTCTATCGACTTGGTTATCGAGTGTCTCGAAAACGCAGATGTCAAAGGGGTTTTGCTGCCGCCGGCGATGTTGGAAGAGATGTCCCACAGCGAAGAGAACACCCGAGCGCTGGCTAAGCTCAAGATCGTAACGTTCGGCGGAGGTTAGAATCCCGCGAGATACCTATATTGCATGCTTCGAGTACTAATATTTATAGGGAACCTGAACAAGGAGGCCGGAGATAGGTTGGTGAAGAGTGGCGTATTCCTTAACAACGTGATCGGCGCTACAGAGTCAGTCCATCGAGAAAGATTCATCTTATCTACTCATAGAACGTCATAATTGTCTAACGTCTCCTAGGTTCACCCTTTTCCCGATGTATACTCAACCGAACCCGGAGCTTTGGCAATACTTCATATTTGATGAGGACACCATTGGGGTAGATTGGCGTAAAGTTGAAGGTACCAGGGACGTTTATCGGCTTGTGATGGTTCGCAAAGACAAGCACCCGGGAAATCAGGGGATCTTTTACACTTTCCCGGATATAGACGAGTATGATACCAAGGACATGTATAGGCCGCACCCGACTCTCCCTCAGCATTGGATATACTTCGGGAGATCAGATAACGTCATCGTCTTTAGCAACGGAGAAAAGTTGAATCCGGTTGGCATTGAAGAGACCGTCCAGGGACATCCGGAGGTCAAGGGCGCTATAGTTGTTGGCACTGACCGCTTCCAAGCTGCGCTCCTTATCGAACCTAAGAAAGCCCCACAGGATGAGAGGGAGAAAGAGCAGTTCATCGACCGAGTATGGCCGTATATCGAAAGAGCCAATGAGGAAAACGTTGCGCACGGTCAGATTGCGCGCCAATTCGTAATGTTGTCTGACCCGAGAAAACCGTTCCAACGTGCCGGCAAAGGAACGATCCAGCGAGCGAGCACGCTTAAGGAGTATAAAGATGATATTGACAAGCTATACGAGGGAGCGGATCATCTTTTCGATACTAGCTCGACAAAGATCGACGTAAGCTCCGAAGAGACGCTAATAGAGTCAATCCAGACAATGTTCGAGGCTGGGCTAGGATTCAAGGGCGAGCTTGAGGCGGACAGCGATTTCTTCTCAGCTGGTATCGATTCATTGCTCGTCATCAACAGTGTTCGGCTTCTTCACAGCACGTTAGAGGTAGCCGGCTACCGCGTGGACCCTTCTAAACTAGCTGCCCGCTCTATCTATGTTAACCCGACCCCGCGAAAGCTCGCAAAATACATACTCTCGATTGTTAATGGCGGAGACAAAGCAATTACTGGCGGAGGCGAAGAGGAGCAAATAAAGGTTATGAAGGCGCTCTGGGAGAAGTATACGGCCGATCTTCCCGAGAAACAAGAAAAGAGACCCGACCCGCAAGATGAAAGTCAAACGGTACTCTTGACTGGATCTACGGGCATGCTGGGGTCGTACATGCTTGATCTTATGGTGAAGGATCCCAAGGTCAAGAAGATTATCTGCTTGAATAGGTCGGATGATGGAGGTGCGAAGCGCCAAGCTCGATCCGTCGAGGAGCGAGGTCTCAGTGTAGACTTCGCGTCCAAGGCCGAATTCTTCCGTGTCGACATGTCGCGTCCGGACTTTGGGCTTTCAAAAGATACGTACGATCGACTACTAGTCGAGGCGGATCGCGTAATCCACAACGCGTGGCCGGTCAACTTTAACATGCCCGTCGAGTCGTTCGAGCCACACATCCGCAGCGTTCGAAACATCGCTGACTTTACTACCAAATCGGCGAAACGTGTAGCTGTCGTCTTCATCTCGTCAATAGGCACTATAGAGCGCTGGGACAATCACAAGGGCGAAGTTCCAGAAGAGAGAATAGAGGATCTCAATGTGGCTGACGGCGGTTATGGGCGCAGCAAGATGATTGGGAGTCTTATCCTGGAAGACGTCGCCAAAGCAGGCGATTTTCCGGCTGCCATGATCCGTGTTGGGCAGATCGCCGGACCTAAGGCTGAGGCGGGCCAGTGGAACAAGCACGAATGGTTTCCATCTATCGTCGCTAGCAGCTTGTATCTCGGCGCGCTCCCGAGCGATCTGGGGACGATGGACCGCGTCGACTGGACCCCGGCCGAGAGCATCGCAAATCTGGTGCTCGACGTGGCTGGCGTGTCACAAAAGCTGGCAGCTGATGAGATTAGCGGCTACTACCACGGTGTGAACCCGTCGGCGGTGCCTTGGAGCGAGCTTGCGCCAACCGTCCAAGAATTTTACGGAAGAGACCGTATCCGGGAGCTAATCAGCTTCAAGGAATGGATAAACCGGCTAGAGAAAACCCAGGCCGACACTCAAGCTCTGGATAAAAACCCGGGTGTCAAGCTGATCGATTCGTATCGAGCCATGTCAGATGCCTACGAGGCGGGTGACAGACCCGTTGTCTGCGCCATGAAGCGCACCTCGGAGCGTAGCGCAACGATGAAATCCTCCCAGGCCGTGACACCCGAGTTAATTCGGCATTGGTGTAAGCAATGGGGCTTTTGAAGGAAGTTTGCCTGTCTTGAATCTGATCAATGGTTAGTGGATAGAGCAACGACTTTTATCAATGTGTATGTATTGTATGTATTTGTGGGTGGCTTGATGAGATTCAGCGTACATACCTACTTTATCATAGACAAATATTCGCACCGGACATTTATAACGATCATAACAGTTAATGTGACTGTATACCGTGTTGAATTCGGAAATTTCATAAAGAAATAAAAAACATTTATATTGGAAAGAAGATCAAGATTGAATATTACCATGCAAGTAGTAGAAAGGGGGTAAAGGGGTAAAGTAAAAATCGATGTTGTAATAAGGTTAGCTAAATTAATGGTTAAAAGCTTAATCCCGCACCAAGCGGCTGACGATGTACACGATGTACGAAGTACCCCTCACTAAAATGAAATCTAACGAAGCAACAATTATACACGCACAAATGCTTACGATACAAGTAAATAAACAAAAAAAATGACTATAAGGTACATGCAAGTATAAATATAAGTATATCTACATTTACTTGAGTAAATATTTAATGATATCGAAAAATATTATTAATACTTATTATATTTTGATATTAATGGCGTGCACTTTTAGTTTATACATGCATATGCGTGAACAAATTAAGTGGCATTAAGTACCTACCTAATGTAGATTTCCTTGCCCTACCTAGGTACACTTACTTACGAGAATTGTACAGCATACTAGGTACGGATTCCAATTCTACAGCAGTGTACTGTGGCTGAAGTTGGAATCTTGGGCAGACGCTATGTGGGCTGTTTGTGGCGGGTGAGTGCGTTTTGGCGGTTGGTAGGGGTGGCTAGTGTCTTTTCGCCCCCAAATCAGCCTAGGAAACTTGAATCGTCCACCCTGAAATTTCGACAAGCCAAAAAATTAAGGAAATTCTAAGTCGTCACCAAAAAGAAAAAAGAAACTTATTCTCGACAAATACTCCGACACCCATTTTGCAGAGCAATACCGAAGATACTATCTCAATCGTACCGTCACTTACGTACGTAAATCCTCTACTCTTATACTATCCTCTGCTGTTGCCGCGACTCTGTGAGAGCATCATAAGCAACATACGGTTTCGTTTGACAACATCTTCCATTATCCGAAAAGTATTAACATTGACATTCACATTCACACTTGACACTTAACACTCGCATTCACATTTACGTATGCATGAACCCATGAGCACACGAACCTATGAACCCATGAAACCCATGAACACGTGAACCCGTGCCCCATAACCAATTCCATCACTCACAACCAATCCGTCATTCACAACCCGCAATCTTGATCCTTGGGGCTCATAAGCTGCCTCGTCCCTTTTAAGGCTACCAACCTCGTTGCGCGCTACAGTACTAAACTCGAAGCTCAACAGGAATCAAACCCGCTCGAATCCCCTCCCCTCCGAAAATATATTGATTCTCACTTAGCTGAGCTTTAGCCGCCTTCATCTGCATCCACGTTCTTATCTTACAAACATCCTATTATTCACATAGGCTGTTTTTTTTTCTTTTACAGAGATTGCACCTCTTCTACATCTATCACAATGCCGTCAAATCTACCTTCCAGTTTTGCCTCAGCTGCCGCCGGACAGAACACCAGCCGTGACACGAGACCGGGCGCTAGGAGCGATGGTCGAGGGAACGCTAGCGGAGAATGGTATGGCTTATATATTGCTTGTTACTCTTCTTCTCCGGATTATTGCACATCTTTAATTAACATTGGGTTTTGACGTTTTTCTCCTCCTGTTTTTTTTCTTTTTTCTTGGTTGAGATAGAAAGCTGATCGAGTCTCGTCCTTCCCCCTCTTCTAGGTCTCGTCCGGCACGATCCGCTAATGGTGGTACTCTGACTTTCCGCCGAACGTCGACCACGCCTTCGAGCCAATCCCTAAACCAGATGCAAGGTTCCGAAATTCTCCAATCCGCTACCACTGACCCTGCCGTCATATCTGCTATGCCGGTAGGCTCTACCAATGTCGAGAGTTCTGGCACTCTGAGATACTCGAGAGATCAGCTGCTCTCTATCTTCAGTGCAAACTGCGATTCCAATTCACAACGGCCCGATATTTCTACCTTGTTCGCCCCTGGATGGAATCCGGGACATGTTAACGGCTCCGCGTCTCGGGGATGGGGTAAGACCGGAGAATCCCATGTAGCCCCCCAAGAGCCAGACATCTGTTGGGATACTCCGGGGTTGACTAAGGCTGTCGGTCTGCAGGAAATGACCGCGGAGGAGAAGGAGGTAAGTCTCACCCCCTACCAGCCACTCCGCGTCCGCGTCTTTGATGAAGGTCAAGGTTAAAAATATACAATGCTGTCCTGTGTGAACTGACTCGATATCAGTTATTTGCGTCCGACGTCAACTCTGCTATAAAACCGCCCGCACAATCCAAAGACGGGAATCACCCCGGAGGAGGAGCCAACGGCCGGAAGACCTCGCTGTCTCACGGAAGTTCCGCCAACTTTGGACTCTCTTCCCCTTCCGCTTCATCGAGACCTGGCACAAGACGACGTGAGACGATTGACACGAATCCTTATTCGGGCGGTGGGGGCTTGACGTCCCCGGCGTCCGCGACGCGTCCACCTAGGGACGATTCATCTTTCTGGTTTGGTCGAAAAAATACCGAAGCAAAAGATCTGACGTTCGAGGAACCTGAAGAGGATACCACTACACGCGATACTTCAATGAAGACTTTGTCCTTTGGTGGATTGGTGCGTAATAACACAACACCAAGCGGCCCCGGATTTGGTAGCGCGTCCCCTTGGCAAACCTCGACAACGACCTCGACTTCGGCGTCGACCACGACTGCTCTTCCAGGCATAGGTAGTTTTGGCAACTTCGCCCTCCCAGGCTCTTCAATCGGGGAGAAGCGGCCCGGAAATCCGCGGGGGGAAAGTCGTCTAGCACACCTAATCCCCAAAGAAAGTTCTGATAGCATCGCGACAAAATCAGTCGACAGCTCTGCACCGGATCCCAACCGCTCGTGGCGTCCTCGACAACGTACGGATACGGACCCTTTTGGCGAAGACAGCATCTCAGGCAGTGCCGTACTAGGGGGTGCCCAAGACACGAGTCCCCCTCCGATGTCTCATTTATCTCTCCACGCCCCGTATGACACCCCCGTGAAAGGCTCTTCTGGGGATTTTGGGATGGCTAGCCTTAACTTGGGGGGTCACCCAGAACATGAGCAAGCACCTCTGAGTCCGTCGGAGACAAACCCTTACCGAAGCCCCTTAGGCGAGCGAGGCGAGCACGAGGACGCCGGTGATAGGCAGCATGGCTCGACAGGCGTTTCTGATCATGCCTCTGGCTTCGGCGGAGTGCCACGCTCATTTGCCCATGCAGCATTTGAAGGTAGCGACCGTAGCCAGACATCTAGCGTCGGAGCGAAGGCTTACCCGCCGTTGAGCAATCTTACCGGCTGGCCATCCTCAAGTACGCCCGATCGCGAGCGCGCGCCGTTTTCGAGCTTCGGCGGTTCCTTATTTGGCCCAGTAGGCGATCTTCAGTCACCCGGCTTAGGAAATCTCGGCGGCGTCTTCGGACCTTCGAGCGCCGGCGGCTTCGGCAGCTCTGGGTCCTTTGGTAGAGCCAGCAAGCTCGGCTCGTTATTCCCTCCCGCGATGCAGGCGCAGATGCAATCCCAGGACAATGAAAGTTTGAGCGATTCTATACCAGATCTTCGCCAACCCAACCCGTTGGGAGCTATCGGCCGTAATGCGCCCGGCGATCATGCACGGGAAACCGACAGCCCTATGCGAGCGGGCAGGGGTATCTTTGCTGAAATGTTTGCCCAAGCTGAGCCTAGTCGGACACCGGCAAGTTCCGAACTCTTGCACGGCGGCATTTCGAACGCTCCCCATAGTCAATCCTTCGCAGCGGCCAGTGCAGCGCCGTCCTTTGCTGCCAGTCAAGCATCCGATCCCCCTTCAGTCCAGTCTCGTACTATGGTGATGCCTGACCGGATGAGATGGGTATATCTTGATCCTCAGGGCCATCAACAAGGTCCATTCACCGGTCTGGAGATGAACGACTGGTACAAGGCCAACTTCTTCACGCCTGATTTGCGAGTTAAGAAATTGGAGGATTCGGAATTCGAGCCGCTGGGCCAGTTGATAAGACGCATTGGAAACTCTCGTGAGCCCTTCCTAGTTCCTCAGATCGGCATACCTCATGGCCCGCCCTCTCAGACAGGCCCATTCTCGAACTCTGGGGGGGTTATCCAGCCGCCTCTCGTCAACGCATTCCCTAGTTTTGGTAGGACCTTGACGGCAGAAGAGCAAAACAATCTTGAGAGGCGCAAGCAGGAAGAACAGTATCTGATGGCCCGCCACCGCGAGTTTTACGCTACTCAGCAATCGATGGGCAGAGTTCCCATTCCTGGCGTCCCAGGATTGCACCACCATTCTAGCGCCCACAGCCTGCAGAGTCAGCCTAGTTTCGGTAGTATTACGTCGCCAATCACCATGCCGCCACAAGCTCCCATAGGCGCCATCGGAACCGCGGGTTCTTTTTTCGACGCGCCAGCTACGCATCAAGCCGCCATACAAGGTAGTTCTGGACAGGGCTTGGACATGTTTAGAGAAGACGACCTTGCCCGCCTCTCTGGGCCAGAGCGGCAAATGTTAGCTGGCCTTCACGGTACCGGGACGGTAGGCGGCAACCTGCCCCCACAACCTATTGGCGCTCCCACCGGGGAGGCAGGCGTACGGGGTCAGCTCCCGGGCTCTAGCGAACTTGTTGAAGACACTGAAGGCTTTCGAGGAAGACTTCAAGAGTTTGAAAAGCTTAGAGCACAGCACGACGCTGAGATGATGGAACGACAAACATCGCCCCTCCGCGAACTCGTTAATGAACAATCAACTAAGTTAAGTCCATCGGCTCCCGCAGCAGAACCCGGATCTCCTAAAGACTCTTCCAACACGAAAGCCCCGCGCCGCCAGGTTGAAGGAGACCAGTCGGCTTCTTTGACTAAACAATATCAGCAGGCGCAAGCGGCGGCGGCGGCGGCGAAGGTCGTCGGGTTGCCTATGCCCTTCCCTCCTCCGCCGTCCGCCACCCCTCTACCGGCTCCCGCTCCTCAACGTGTCAAGTCTAACTTGCCAGAACAGTACGCTACGAGTTCGCGATCCGGAACGCCAGATATCACGCCATCTTCCGCGGCAGCCCAACCACCCCCCCTTGCACCGTGGGCCAAGGACAGCGGGATAGAGTCTCATAAAGGGCCTAGCCTCAAGGAAATCCAGCAAGCAGAAGCTTTGAAAGCTGCCAAAGCCGAAGAGGCTGCGGCTCTTGCCCGCCGGGCTGTGCTCGAACAAGAAGCGGCTCGGGAGCGTGAGAAGGCAGCCGCCGCTGCTCCGGGTCTCCCTACAACCAGCACGTGGGGGACAGCATCTCCTGTCAATCCCGGGACGAGCAGTAGTCCTTGGGCGAAACCGGCTCCTGGAAAGGTTCCCGTTTCTGGGCCTGTAGCCCAGACGCAGACGGCGGATAAGAAGAAGACGTTGGCCGATATCCAACGTGAAGAAGAGGCACGCAAGCAAAAAGCCAAGGAAGCAGCTGTACAAGCCGGGCTTGCAGCTAGCGCTGGTAAAAGGTATGCCGACCTCGCCAGCAAGCCAAACTCGGGTCCCGCACCCAGCCAGACTCCCGCCTCCGCCGCGTCGGGGTGGGCTACCGTGGGGGCTGGAGGTAAGGTAAAGGCACCTACTGGTCCTTCTTCCCAGACACGACCTTCGAGCGCCACGAAGCCTGTATCTGCCATTACAGCTCCCCCATCGCGACCCGCCGCTTCCAAGACCGCAAGTGTGACCGCCAGCGCCTCCCACACAGAAGCTATGGATGAATTTACTAAGTGGCTCCACGGCCAGCTAGCTAAGGGAATAACAGGTGTTACTGACAGTAAGTTAGCACAAGAATAAGCCAGGTTGAATGAGTGAGGGTTGCCGCTAACGATGATATCGTGATAGTCGAAGCCTTTGCTAACACGCTCATCGGATTTCCTCTCGTGGGCGATCTTATATCGGATGCGATATATGCCAACTCTAAGACGATGGACGGGCGCCACTTTGCAGAGGAATTCATCCGACGCAAGAAGCTAGCTGACCGAGGTGTGGTTGAGAAGCAGCCTGCCAAGAGCCCCTCGGGAGACACGCAGTCTAGCACGGCTGGTGGTTGGAACGAGGTGGCCAAGAAGAGCAGTCACAAGGAGCCGAGCAGCGATACCAACTCGATCCAAGGTGCGGGCTTCAAGGTAGTTCCTGGGCGCAAGAAGGGAAAGAAATGAGGGACTCGTTGGGTTTGATTCTGATGGCTGACTACATCGCACATAACGAGTGTCAGAGGTTACGAGTTATCATGAGGACGATGTTATGAAAAATGCGCGTGTCCGAAGGAGTTGTTCATGTATAGTAGTGAGGATCGGCTCTTTGCGTGATGGCGCTCTGCAGACGATAGCTGAAGATGAATGACAAGAACTACTTCTCTCGAGGCTACTAATTAGGTATATTCTCGCTCGTTGTTGTTGTCTTGTTGTCAAGAAATGTATACCTTATAATACCCATCTATCGTTTTAACCAGTCTCTCCTATTCGTATGCACATGTGTGAGATGAGTAACCTGCTGCTTAGTAATAATAATGGTGGTACGTAGGTACATAGTAGTGCTTGTGCACAGACCACGTATGATGAAATCACCAGTGAGTCTGAGTCTTACGGGGAAAAAAATATCGAGATTGCCCCTCCCCCACGATGAAAAGATAGGTACATAATACACGGTAGTACAGTAGTACTTGCCTACCTAGTATTCAATGTTGGCGGTTTACTAAGGAAGACTTGACATGGATGATCCAACTTTTAATTTTTCTATGTTTTTCTTTCCATTCTGAATAATTTTCTTTCCATATCTTTATTTCAATGTTCCTTTTGACGATCCAACTTTGTACGGATTCATTGCATTAAGGTACTGCTTCATTTGTGGGTCTTACCTGGTAGTAGTCTTCAAGGTTGTTTTTCTACCTAGTACATACTACCTACTAGTAGACTCTTACCCTAACGCTCAAAAAGCAAAGACAGTCAGTATTATCGATATTTTTGACACTTCGCACTTCGACGCATCGACTTTAATTATGGCTGGCGGTGATTTTTCACCCTTTTCACCAGCCCAACTTGTCTCTGTCGAGAAATCGTTTGCGGATCTGTCTTTCCTGGAAACATTTCACGGAGAGTCATCCCAACTCATAATATCGCAATTCGTCCAACATGTGGCAATATGTCAACCGAGAACGGGCTCAGAAACAACACAGAAAATAAAATCCCAACCACACCAGGGGTCCTGCGATGTGACACAGACCATCAGATTTGGGTTGGCTTCTTTGGGCGCCTTCTTGCAAGCAAATGTTACAGGTCCAGTCGTCGAAGGGTCTGACGAAATCGAGGCCATATTCCTCTCAGCTTTTGCCCAAGTTCAGTCCTCAAATGGACAAACCAGCGACAGCACACAAAGCACACAAGCCTCAATGTCACATTTCAGGAAACTCTGCCTCAGATCTCTTGATGTGGATGGAGTTTCTCCGTACCCTTATATACCTCACATCGAGCTCTTCTGCTTGTCACGCTTTATCTTCACATCAGGCATCGTATTACCTACGGAAATTTCCCAACTTTGGTCGGATTCGCGACAATCTCTCTCGCTTCATCTTTCCTGGACCCGTCTGAGGATTCATCTCTGGCATTATAAGCTCATCTCTCAACCCTCCTTAGGCCCAGGGTCTTTGTTCACCAAAAGTGGCCGTTGGACAGACGTACCAACCCTTCAGGAAAACATAGAGAAGAGTCTTGTGGAAGCTGAGTCTTCTATCTTCGGGTCGGTCGAGGTAGATGAAAACTTGGAGCAGCCGCAATGGCCCCTAGACTCTCGCATACAGTTTCGTTTGGAAGAAGCGGCATGTCATGTCATGCTCGGGAACGATGGGAAAGCACGGAAAGCTTTGCTATCAGCTACGGAAATCAGTGGTTTTTCCTATGCACTTTCTGGCGCCTTGGGAAAACGTACAAAGTTTCAGGAGAACAACACCAGTCAGCTCGTGGTTCTTGCTAAGAGCCACGCGCGCTCGTCGACGTCGCTCAGCCAGCAGGATGCTTCCGGTGCGGCACCAACTGTGCTCCCACTGAACGACGACACGTTACTAGAAAATATCAAGTTCGACAACACCCAAAACAATAAACCAGTCTCAGAACTCCCGGACGAGCTGCGAGATATCAAACCAGATGACCAACCGCAACTTTCTCCGGAGGATCACATCATACTCTTAACTGAAGCTACGATTAGAGACACTTTCTCGCCTGCAGATTCTTTGACTTCGGAGGAAATCTTACCTTTTGCTCTAAGAGTGATCAATGATAAATCTACCAACTGGCAGACTTATACCCAAGCTCTGCTTGTAAGGTCGCGAGTCGAGCTGAACAGGAGTCGAACGATCGAACGAGCTGTGTTGCAGATGCAAGCTCTCGTAGACCAGGTTATCGTCGAGACGCAGGACTCTAAAAGCTCAACTAAGGAGCCTGCTGGTGATCAAAGTAGCTCAGAGACTCAGTTAGATATTCCAACTATTCAGGTAACCTCCAGCGATCAGCCTGGCCAGTCTACCGGTATTCGCAAGCCAACCTCATTCCTCCCAGCTCCCAAACCTTCCGAATCAGCGTCTCCTCAAGAGAGGCTACAGTATGTAAATGCTTTGTCCTCTCCACCTCGTTGGCATCTAGAGTCTGAGCTCGCCTATGCTTGGACCTCCGTTGGATCTCTTGTTTCGGCTCTAGAAATCTTTAAACGGCTACGTCTTTGGGCAGAAGTTGCGCTGTGTCTAGCGAGCAATGCGTCTACTGATGACCCAGATGGTCGGGGAAGCGGAGGCGAAGAAAAGGCTCGGGCTATCGTACGATGGCGACTATTTCACTGCACTCCTAGTGTTGACGCCAATCTTGATTCGAGCGGTAGCATCGGCTCGGATGACGCCGAAATTGACATCTCGTCTCTGAGAGCGTCCGACTTCTACGGTCCGGAACGCTCGCCACCACCCCCAAATTCCCCTAGGTTGCTTTGCATACTAGGGGATATCGAAAATGACCCTCAACATTACCGCCGCGCGTGGGAGATCTCCAACCGGCGTTTTGCGAGGGCACAGAGGTCTCTGGGCGAGCTTCACCTTCGAAAACAAGAATGGGAGAAAGCTCGGGACGCGTATCTCCTCGCTGTCGGTGTTAATAGATTGAGCCCGGATATGTGGAACAGGCTCGGTGACATCGAGCTGCGTCTCGGAAATTTCCCCGACGCAGCTGAGGCGTTTCAGAGGGCCTTATCGACGGCGAATAATATCTCAGGAGGAGAGGATGCGCGGACCTGGAGTAATCTTGGAACGGCACTTTTGAGCTGGTACCGCCAGATTATCTCGGAGAAAAAGGATCGCCAAGAGAAACTCGGTCAGAGCGGCTCTGACGTCTTAGACGATATGGCAGGCACAAAGCGGGCAGCCGAACTTGGGAAGTCTGGAAACAAGCTCCTGCAGGACTCCCTAATCGCCTTCAAGCGCGGTGCGACTCTCGCCGACTCGAACTGGCGAATTTGGGACAACGTAATCACTCTAGCAGCCAGCCTCTCGCCAAATCCCGATCTGGACGATGTAGTCCTTGGTGTAAGAAACGTGATTCGTATCCGTAAGACAGAAGAAGCACTAGATCTCGACGTCCTTGCCCTGCTAGTCAGGGAGGCGACTAAAACACCGATACCCGGTGGTAACCAAGGAGAGTCGGAGGTCTACGAACCTAAGAGAGGCACTATAGAGAACAAAATCGTGTCGCTCTTCGAACAAGATATCGTCCCCCTGATCACGACGAATTCGGCATGTTGGGCTCTGGTTTCTCGCCTCCGCGCGTGGAGGAGAGACTGGGTAGGCGCGTTGGATGCAGCTGAGAAAGGTTGGAGAGCAGCAGTTGGCGGTGTCGGCAGTGCGCTGTCCGCGTCCAGCGGAACGCAAGGTCAGCAGGGAAGCTGGTTGACGGACGTGAACGCGTGGGATGCAGTAATGCAGAGGACGTCGGAATTAGTAGCGGCATACGAAAATTACGGATCGCGGGTGGATAGTATCGGGAGCAGATGGAAGGGCAAAGCGAGAAGCGCGGTGAGGAGCATCATGGGGAAGGCCAAAGAGTCATGGGAGGGCGATCATAGGTGGCAATCCTTGACCGATATGATGGATGATTTGAAATTATAGAGTATAGAGTATAGAGAGAGGGTTTTCAGCTGTCTCTCTTTGAAACGAAGACGCAAGCGCACGGATTCTACCAAGGTATTAGACAAAATAGGGATCCGAGGGGGCCAAGTTTCTAATCTAGGCATACCTAAGCCGCTCATGTAGGTACTAGGTAATAATCTCGGTTATAGTCTTCTTGATCTCAAGATGCTACTGGATACCCAGAGCCTAGGTATACGGCAGCGCACGTAGGAAAAAGTTCCCCGGATGTTCTGTTAGAAAGCCTGTATTATGATTACCCAGGTCCCTGACGATATGATGTACTAATATGTAGGCAAATATGGCAAACAAACAAAGCAAGCCGTTTCCGAGTACGCCTCCATCTATCTAGATACCTAAGCATGATGATTAACCAGTGTCCTATGCCCCATTCCCCATGCCCCATATTCGGTCTATTACCCTTCTCTCAGATAACTCTTTTACGCATTTGCGCCGTAAACTTGATCCCAAGCATCCATCCAGTGATAACCTATCCAAACCTGATCCATCTAAATTTCCGATGCCCGAACCTATCCCTTAAGCACACCGCTCCGAAGTAGACGTCCGGCAAAAATGCATTTCTGGTTTCAAGATATTGGTCTAGCAAGGCAAGAAGAGGAAGGATAGAGCTAACGTTACAAGAATTGAGATAGAAACAGGGTATAAAACGTTCTAAGTAAAAGGAGAGAGAAAAAGATCCCAACCCGATCGACCTTTCACGGGCAGCTGTACCACGACTCCCTAGTCCCCCCTTAAACCCATACTCCTCCCTCATGGCCATGCCCGTCCGAAGACTACGCGACGCTGTGAACTCCTCCATATTCCAACCAGGTTTACCCCTACACAATGGCAATAATAAGAATGTAAAAAAAAGAAAAAATCAAGTACTAGACACCGTCAAAGTCAAAGCGGGCCGGTTCGAAAGATAAAGCTATTACGATGAGGTGACGGAAAAGGAAAGGGAAAGCGAGAGGCGGTCGAGTGCTAATATGTGGAAGTGTATAGAAAAAAACCCAAGGCGTCCGAGCCCCTATGTAACGACATGCAGAAAGATGCAGAGATCCTGCAACAAAAAGATTAGGGGAAGGGGATTTGCATCCTGTCAAGTGTGGGCCACATGCGTAATGGAAGGGTTCGCTTCGAATTTCAAGGAAGTAAGAGTTGCGAGGTAACATCCCGTAAGCGCGTCGCATAAGCGAAAAGAGCCGAAAACCAAGATTCGTGAATTATCGATTTCCCACTTTTTTCCCAGCGGACACAGACGGAGGGTGGGATGGACCGGGGAGATCTGACAAATATTACCACCAAAACCAAAGATGCGCCGTTGGAAAATAAAAGCTAGGTGTTATTATGGCGACCGCGAGGTAGTGCTGTGCGTACCGTACCAGAATCGCAGCATCTAAGGTATCCCGGAATCTAGCGGAGACAAAAAAATGATGGTACCTAGTGGTATGCGCGGAAATACATGATCGTTGGATCGGAGAAATGGATGTGTATGTAGGTAACTGGAGATTCGGGAATAGTTGCACATGTCATGTCATGTCATGTCATGTTCGTGTATGGCGACTAGCTCCTCTCGTAAAAGACTAGGTATGTAGGTAGGTAGGTATTATTAGTAGGTATCGATTAGCCCTCGAAAGCGGGTAGGCGGCAGGCGGTAGGCGGTAAGCGTGTGGGTATCACCAGATGTCCAGGTTCGGTGAGGACTGGGGTCGTAAGTGGCCAGACGAGATCATATCTTGCTCGAGCAAGAGCCGTAAGGGGTATCAGACGCAAGATTCATCTCCCATAGTCCTCAGAGAGTGCCAGTGGTGGTATGGTCTGTATGGTGCTCCAGAGGGTCTGCTGATAAGTTTGGTTATTTTGCGTATGCGCGGTGTGTGGATCATCTGCGCAGCCAAGCTGAGGGAGAAGAGCGATACGGGAAGCATGCGGCTGTGGTGAAACGGTCGAAGTCGTTGTGGTGCGTGAGGCGAATGGAACTGGTAACCCAAACTTGATCAAGCTTCGAGGCGTCCAAAGAGGTAGGCTCCTGAATGGCGACCACGGAAGAACGAAGATGGTTACCTAGTGAGGAAGTAAGGAACGGCGTGACGCAGATGGCATGCATCATGCAGCGGCAGCGGCGCGCACCCGATAGACGTACATCTAGGCTAGCCACACCATCCATGTTGCCCACATGGATGCATCTGCCAGTCGACGAGCTTGTGACCAATCAGTCGAGCAGGTTACCTAGTAGCTATGCAAGGTCGATCATGGCCGCCTAGGTAAGGATCTCGTAGGGTCTGGTAAGGGTCTGGTAAGGGCATGGTAAGGGTCCTCCCGGGGGCCAGGAATGATGGAAGATAAGACGGCCCTCGAATAACTGTCGAGGATAAATTTAAAACCGCTTGACGACGATGACGATGGGTGGTAGGGGAGCCGGCACTTGAATATGTAGCTACCGTAAAGAAATTCATTACGGATAGGGCGGTTCTGAAGGCCGAGCGAGACTTGTATATGCGTAGGTCAGGATGCCGGAGAATAAAATCAAGGCAGGTCGTCTGCGTCGTGCGATCAAAATGGAGTGCCGGGAGAAAGGGTGATTGGTCGAAGCGACAACAGCTGACCTTGGCCAGACTCCCCTCCCCCCCCTCCCCCCCCCTTTTTCCCCCCACACACACATAACATAGTAGGTATACACACACCACCTAACTAGAGAACTAGAGTATTCTCTCTCTCTCTCTCTCTTGCCAGTATTACGAATAGCCCTCTGTTTCCTACCAGTTTGGGAATCTGAGAATCTAGCATGATCCTCATCACGAACCACCAGAAAGAATAAATAAAAAAAACACCACCTAAAACCACACACCCCAAATTTAAAAAATCTTGATAACTCCATACACATCGTACAGTGTGCGGTTCAGAATAGCTGGACCAGATGGGTCTTCTTCACACCCATTACTTTGGGCGTGGCCGTAAAGAACCCGTAAGGAGAAGACGGAGAGGCTGGGGTGCAAACCGCATCGTATTAGGATATGCGGAACGGATTGCTGAAGTTGGATCCCGCGCGCTTTGGCCCTTTGGGCATCTTTTCTTTAGTAGCTTAGCTTTCTTTTTTCTTTGCAACCCGTTGAACGTTGGACAGTGGATAGTGGACAGTGGACGGCTCGTCATGCAACCCTTTCGCCATCCCGCGACGCACGCTTCACTCTCTAGCTTTCTTTTCTCTCCCTCCCTCTCTCTCACACACACACTCTCTTCTAATAGTATCGTTCTAGGTAAAATTGTGTTCCACCCAACTTCCGTCCCTGGGAAGATCGTAGTCGCGTCGCGTCGCGTAGCGTCGCTATTCCCGGTGGCTGACATCACCGTACGTGCCAGCGCCGTACACATGACCCTGATGCTGGTGACTTGTCGTATAGGCGGGCGTAGACGCGTCGCCGTAGCCGTTGGTGACGGCGGTAGCATCCCACCGCTGCGCTAGCCCGTAGCTTGGCGGCGCCGGCAGGTGCTGTTGCGGCCTCGTATCTGCGTGCCTGTACGAGGGAGCGAGGCTAGTGATCTGGATGCCCTGCTGTGGGGAGTGGGACTTGATCCCGGGCGAGATCGTGCGGCCGGGATAGGCTGCCCACGCCGACGGCGCCCCGGTGAGAGATCGTGGCGATGGCATCGAATGCGAGTCATGGTGAGAGTAGCTGCTGTCAGATACTGTCGGCGTGTGGGGCGGCCCGTAGAGGCCAGGGCTCGTGCTGCTGACGGGGGTAAGGAGAGTCGGTCCCGGGCCAGGGGGCAAGGTCGAAGACGGAGAAGCGGACTAAAGGGTAAATTTTCAGTTAGCCGCAAGAAACAAGAAAATGATGCCATCCTGCATTTGGAAGGAATTTAAGGCAGGCTGAAATTTGACGTGAGGGCACGGCTCTCCTAGTACGTAAAATCCATGACGAATATGCCGCTCGACGATCTATATGTGAAACGGAACGGGGGAAAACAAAGATGGGGCTTTTAGAAGGGGTGAGGGGAGAAGAAGGGGGGAGGGGGGGTTCAGAAACATAGAGAGACAGAGAAACAGAGAGAGGGAGAGATTAGATGCAGATTAGATGCAGGATAGATGCAGGAAAGATGCAGGAAAGATGCAGGAAAGATGCGTCAGAGTCAAAACTCACGTATTTGGAGATGATTTTCTTGAGGGCCGAGCCTAGAATCTTCCAGGGGAAAACCTTGACATCTTTCTCGATGTTACGCGGCTTAGGAACCGGGAAACCCATGATGACCTTGAAGAACTCCTCGCTGTCACTCTTCGCCTTGCTAACCGTCAGGGGGCGGAACCCCTCGAGATTGCGGCGGATCCGGTTCTTCTCCTCGACCGTGAACCTCCCCGGCGCGGCCACGAGCTGCTCCAGCAGGGATATGGTGTCCACGCTGGTAACGTAGCATTCCTCCTTCTCTGCCCAGTAGATGCAGCTGATGCAGATGCTGTTTGGCGGTCTCTCGTTGGCCGCCACAGGTTTGAAAGACGTGGTAAGGGTCGAGCCCCTCTGCTTCTTGCTAAACATCACTATCCGTCTCCGGTTTTCCCACTCCTCTTGGGTCCACCCGGACGCCATCGACTCGAGATCTCCATTTATCTCTAATATCGCCTTGGTGGAGTATAGGGCGTAGGGGTTCAACTGGCCTCCACCCGACGATCCAGACGCCTGCAAGGTGCTGGTGCGGATCAGCTGCGGCGCGCTGGACGTCGGCACTGGCAAAGTGGTGATGCTGCTAGGTCGAGATATCGTTGTGTGATTTATGGCAGGACTTCGACCCGACAGAGTGTGAGCGTACTGACTCCAAGAGGGAGTCTTCAGAGGCGGCGGAGGAGGCGGACGAGGGTATTCGAGCGCGTAAGACGAGCGGTGGTAAGTCCCTATCATGTTGTCGTTATTATTGTAGCCGGCGGTGTCATAGTTGGATGCGACGGCTTGTTGTTGTTGTTGTTGCTGTTGTTGCTGTTGTTGCTGTGCGGTGGTGGGAGCGTAGCCGTACGTATTTGTAGCTGTGTCTGTGGCTAGCTGCTCCTGGTCCTGCTGTTTTGTAGGGCTATCCCTCTGCTCAGGTGACCTGGACCCCCCCTTGACCCGCGTGACGCTCTCAGGCGGGCCATCTGCGGTCCCGGCTCGAGTGTTATGATATGCGAACGTGCCTACGTCTAGAGTTGCCAAAGCCTGCCCTGTCGCACTCTCGATCAGGAGTGATAGAGGCACGTTAGCGCTTGGACTCCGCGTGTCTTCAAACTGCGGTGCGTCTCCGCTGACAGCGTAGCCGTAGCCGCTCGCGTCCCCCGTGTCCCTAATAGCGTGTGCTGGGCTCTTGTGCGATCCGAATGCCAAGAAGAAGTGGCTTGTGATGCTGATCAGATCGTACGGTGCTGTTATCTTGATCAATACCTTAGTTCCATACATGCCCGCCGCCGGTTGGTACGAGGTCACCGTGGCCACGACCGCCGGCGCCATGTACTGGCCAGCCGAGCCGTTTGCCGCGAAGGCGATCTGGTTGAGCTGCGCGGCAGCATTTTCAGACTGCTGAGCCGCGAATTGCTGAGCCGAGTACTGATACTGGGGATCTTGGTAGGATCTAGGTGAATCAAACGCTGACAGGCAAGGATTCTAATTAGCTTCGCGGATCCTTACGTTTCATATAATCGATACTACCACTACCCCGGACAAGACGCTACGGATACGACCGTGTGTTATCTGGCCGATTTATAGATCTAGATCTCGACCTCGACTAGAAGGGAACAACCGCAACCGGGGGGAGGGAGGGGAGGGGGGGGGAGAAGACACTCACCATGCATCTGGGGCGGTTGAGGTTTTGAATATGCGGGCATAGATAGGAGACCAGGCGGGGAATCCCCACGAAGGTCTCCTCCGTTCGCTCTAGCTGCTGCCTCTTCCTCGTACCGAAGGATCACCGTCTCAGGGGACTCGAGCGCGTCAGCGTCGACGATGATTGGCCTCTGGTGATATTGAGGCTATCGTCTATAGTTAGCTTGCCTTTCCCGAGACCGCGTTGCCAAGTTGCCTAGGAGCCCCTCCGTTGCCTTGACTCACCTCGAACAGCTTATAGGTCGGGATCTCAAACTTGACAGCAGACATCAAGCTGTCTGTTTCCAAAAAAAAGTCTGAAATATGGCAGAGAGGGACCTGTTCCAAATGGAACGAGCAAACAACTGTTTCGGGAGCAGTATTGCAGAAAGTTAAAGGGTCCCTACGTCGAGACTCATACGATCTTCTCCCTTCAGGTCGCTTATGGGAAACAAGCTTATCAGTTACCGGCGGAGTGTAGTCGAGTGCTTCTTCGCGCTCCGCCTGTCTTATTTGCTACCGATTCTGGGGAGACTTGGTAACTTCTGTTGGCGGTATCTCTAAATAGTGAAACAAACATCCAAGGTTCTGCGGGATGGGAGAGGAGTAGTGGTCGCTGGGTGTTAAAAAAAAAGAGGGCAGAAACAGGCCACTCTAAGAGATGGCTACTTTGGATCTCAGGGGACTAGGACCGCAGGATGCTCCGCGGCTTGTTCGTGGAGGGATTAATATGAAAACACCTTCTTTCTTCCTTCCGAACAGGTCTGAGAATCTTTGACAGCTTTAGCTCGTGGAAGTAGATGGGTGCTTAGCGGCGCTCATTGGCTGAAACAGGTTGTTGGCAAACTGATTCTGAGTCGAGTCTCGGAAAGTGGAAGTATCCAAAACTTTTCCCCGCCCAAAAAGAGGATACTAGACTCCCTGAATATTCTGCTGGCCTGGTTGGGCTGTCAGTTATTTATACTGTATTGCAGGTAGTTAGCCAGCTAAGAGAAATGGCGGCGGAGACCTAGCCAGGACACGCCGTAGTCATACAAGCTCGGGGAATCCAGCCGGGACTTGACGCGAGGCGGTGATGGCGATGATCGAACTGGGGCAGCTAGACGACAAAGGGCTATAACTCACAAACTGCACCTAAGAAAAAATCGATCGAGTGTGGAGACAGGTTTGTTCGTATGCAGCCTGCCCGAACGTGTTCGCATGAAGGTGAGTTGGGAGGGCCGCAATCAGAAGTAGGCAGCTATCCGGCAAGTTCGCGTGTCCCGCGTGGTTCGTGTCGTAAGTTGAACCAAAAGACGCCAGGTGCTAACAACGAACATGTAAACGAGCTAAAGAACTGCGAATTGTCGGAGAACCTGTCAGCAAACAGACGGGGACTGAGAAGGAGGGTCTCTCAAATAGGTGAGTGTGAGACGTTGATCCTCAAACTGGGACAAGATGGGGAGAAGTTCTTCGAAGGGATCAGGAACTGATAAAGAGACAAAAAGAATAACGTGCGAGACACATTTCTGGTCGGATCGCCGTTGTGAAGTATTGGGGCTGTAGTTAAGATTCCTGTGTTGTGGCCGGTCGAGACCATTGCATTACACAGGCTGATAGTATCGATGTACCTTTTTTTTTCTCGGTTGCTCTTCTCAAGCCTCCCCCTGCTTTACTTTTATTGCTAAATAATTTTTTCTATCTTTCTTTTCTTGGCTCGTGTAGTTCTTTTTAAACCTTTCTCGACATGGGTTAGAGAGGTAGCCGCAAACTTCTGGCGTCTCTAGTATACGTTTTTACCCTCCCGAAGATTTACTAGTTCTTATAACTATAGGGTTTCTAAGTGCGGGTGATGCTAGGTTGGGCAGTTGCTTTGAGTAGGCAGGTATGCAGCGATGATGATGCCAACCCTGATAATAGTCTAGAGAGAAGGTGGAGGAAGTCAAGGCTAACAGGGATGTTGGCCGTTGAAATGCGAGATTCTCAATGTCTTAAAAGCTGCAAATCATGCAAGGGTCTGTGGTCTGGGGGGGTGCTGAGAGACGACAGCTTGGGGTTGTGCCCCAGAATCGAGACAGGTGAGGTAGAGCCTACGGGTGACTATCCCCCACATTATTCGAAAGGGATAGCTTCTAAGTAGGTGGCCTGGTAAGTAGCCTCCAGGACTGGTAGACCGTCGTGAGTAGGGTCTCTACGGTGGCTCCTAGTATGACGGATGATGGGTACTAGGAGGGGAGGATAAAATACCCAGCAGAAAAAGCATAGGGCGAGTGGATATGGGACAGGACGAAAAGAGCAATGAGCTGACGGGAATGACAAGACAAGGGTGAGTAGACATACATACACACACTATGTACTATGCACACAGTTTGGAAGGGGGGGTGCAAGTGTAAGTGTGTAAGTAGGTAGGTAATGTAAGTATGTACGTATAGTAGGTATTATAGGTAAGTGGAAAAGATGTCGCAATTTTCCATCGCTGAGCGTAGTAAACTGCACTACGTTGTATAAGCTAGACTAGGACTTATGTGCAAATAGTTGACGAGGCTAGCCGAATGAGTGTCTACTTAGGTAATGAGAGACTTTCGAGAGCTCTTATTAACTGAGGCGAGAAAGATTTGAGCTCTCACGGACAAGCACGAGAGCATGTAGCTAAGGTATTGCGCATCGGGTACATGTACACATGTAGGCATGTGGGTATGTATGTATGTATGTATGTGTGCGTGTGCGTGTGTGTGTATCAATGATACGGATGAATAGTGTCCACCTGCGTACCTAGTAGTAGTATTGGTATTAATATTGGTATTGGTGTTGGTATTGGTATTGGTATTGGTATTGGTATTGGTATTAGCATAAGTATACTTCTCGCAACTCTGCCTTTAGTAGGTAGCGGTTAGCATAAGATGTAGCATAATTAGCCAGATAAAAACAGAGCTAGCAGCAGCAGTAGCAGCAGTAGTAGCAGTAGTAGCGGTATTAGTAGCAGTAGAAGAAGTAGTATATGGCATATCGAAAACATGATTGGATGGCCGCATGAAAAATAACATAGGTTCCTCTGCAATATGCTTTTTCTTTTCTCACGTCTAAAATCGACCTAACGATACGTCTAGTACTATGTAGAGCCTTTAAAGATGGGGACGCATATGCTAGTGTAGTGTAGATCGATGAGCAGGGGAGTGTGGTGGGATTACCAGAAAGGGGTGTGTAGCCGGGGATGTGATTGGTCGGTCACTTTATTCCTTTAGCTTATGCAGCTATTGGACGATCTCCGCAGGCCAATGGAGATGTGGACAGCCATCTGTAGAGATCTCTGACCTGGTTTAGATGGGTGGGATGACCTAGGAGTTCGCAGCCAAGGGTTGCTACTCCATATCCTCGTGAGCTGATGCTTTGGTAACCGTCCTCGTCACCGTGACCAAACCGTCTTAGGTAGTTGGGTTATAAGTAAACAGGTAATTACCAGGTATGTATGTAAACATTGTAGATATTTATGTTATTCGGCGAGACTTGCAAAGAGAGAGAGAGAAGCGAGAGGGGGGGGGGGGGGGGGGGCGTGTGGGGGGGGGGGGGGAAAAAAAGCAAAAAGCCCCCCCTATTAACAACCCAACACGAGATTTTATAAAAAAAAAAACTGAACCAAGTATTTTGTTTTG
>MU385884.1:216643-241791 GCA_022497145.1 Rostrohypoxylon terebratum | reverse complement strand
TTTTCTTTATTTTTTCGATTTTTGTTTTTTTATTTTGTTCTTTCTCTTCTTGTGCTTGTTGGGGGGGCGCGGGGGGGGGGGGGGGGGGGCCCCCCCCCCCCCCCCGTGTGTGAGAGAGAGAATGATAGACGGCATCAGCCGCGCCTAGTGACACCCCAACCCTTACTTTTAGAAAATATCACTAGGTACCTCCTATATAGGTATGTACTTTAGTACTTGAGAGGCGGGTTTAGGAACTTTTCTCTTGGCGGCATCTTGACTTTTTCTTCTTCGGATCATCGGCCTTGGGACCGACGCCTCTGAAAGATACCTGTGTGTAAAACTTTTTTTTTTGAAAGCTGACGATTTGCCGGAGCTTTCTCAAATATTCGGTCCTTTCCTCCGTGTGTAGGAATGCTAGCGACAAATCTCTATTCCGCGTAAAAGTAGCTATTCGCAAGAGAAGGGGCAAGGAAAAAAGCAACATGCCAAGGACAGGTGAGCAAAACGTTACGAAAGAGGGCTAGCATATAACGATAAAAATGTTGAACTCACATGCCGTGACAAGTGCCGTGAGAAGACAGAACTTTTGCTACAGTCTCTTGGAATGATCACCTAGTGGCGATGCTGTTTTCCAACTGCTGCTGGCACATCGGTGAACTAGCTTGGACGTATTATCCGGACTTCGCGACTTCGCACACAGACTTTTGAGGTAATAGTCAAAAGGGGATTTGATTGTAAAGTCCATTGGATCCGGGTACATAACCTAGGATGCAAGAATCAAGCCACAGTATATATACCTACGCACTAAGACTATCCACGGGCGAATTGTGACCAGTTTCTCGATTAAAAGCCAATGTGGCATGAGAATTGTAGTAGAGGAACGGACGATTCGAAGCTGGCGATATCCGCGTAGTCCGAAATCAATACCTACTAGCCATGTGTTGTGCTCGGAGATGTTGACTTAGGACTATAATGGATATATGCCATATATCGAGAGTAAGTAAACATACAAGTCTCGTTAAGTCCGGAGCGAGCGGCATCATTTGTTGAATGATAGATTGCTTAGGTATCACAACGTAGGAGGCGTCAGTTTTGCCCTTGTCGTTCATCGAGACTGACACCCGCTTCATAAAAAAAGTTCCAATAAAAGAATCCTCGACGATACCAAAATCTTTCCTTTCTAAGCTTGCTATTGTTTTTCTACTTGCCGCACTCCAGTCTTAAGCAAGGCGTGTTGTATGAAAGTCATCTCCCACATCAACTCATTTTTATTTGGGTAATAAGGGGCAAACACATCATTTATCCCGTGTAGACAGCATGTATTGAAATTTGAGAAATTAGAGTAAAAAACAACACCACTCCGGAAGCCTTTATCGCATCCGAATATAACTGCCTAAGTGTTTATACTTGATGAAAACGATACCATTCATATTCACATAATACGACTGGGTATGTACTAGGAATTACCAGTTACATGATACTTCTTACTCCTAGTACTCTAGTACTAACACGTACTCTCGTATGATGATCGCCCTTGGCGGTGGGAAGACCCTGTCGCAGGGATTTTAATGATGTTGCGGCGTCTGTACAGTGATATAAGATGCAGTCATACGGTAAATACCTTTTTTATGCGAAATGCCTACATCTACGATATCCGGTCTAAAAGGCTTTTACGTAGCTTATATCAAGCTTTTTCTATATCGTAAAGCTTTAAGTACGACTGCGTTTATGTGCCACGGTGACTCGTAAGTTATAAAATGTTTACGTGTTTATATCATATTCAGTTAAAAGTGGCATAAACGGGCATAAAAAGTCTCGTGGAGTTACTTAATGCCCATCACTATCACCCTGGCTAAGCATGTCCCTTGTCGATATTAATCCTCGTCAGCGACTCGAGGTTATCTCCACACCGATCTAATCTCATAAGACCCTGGACCGAGATTGGATTATGCTTAATGTTACTCACCACCCAGCTCTATACCTTGCAGGTAGTAAATTGGAAAGATCTGGGGGTCGAAGGGAATTAATTCCCCTAGTAATACATACGTACTTAATAATAAAGTCTTAAGTATTAGGTACGTACATAAGGACGGTAGCCTCATAAATTCAGTGATACCCTCACACTGGTTCCAAGATTCATTAATCCTAGGCACGTCAAGACTTGATCGTCACACCTCTTCCAAGATCTTCGATAACGGCCGTATACGGTTAGCGTGGGAAAACGAGCATCTTGTCGCAATGATCCATCCTCTGGCTTGAGATGCGGGCTTCGCGGAACTGCCCAAGTGCATTTCCAGCGTCGTACGGGAGCCCACGACGATAGGATACGTCCTTCGCGCTGAGATGACATTGGCTTCGCGTCGTTGTTAAAGGCCACAGCAGGGCTGATCGTCCAATTCACGGCTTTCTTTTGGGATCTTGTGATGTAACCTTTGATAGCATGTTCTTATGTTCTATAGACAGTTGGTGGTGTTGATAGTTGTAGGCGCGTGGTATTTTATCACGTCCGCGAACGCATGCGTATTTCCTTGAACCAACGTTTAGATTCTATTATTGTTTCGATAGACCTCGCCGTACGTATAATACCCAGCACACTAAAGTAGCATACAGAAACCTTAGGACCTAGGTCGTACGCGATTTTTTCAAGTTCGGGTCCCAATAGTTTGGGCTAAAGTCCGGTTGGTTCCCATTGGATGTCTCGCACATGCTTCGTCAGCTGTGAATGTCCCCAGTGTCCGCCCCTCTCCTCTACCTTACATATTAGTACTCTGACTACCTGGCTACCTGAGTACTGGGGCGAGCCGTCTGCCGATGAGTTCGAAATATAGGGCCTTGGATACCGGGAACAGCTGCCTCTCCCCGTCTTACTTCAAGGTTTGTCGCAGATTCGCGATGGAAACCCCCCCATGGTAAGGTAGCACGTCCCCGTCTACTGGGACCAAGATAATAAAGTAGTACCAGCTGTACGACTACGTACCTAGGTCCTAGGTCCTACTATGTAGTACCTACTACCTATAGCTGACCACCGCCCCTGGCCTTTTTCAAACGCTGTGATCGCCGAGCCATCAAATTTCAAAGTTAACCGCTACTAGGGCAATGTCAAGCACGTCTATACTTATATATTATAAACAAAGGCGGATAGATTTAGCTACGACTTGACTAAAAAAAAGTCGGCGCGTGTCGACAACGACGAATTTGGAAATTGGACAGTAAAAATAAGTTAGCTCAGTTGTTGCAGACAGCCCGCGGGGACAGCATTTGCCATCCATTCGATAATACTCATGTAAGGGCCATCTTCATCGAAAAAAAAAAGTAAGCCACGGGCAATCATCATCGCTGATCTACTCTTCGCCAAAAGCCTCCCCGTTACTGTCTTTATACTAGTACTACCGCCAATCAGCCAATTAAGTACGAATTTACGTATCCCTATTACCTAGGACTTAGGTACCTAGGTATGTTTCTCCATTCTCCATAGATTCATCGTCACCGAAGGAAGGTAAAGCAAAAACGAACCCATGATGGCGATCACCCGCTAGATATTTTTGACGTACCAGACATACTTAAGTCTTACCTACCTGCTCAGTACGTACCTACTACTTAGTACCTACTACGTAGTAGACACCGTGGGTCTTCCGTCTTTTGACAAGGGAAATTGGTGACCTGCTTATAGTGGGGTCGGGAAGAAAAGAAAAGGGGAGGTGGGAGGATGTGGGAGATGGCTTATTATGGACAAGGTTGCGTGATGGAATATGCAAGGATCTCAGGCTCGTGCATATGCAGTCAACATACAATGTACATAGTGGTAACATTGGGTAGTGGTATGAAGGTAGCATTTGCGAGCTTCACTTAGAATAGTTGCCGCTCACATGCTCTCTTGTCTATGCACGGATGCAGCCACATAAAACTGGAGGAACCATAACATTCGGCTCAGGCCGAGAATGGGCCAGCCATAGTACCGGCAGGGTTTCAGAGCTTATTTGACCGACCAGGGGAAGGCATTGAAGATCGATCCCTCTAGGAGTCTATCCCTCCTCTCGGTGTCAGTACTCCACCTTTTCCCATTCGGTAGTATGACAGAACCTGGTGGACTGCAGCATTACGGCGGCGTCAATCACACGTAGCGCTGCTTAGCCAGGCACAGTCTCTCTTCTCGTCTTCGTCTCTCACGCAAGGGGCCTTCATTGCCTCATTAGTTTCGTCCCAGCCCGAAGTTCGGCTATCAGGATAACCAGGTACTACTACCATTTAGGTATCGTAGCACGGAAAGGCTGCGATGGTCCGCGCGAGGCGACGAAATAAATGAGACGGAAGAGACGAGCGAAATGAGTACTAGGACCTACGTACAATACATAAGGGTAGGTACCTAAGACTTAAGTAGTACTTAAGTCTTAAGACTCAAGTCTTAAGATGAGATGGGACACCTAGAAAGGTAGGTAAGCAAAGAAATGGGCGCGCCGAAAACTCGCTTGACAGCCCCAAAGCGCCGAAGGTTGGAGGGAATATGCGTGTAAGTACGTGTGTGAGCGCTGCAAAGTAGGCGACACCAAGGACATGAGATTTCATCTATCGACAACAGAGGCTTGGCCAAGAACAGTAACGGGAAACGAGAAGATGCTTAGGTGCGCAGAGATTATGCAGCGAAAGATTGTTCTCTTTAGATCTTGCGCACACCCTTCTCCCTTCTTCTCCCTTCTTCTCCCTTCTCCCCTTTTCCCTTTTTCCCATGTCCCATGTCCCATCTCCTTCTAAGGCGTTCCCGATCCTAGCGCTTAGAAAAAAGATGAAGTAACACGACGCTACTACATTACCACATATGCCGTACGACGTTCACAGCAGAAGCCAGGATTGCCTAGAGGGTGGGATTCCCGTTGTCATTCGCCCTGTAATAGCGAAGAGGGAACCGACGATCTGGCCTGCCATCTCTCGACCGCCAGCTTGGCGAGCTCATCCTAGTATCGTTTCCCAGGCCAGGGCAAGCTTGTACGGTTCGACATTCCGTGATTCACAACGTTGCCTATCCCGACGTCTCTCCCAAGCCCCCGGGCAAGCATTTAGTTTAACGTGATGACCGCTATTAACATTCTGGGTCTAAAGCCTCGTCCTACACATCGCTTTGTAGGATCTGCTACGTGCTTTTCGAGCCTACGGGATCTAGTACTTCTCTCCTCGACCATAACGGCTTTGTCTTGTTCCTCGGTTCCTCGAGGAAGAGGGTGGGATGGCAAAAAAAAAATGAGATTAGACATCTCACTGTTTAATATAAATGTTTCGAGCCCTTGCAGCATCGAAGTATGCCGAGACGTGATAGATCATCCCCTCCACGCGTTACTGAACATCCTTACAAGAAACGTGGTGTTCCAAGCCACCAGGTAGGTAGTTCATGTGAACCTGAGAGTCGATCTATAAACGTCCTGCCGCTATCCCGAGAACTGGTTCGGATCTTTTCATAGTGTTGATAAGTTACTAACTCGTCATTTATCATTTGATTTTTATCTTGAAATTATTCCTTACACCATTCTCAGCTCTACTCTTTCTTATCTGTCCGAGTATAAACCCATTCTCTCGTCACGGCGATAGCTTACCTATAAGTACCTATTTATCCCCCCCACGTTAGATCTAACGACGCTATAAAAGTGCACTAGATTAAATGACGATGATATTAATACACGGATGGATGGGAAGAACGCATACACACCGAGGTAAGGTTGAAATTTCCAGTGATTACTTAAAACTTGCTTCGATTCAAGCTTATAAAGTTTTCTTGTTTCTATAAGACTCGACATCAAATGTTGTACGCACCTGGGAAGTGACCAAGGTCACATCAATGAAATTGCTGCAGCTTCGCGTTAATATCAACTGCATGGATCCACCGGCAAGCTTCAGCTGCTTTAAGTCTTCAACGCGGCGGTCGCTAACTTCTTGTTATGTTCCCCCTTTTCCGCCACCTGCAATATTGGACCATGATCACAGGAACCGCATGACGAGGACTTTCTAAATTAGCTTCTACGTCTAACGATATAGTTCCAAGTTCGATCACGTATGAGATGATATGGTATGAAGAAAGTTAAAGCGCTTGAGATGTAAGCAGCTATCCGTTGCTGGGTACCTCATCTCCGTGTGGCCCTCGATCCTGCAGCGATGCGTGTACTCCGACCTCAGCAATTTTACGTCCGTAAAACAGACGTGCGTGCCCTGCTGTGCGACAAGCACCTAGGAGGGCTTGTGTCAGTTACCTACTTAGGCCTCCAATAGATACTTCCCCTTCAGAGAGAGTTCGTAGAGTCGCGGCGTAAAAGCAGTGCTCATTAACGGTCGCTCTCTTATCGACGTATAAGATCTATACATTATAAACATCTATATTGCTGATGTGTATCAAGTATATTAATGGTTTGTTAAACACCATGTAGGTACTTAGGACCTAGGACCTAGGTACTATAGGATCTGGCTGATGACTAAATTGAAATTCCCCTTGCTAGTCACGTCGATAGGTGCGATAGGTACGAGTATTTCTCGAGTCCCTCGCTTCGGACTGAGACTCGAATCCGACATGAAGTACATTGGGATGCTTTACCTACTAGTTAACGACAATAGCGTATAACATGACGGTATGTCGCCGTGGGATGATGCGCTCAGCCGGCTGGGGAGCCAGTTATGATGAAATGTCGTTCCGAGTAACCTTGAAGGCTCGCTTTCTAGAAATTGCTCAGCGCGATCTGAATAACCCCGTGTAGAAAAAAGTTGTGACACTCAATGGTCTTTCTAAGGGCACCGAGACGCCGGTCAGTGAGAGGCAGGCTAAATCCTCCCACATTTTTTTTTCTTATTTCAGCAGTTGCTTGACCAGGGTGTAGAGAATTCGGGAAAGGATATGTTGCTTTGCCGTGAAACTGTTACCGGACTGCTGGGACTCGACAACCTGTAACATGTCAGCGATTGCAATGGGCATGCGAGTTCCCGTCGCCCCGTGGGTCTGATGATGTGGAACATCTCAACAAGCTGGTCGGTTGGTGCCCGGTAATTTACAAACACGACCGACTTCTGCAGCGGTAATACTCGTTTCGTCATGTGGTTCGAGGGAACAGAGGTGCAAGGGTTAGTTAAGATAGGGGGCTCCTTGTGCTCGATGACCACAGAAAGTTACCGTGCTGATGGATCTGGTTCGGAAAGCTGCCCGTCGTCATGTTTTGTGGCGGGCCTGTTCTGTATCATTCTGTATCGTCAGGATACGCAATAAAGCCACTGTCTCAGTTTTCCGTGAACGAGCCGCACGTGGTTCTTGTGCTCACCACCGTCATTCTCTGGCGCCGACTAGATATTATCGGTCGGCGATGTAATATGATGATCTACTTTCTATTTTGAGGAATGACAGTATCCCATTCGGGCTGCCGACTACGTCCGAACGCAGACATCGCGTTAATAGCTCGCTCAGCCACCGGTGAAAGAATGTACGGGGGGCTCGCGCGTAAAGGCAGGGTGGATGGAATCTGGATTAATAAAGCTCGAGAAAAGCGAGAAAGTTCCTCAACCGCACGTTTCCGATTCATGCAAGCACCCGTCGCTTGGATACTGGGTAAATAGTCACTGGATCTATCTGTGGGCTAAGCACGGTACTGCCTGATCTTGAGTGACGAGCACCAAATTCTATTGATTTCAAGAACACAAGTCATACCTATACCCGTACTCGCCGACACCCGTACTGACCTACCTATCTAACTGTACGTCCCTGTGGTACGGTATTTCAATTTTGGACATGACTTCCGAGGTCCCGTTTCCAAGTTAGGGGAGAGTGGTGGAGGGGGGCTCCGTGACAACCGAGGGAGAAGATAGCGAGCGACAGAGGGTGAGTTCAGAGCAGCGTTAAGCTCACACCTTTTGTCCACGACTACCTAGTCTCTATCTACTTACCTACCTCTACCTCTATTTCTACCTCTACCTCTACCTTTAGTAGGTACGCCTCTTGATCTGTACTGCTTACAGCTTTAAGCGAGGTAGCTTTTGCCAGCTCTAGTAGTATACTAAATATTTATATTATTATTATCATCATCATCACTATCATTATTATATATTTAAGTTAAAAATATTCTTACGTGTCGTTACGCTTTCCCCATTTCGAGTAGCTCTTTATGCGTCGGGGTTGTAAAGATCTTCATTTGTAGATTAGCGAGGCGCCACGTATATTAGGTACTAGGTAATAAGAGGTATGTAGTAGTAATGTATTGCTCGTTATAGCTTGGCGATGTGTAACTAAGATGGTTGGTTTGAGATCTGATCCCGGTGATTGACAGCAAGGATGTTAAAGGTATCTGAAATGCGGCATCACCGATGATGCTCTTAAGCACTAACTACCTAGGACCTAGGTAACTTCAATCATTCACGAGTATCTATTACGTGCTTGTTAGTTTATGTAGATAGGATGATTTCTTACGTACGATCTAGGATTCTAGGTATTAAGCACGAGACTTTAAGCGCCTACTCCAACCCATCATGAGCAGAAAGCGTCCTAAGTCTTAAGATAGCACAATCAGCCGGAGATCATAAACAAAGGGCCCGTTTCGATACCTCTTGCTTGTGGCCTCCTATCCGATCCCATGGCGAACAGGGTGTCGGATATGTCACACGCTAGTCCCTGCCTATGCGACCAAGTAGGTCGAGTCCGGCCACGAGTTGCATTAATGGCATAGTAATCGGAAAATCACCCGGCTCTTTAGAAGCGTTATTGGAATAATTGAACAAAGTTTTCTCGTATTCCGGGATCCTGGCATGGACAACGAGGTTAGACGCCGAGGAATCGCGCTATCGTATGCTGTATGGAGTATGGAGGTTAACATGACGGTGAGCTTTCCATAGAAACCACAGACTATTAGTTAGGTAAGTATCGTATATGAATACCATATGAATACCATATGAATACCATATGAATACCATATGAATACCATATGGATGGCTTGGTCAGGTACCTAGTTAGCGGCCTAGTTACGGTGGTGGTAGGTAACAATTCCTTTCTTGAAATTATCTAGGTAGTATTGAGGTTAGCAAGTGCACTTTAGTCTCAGCTATGGTCTCGGTCTCATAGCTGTTGTAGCTACCTATGCAAGATGATCTTTTGTGTACCTATGACATATGTTAAACCTTTGAATAGTTCGTCTATGATCTCGGTCCATCCAAGGCTTGAGATGGAAGCTGACAATGGCGTTGAATAATTGAAGAACAAAGTTGTCTGTTACTGGCATACCTAGGTCCTAGGTAGTTAGTTCGAATGTTAGCCGGAGGAGGGCACTGAGGTTACCTGTGTATCCCGCCGTCGGTCTTAGATGCTTATGTGACTAAGTAAGAGGAAACTATGAGGGAATTCCTCCACGGGATCTAGTTATTCTCATCCCATGAAAACATATTAGCTTGAAGAATGGACAATGATGAGTGATGAAACATAGATCCTTATTAAGAAATGTATCTAGGTACCTTAGGTACCTACCTACGTAGGTATTTAACGAGAAAATATCGTTTATCGCTGACTGGTTGATAGATCTGTCATATATCAAAAACACTTCCAGTCGTATACATGTACACGTGAAGAAATGCGCTTTTTCTTCCGAGAAAAAGATATTTGATGACGATGAAAAAGTAAAGGGTGTAATGATCGGCGCAATGTGATTTTCAGCTAGGTCTATTAAATTACACATCGATCATGCTTACCTGGTACATGTGGAGTTCGTTTAGACCTTGACATCGATGTCTTTCTCTTCTGTAGACCGAGTCCAACCCATCTCTATCATAACATAGTCATAGAAACCAAAGTTCAAACAACTCAATCGATGGTCAGGATGCCTGATTGTCTAGCAGCAGAAATAGACAAATTCTGATTAACTCATTAGGTTCAATTGACACGCACCGAGAGGTCAAGTGAAGTTTCTGGCTTATTAGATAATATAGTATATTGTTGTTTTAACGACTTTTCCCATCTCAAACCACCTACCTAGTAGGTAGTATGCAATAATCCAGTTTCAAATCCCACAATATCCATGGAATAAGCAGATACACTATGCAGACCGAGATCCAAATCATTCGGCCACGGTTAATTGTTGGCTACCCCGAACACTCCTTAATGATTTCTTATATGACGGTCCTCCCAACTGCCACACAGCCAGCCATATCAACGCCGGGTTGCTTTAGTCAACAACTAACCTAGTAGGTACCTAGGGGTCCTAGGACCTAGGTAGACTAGCAGGTAAGCATCATGCACCGACGCTGAAGCCGAAAGACCCGTCAAAGACATCAATATCCTCAGGGCTCATTCCACCTCGCATGCCCTTGAGCAAATCTAGATGAGGAACTTGGTTGTTGGGGTAAAAGGTTAATAGGTTGTCCATATCTTCGTCAGTAAAGCCGCACATCTCATCCCAGCTGTAGGCGTCGCTGACTCTCGTCATCCAGCGCATCCTCTTCGGGCCCTCTTCGGGGCCAGGGGCTATCTGGCGTAGCTTGGCACGCAGCTCTCCGATCCTCTCGATCGCGTCGCCCACGCCCTTCGGTAGCTGATTACCGATCCATTTTCTGATACTAGCGGCTAACCTGGGACCTTTGCCATTGGTGCTAACCATGATCTGCAGGGATCCATCGCGGTGCACGCTTCCAAAGTAGAAGTCACATTCAGGCGGTACGTCGGCTATGTTGGCCGGTATGCGATGCTGCTTGCACAGCTTCCAAATTTGTGTGGAGGCGGCGGGATCGTCCACGGCGACCAGGACCATATCAGGGGGGCCGTTGCTTGGGGGCAACGTTTCGAGATCTAAAGGGTTGAAGACACGGTCGATGTGGGTGACCTCGTCGTTGGCGATACGATAGCGCACTTCGGGGTTAAGGCCGGATGACGGACACACGACGGTTACATGGGCGTCGGCGTTGAGGACGTTGAGGATGCGGCCAGCCGCAACCTACGCGTAACATGGTTATAATGTAAGAGCTACATGGCGATGCGTGAAATACTCAAAATACTCACCTCGCCGCCTCCTACTACCAAGACATGCTTGCCCTTGATCTGCCAAGCGAGAATCAAGCTTCCTCCGCCTTGAACCCGAGGGAATTGATCGTTGCTATCACTGGACATCCTATCATTCAGCAAGCTCCGAGCTCTAATTGAAACGGGTTTACTGCATGATCGCCGAAGAAGTATCCAATAGATATCCAATTATACACGTCCAAGCTTAAGGATTGATAGTACTTGGAAGAATAGGGAGGTATTTATATATGTATGTATAATATAATATGATATATAGGTATATTATATATAGATATAAGAATGTGTCGACGTACGGGTGTCGATAGACAAAGACGAGAGAAGGGAACTTTCAACCTTGGGAATTAGGAAAAGGGAGTTTGATATGATATGAATTAAAGCATGTTTGGATTGGTCGGTTTTTGTTTTGATTTGTTTTGATTCGATTACCTACACGTATTTCTCCGGAGACGCTGGCATCGGAGAAGCAGCGAATAAATGAGCTTCAAGAGATTTGATACGGTGTGATTCCAAGAGAAAGAGAAGAAAAAAAAGATGTGATGACGAAGAGAGCCAGGATATAAGAATCGATGGTTCTGATGGTAAGTAGTATTAGAATTCAGTACTAGGCTCAATGTTACCTTTCTTAGCGGCACGCGACAGGCCTAAACAAGCTTAGCTAGGTTAGGTGGTCATAAAGGCTCCTTCCAAATGTTCCAAGGTGAATCTAGTACATACCTAGCTGCCTAGTAGCTAGCGCAAACGTTGAACCAGAGCTGAAGCTTCCATTTTAATACCTATAAATTAACAGTCAGGTGCTAGGTAAATATTAAATTAATTACTACTTACTTCGTACATGTAGTAGGTAACTCTATAATATGGAATATAGATAGGTATGTATGTACGTGTCTAGTGATAACGTTACCTAACAGATTACCCATCACACTTATCAATATCCATGTACTGAACGCTAGGACTTACCTAAGGAAGGTACTGAAGTCTGATATATGGATGGATACTAGGTAAATATGGATATGTAATTAACAGCCTTGCGCCCCTCGTAAATTAAAATTCCAACTGTCTTGCGACGCAACTTTCGAAACTCAACCACCACAACATTAAAGTCATCGAAGCCAACAAATTCCCACAAATTCCCACATCCGTATCGATCTCCCGACACCTCGATCCCGACACTTCGATTATATATATGCTTACCACGAACCGCAAATCGTCACATACTATCTAATGTGCAAACAGGGCCCGCCGATCGCTCTAGAATCGAATCCGTTTCCTACGATCCCATATCGAGAACTATATAACTATAACTATAACTATAAAGAACTTCGATAACGGGAGCCGCGGCGGAAAAATACTAGCTCTCATGGCTCTGCAAATGCTACGATCCTAGACAGATATTGGATTCAACATGTCCGGTCGCAAGCTTGGCGGGGGGAGAATATTGGGAAACGGAAAGGGTCTCGCGCCTCCCGCTCCTCCAGCCGTTCGGAGAGGAAGAGCCACGAGCCCGTCCGCCCAGTCCGCCCCGTCCGCCCCGTCCGATAGCACCTTGTCTATCGGCTCTCCCGCCGCTTCCCTATCTCCCGGTACCAGTCCGCTGCCTGATTTTGCCCAAGATCTTACTTCCAATATCAGCTTGGGAGGACCGAGCAATGGCGGCCACTCGGGGTCTAAGCTTGTGTGCCCCATATGCGAAGAGGAGATGTTGACTCTGTTGCAATTGAACCGCCATATCGACGATACGCACCAGGAACTACCCGAATTCGAGCAGGATGAGGTCAAGTCTTGGATAGATAAGCAGGTTCTCAAGGCCAAGAAGTTCCAACCGCTCTCTCTCATCAATCAAAAACTTCGAGGCCTCGAAGTCTTCGAATCCAACGAATCGCTGCCGCCTCCTGCACCGGTTGTGGCTAGAATGAGTAGAGCTCCCGTTTCCGATTTACCCCTAGACCCCGATGATATAATTACGAAATCTCATTGGCAACGGCCCGGTCCGAGTGATCTATGTACGGATCCAGCATGTGGGAAGAGGTTAGGGGCTGTCAATGGTAGCATAAATTGCAGGCAGTGTGGGAGGTTGTTTTGCGAAGAACATACCATGTATCAGATGAAGCTGTCGAGATCTGCATCGCACGAGCCTGTGAGAGGTTATTGGTACAGAGTTTGCGAAACGTGTTACAAATCAAGAGAAGGATATAATGACCATAACGGCTTCACAAGGGACCATACGGGAGATTTTGCAGCTATACGGAGAAAGAGGGTCGATAGACAGACGCTTGAAATATCACGGTTGGAAAAGAGGCTTACCAGGTTGACCCAACTACTTGCGCATTTACCTGAGGAAGCAGGCGCAAGTGGTGGAACAAGCCTGCTCTCTCCCCTTGCTGTCCAGAGAAATCAGCGGAAGGCTATCGAACAGACGATAGTGACGTGGGAGGATGACAGCAAAGTTGCTAAATGCCCATTTTGTCAGCAAGAATTTTCCTGGACATTCAGGAGACACCATTGTAGGATATGTGGGCGCGTTGTATGCTCGGATCTACAGACCGGATGTTCGTCTGATGTTGGCCTAAATGTCGCGAATTCATCTGCTCCTACGTCCGAAAAATTGTTGGGGAACAGCTCCATAAGTGTCGACGTTCGTATGTGTCGGGATTGCAAGTCTACCATCTTTTCTAAAAGAGATTTTATGGAATCTATCGTACACAAACCGCCAGACCAGCGAGCTTACGAAACGCTTAAACAATTCGAACGCGGCATACAACTTCTGATACCTACTTTTCAAAGAGCTCTCCTTCCGTTGCAAGATGAGAATAACCCACCAAGCCATGCGCAGATTCAAGAGGCCTCTAAGATCAGGAAGCGGCTTGCTGACAGTTTTACTAAATACGACGTCGCTGCACGACGAATACGCGATATGAAGACGGACAGCCCAGCTCAGCGACAACTACAGAAAGCCATCCACCAAGCAGCATCCTCTTTCCTGCACATGCACATGCTACCGCTTAAAAATCTGCCGCGTATGCTGAAGCATCACAGTTCCAGCTCAAGCTCGTCTAGGAATCGTCTTCTTACGAATGGTCACGTGGCGAGCCCGCTGCGCAATGGCAGCGATACGTTAGAAACGGCAAGCCAGACGAGCGAGACTAGCACCGTCGTTTCGGCGTTGGAGACGGAAGAAAAGGAGCTTCGAGAGCGCTTAATCGTGCTGGAGGAGCAGAAGTACATGGTACAGGGGATGATCAGTAGCGCGCACGGCGCTCGGCGATTCGAAGAGGTCAGCGCTCTGACGCGAAACGTCGAGGAACTAGATACGGAGATTGAGAGCATCAGAAGCAAGGTCGCGGCCGTCGAGGATAAATGGCAAGGCCTATATTCGAACGGCGGGCCTGGTCTGATTTCGTAATAAGCCACTTCGCATTCATGTCGTGAGCATAGACTTGGGAGGACAAAATAGAAAGTAGAAAGTAGCAAACGGAGTAGTGAACAATATATGAGAGAGAAAGAGAGAGAGAGAGAGAGAGAGAGAAGATTTTGGCGTGGAAGTAATGCGAGATCGCACCTATTGTACAGACTCCGGTTTACTGCATCGGCATAGGCGTTGTTGGTTATTGGCAACTTTGAATATGGGTATTTGTCCAGGCACCGTCACGTCATTTCTATACATCCTTAAAAGGAGTTGGAGATGACTTCTTTGCTTCCTTGGGGGATCCCCAGCTGTCTTTTCATTCATAGCCCATGTACAATTTAGCGCAATCATCTGGGTGAAATGTTTACTGCCTGCGTTGACCCGTATATTGCAAACACATAAGAATGCGTATGTTTCTCAACCACTGTTTTCTCGATTTATGTAGCCAACAGGTCTCTTCGGTGACCGCAGCAACGCAGACCGGAGATATCGTAACCTGATGTCATTGCTTTCGGGACATACCTTGACGAGCCGGTACTCGGCAGGTAGATCATCTGAATGCCACGGTAGCGCTATATACCGGTCGCCGAAACGATCCCAGAGCACCTCATCCCTCGGCGTCAGCTCGTCGATGCGACGGTCGCCTACCTCCTGCGTATAAGCATCTAGCATGAGCAAGGATAGCGAGTCGGATAAGGGGCCTTCGTACGAGCCGTCACCAAACATGTATATGCTCCGCAGCGGCTCGCTACATGCCGCGAGCGCCGCCTTGTCACGCCGGATTATACTAAAGCAAATTCTCGACCGCGGGATGGCGCTGGGCAGGCTCGGGGTTATCTGCGGGTCATATACCCAGCCGACATTCATATCAACGCCGTCCGCGGAATTCTCGACCTCGTCTGTTGACATGATCTCTTCGAAGAGCATGTTGAAACTGCAGTTCTCGACGGACAGGCAGAGCACGTCGTCGGCTCGGACCGTGACCTTGCGGCGCTCCTGCGGCTCGGGCTCTCGCGCCATCGCCTCTCGGTGCGTGTAGGACGTCAAGGCGGCGATCTGGCCGTCGCCGGCCCTCACGAACAACCCCTTCTTCGGCCGCGTCAGGGTCAGCGTGGCGGCCTCCGACTCCGGCAGCGTGCATATGTCCCGGGCCTCGCGGCACACGCGACGCAGCGTCTCGCGAGCCTGCCACGCCGAGGGGTCGTACCGGCTCACCTTGGCATCGGAGTCTTTGATGGACAGGCGTCGTAGGTCTAGGTAAAGCCAGGGCGGCGAAGTGCTCCGGTTGGCGCCGTTATGGTCGTTCGGGAAGGAGTGTACGTTGAAGAAGTTGATGCCCGGCACCGGGAGAGCGGCACGCCAGATCTGGTGTCGGATTTCGGGCGGCAGGTCAGGGAATTTGGTGAATAGGGGCTCTGGCTCTGGCGTAGGAGGAGAGGGAGAGGGAGAGGGAGATAGCCATGAAGCCATCGGGATATATATTCGCGATGTTGTAAATGAGGTTGGAAGAACACAAGTTTAGTAGTAGATCTAAACAACGGTAAAGATGTGATAGGGCTACGTATTAGGTAGGTAGGTACCTATAAGTGGATGCTAAATGGGCTAGCTGAAGGCCAATGACGAAATGTTTTATAGGTGCTTAGTAGCCTACCACTGCCCCGCTTTCAGCTGCTGTCGCCAAGGTTCTAGGGCTCTCCCCCTGGCCCCCTAGGGAACCTCCCCACGACGCGGGAACCCCACTGTAACCTTACCTAGTATATCCTTAATAATAGTGCATTATTGCTAATCTTAAGGCGATGCCCCCACCTGAATTTGGGCAATCAACTTTACCTACAGCGTACACATCAACTTTTGCAACTGCGTTTCGAAATACTAAGAATCGCTATTGCCAACTTTCACGCCCATTCCACCACGTCGCATGAGCACTACGACGCGAAACTTACGCCGAATTACGTGCTCGTTTATCACATAAACTCAATTGACACGCCTGACGAAGAATAAAGTTATTTCTGACCATATTAAGACGCGACGAAAACGTCAATACCAAGACACTCCTATACAACGAACCACCTCCGCACCTACAACCTTGAAATCTCGCCATCTTCTCCCAGATCCCAAATAACACCCGCTAACAACAAAAACACTTCGTCCGCAAACCTTCTTCGTATTACCGCGAAAAATGCCGCCTAAAAAACGCAAGCCCGCCCGCCCCACCTCCCCATCACCACCACCGCCAGCCAGATCGCCCAACGGTTCAGAGACCCGCTCCGCCTCCCCCGATGCCATCGACGACTCCCTCACAAACGGCACCGACGCCGCAGACGAGCCCCCGCGCTTCTTCAGCACGACCTTCACCACGTACCGCGTGTCGCCGCTGCACCTCGGGGCGCAGGGGCTGCCGCCCGCGCGTCTGGAGCTGCTGTCGCGGCGTCTGCGAGACGTGCTGGTCGGCGACGTGGTGCGCGGCGTGCAGGTCGGTCTCGAGAGCGACGGCGGCGGTGGTGGCGGCGCTCTGGGGCGCACAGGCGCGCTGTACGCCGTCGAGTGGAGATGGGTCGACGGAGAGCATATCCTAGGAGCTCGGCTTGGGCGGGAGGGGAGTGTGGAGTTAGGAACTGCGACTGCGACTGCGACTGGCCATGGGGATCAGACGGAGGATGCGAAGAGTGGGAAGCGCGTGATGTGCATCGAATTGAGGTACGAGAATGCGCGGTTCAACGCTCTGCTTTTACCCGATCTAGGTGGCGACGACGAAGCGGGGGGATCTAAGAAGCAGCCTTCGTGGACGTGGCAAGGGGCCGACAATGCAGCCAGCGGGCGGGAGAACGAGGGGGATAAGAAGGCCTTCCTGCACCTCCCGCTCCTCCTATTCCGGATGCCGGCGCCGCTGAAAACGGTGCTCGTCGACTTCATATCGAGCACCTTCGACTGCCGCATCAGTCCCCTCGCGCTGGGCACGCGGTCGCTGATAAGCAGCTGGGAGACCTGGCTCTCCGACAACGGGTCCAACAACGGGAGAAAGGCGTTGAGTAAAGACGTTCTTATCACGTTAGGCTTCCACATCGAACCTCCCAAGCAGGGGACCAAAGCCACCGGGCCAGGAGGGTCGAGCGAGGGACAAGGCGGCGACGACGACGACGGAGATCAAGCCCAGAAGCCCGAGCAGCTACATCTCGGACTGAAATCCATTGACATCACCATCCCAGCCGCAGACGTCCACCGTTTCCTGCGCGCGGGCGAGAGGCTGGATAGCGAGTCGCCCAGCACCAACACGAGCACGAACGCGAACAAGAGAAAGGCAACCGCGACCACGGCTCTGTCGGACGCGCAGCAGAGCCGGAGACGTCGCAAGCTCGCCGGTGGCAAGGACGAGGAGGGATGGGCGTGGCGAGCGCGCAACCGAGACGGCAACGAGGCCCAAGCCCAACAAATCATCGAGCAGCCTTTCGCCGAGGCCCTCGCCGAGTACCTGTGGCACCACCTCGGCCTGGACATGTTCCACCCCGGCGTCCGCGTCCTGCGTGTCGCCTGCGACGGCTTCGCGCTGTCGGACGGGAGGCTGAAGGTGTTCCCCCCAGGCCGACATCGCCGCGGCGGCGGCGGCGGCGACGACGACGACGACGACGAGGAAGAAAGCGCCGTGTGGAAGCTGATGCGGGGGCTGGTGCTGAGGGCTAAGGGGAGATCTGACTGGAGTGCTGGTGCGATCAAGGGTCTGGCTGCACAATGATGATTAACTAGGCATCTATAGGTAGGCGAGTTTTATTGAACAGGTACGGGCTTGTAATGGTAGCGGCACCGGTGTCGGGATGGACGGGCCTTGAATCGACCTACAGCACAAATAGAGAGATGTACGGATAATGATACCCCTTGAATACAAAATTAGAAAGAAAACAATTTTCAAGACAATCGCGAGTAAATTCATTCGTTCCTAGTATGAGTATTGGGTATTCCCCCACAACACCGTCCCCTTCCACTCAAAAAGTACTATAACAAAACGTACCTACCTGCCTACTAAGGTATAGACAGGCACAGAACAACAAGAGGATGCGCCAAAGGACGACGGCTTCAGCCAGGTCAGCGATCACCAAGCGGCACAGATTATGCAGCAGAAATAGGTTCATCATATACAACTGTGACGCTGCGGCCTCATCTCGTTCCCCGCAACCTGTAGTGTTTAGGTATATACAATCGGTCGCGGATTATGCTAGACGTAAAGTCATGATATAATCCTCCCTCGGACACGCAATGGGTCTCGATATCGACTCAAGATCGAATATGGGCAAATGCAAAACCAACCGATGCCGCCCTCAAGTCGTGAAGACTTGCCTAGCAATCCCGTAGTACGCCGCCCCAAAAATACAGCCGTCTTATACAAATTCATTACTGCACGCCGTCGACACCGCCGAGGAATCTTCGTATACGGCCGGAATCCAGGTCTCCCTTCTCGCTCTCCACGGCGCGCAACAAACCGTCTATGACGGTATCCACCTCACTCTCCGGTACATTGGTACACAGCGCGACCACTCGTCGATATTTGACCTCGACATCCTTGCTACGACCCTTCAACGTTCCCACGCTCTTCTTCATAGCATCGGTCCTACTTCGAAGTGCTTGAATGCGCGCGCGGAGAACCGTGGAGCTAGGTAGCAGGGCAGCATTTGGCCCGTCTCCTTCCGCGGGTTCCAGCGCCGCAGTCAGCTCCGACTCCCACGCTCGGCTCGTATCTAATCGTCCGTAGCTTTGCTCAAGACGTTGCATGCGCTTCTGCTCTTCATCGCGCCCTCGATTGAGATTGTTAATCTTCTGGCGCGTGAGCGACTGTGATTTGAAAGCCGTTGTCAGTGTTTCCAACTGGCGTCGCGCGTCACCTAGCTGGGTAGATGTTGTTCGTAAGGAGGCATGAAGAGAATCAATATCTTGCTGTTTCTTCTTCAGTTCGGATTGAAAGCTGTTAGAGGTCTCAGCCAGGAGATGGGTGATAGCTATCACGGTTAGAAACACTACTACACAAGCCGAGTTATCTGGAAACTCATGGAAACTCACAAGTGATAATATCAGCGCCGCTCTCCCGGGTCTTTTGGGAGTTGCTGATCACGTTGGTTTTATCCGTTGCCGTTAAATCACCATTCGCCCCGTCTTCGTCAACGCCTTCGCCTACACCGAAGTCTACAGGCCTCAAGCCTGCTTTATTAGCGATTCCGGGATCGGCGCCCACCTCGAGTAACTGCGAGATTATGCTCCTGTTGCCAATTCGGGCCGCAATATTTAGGGCGGTGTCCCCTGATTTGTCTTGTGCATTGACGATCTCACTCATGAATCGCCCGATACCCATCTTTGGCTGGGCTGAAATGCCATTGGCAGCCGTGTTCTGGCTGCTTGGCGCGCTACCTTGTCTAACAACCCACTCAAGAAGACTCTCGAGATAGTATCTGCTGGAATGGCTCCTACCCTTCACAGCACTAGTCAGGGCAATGTGGTGCAAGACTGTCCGGCCCTTATTATCTCGAACATCGATGGTGTTACCTAAGATATCAAGCAGTTCGGGGAATGAGACTTGGTCACAGTTGTTCGTCACCGCTGACGCCCTCATCAACGCGGTTTCACCAGACGCATTTACGCGATAGGGGTTGGCTCCGGCCGATATGAGCGCCCGTAAAAGAGGCATCCTAGCCAAGGTAGCAGCCCAGTGAAGCGCAGTATGACTTGATGCATCGATCGGAGAGTCCAGATCCAAGGGTGACAGTGTTTGCAGAGCTTCGTTCTGCGAATAATCCGAAACATTGGCATTTGGGTCCAGGAAGAGCCCCATTAGCAAGTTCCTCTTTTGATCTGCCTCAGGAGACATTTCAAAGGGTAACGGTGGAAGGGGTACCACATCGTTTTCGTGTATGTCGACGCCAGCTTGAGGGTAGGCGAAGGAATCATTGAGCTCTGTCGGCGAGCCAGGGAAGGCGTTGGCATATATTTCCATGGACTGAGAGTTGTACCCAAAGCTACCTGCCGGTGTAACAATTCTTTGTCGCTTTCGTGGGGGTTCGTCATTAGGGAAGATTTGTGAATTTTGTGTCGAATATGCGGAATCGACATTTTGGCCGTGCTCGGAGGTGAAACTCTGTTGTGAATTTCCAGGAAACTCGTCGACATTCTGCATGGAGGATTGGCGACTGAAACTAGGGGGTCTCGTTGGGCCATTGCGACCTCTTGGGCCAGGGGAATCGAAACGAGCCTTGCTGATGGCGGCGACGGCTGTAGACGCCGTGCTCGAGATGTTCTTGAAGAAAGTTCCGGAAAGCCCATTCATACGTCCTTCTTGACTTGCACTATACATCCTCTTTCTCTGGGCAGCCATCGCTTGCTCTTTCGTAGGAGTATTGAAGTCGCCTCTGCCGGCGATACCTCCATCTTGACCCATATCGTATGTTAGAAGGGGGTGAAGTAACTGTTCAACCCCATACTGACGACACACCTCTACGCCTCGCTCAAACTTGATCCATGTGCCTTGGTATTTGCCGTATCCGCCTTGCACCTTCTCATGTTCGCCTGTCTGTATCTCTTTCTCAAGGATTTTTGTTCTCTTGCCCTTATCAATGTTAGCTACCTTAAGGATCTGAGTTGCGTTTAGCCAGCTATCTTCACGCCGGCGCATAACAGCGACGCCATTGACCTCCATCTCGTATACGTCAGTGCCAGAATAGACAGCCTAGATATCAGATATTAGTGCGCCAGCTCGACTAGTGAGGCGGGAAAGGGCCTAATGTATCTGACCGAATAGATCTGAGGGGCTTCATGGTCATGCGGGTGACCATTGCCTAACCTCATATTGGAGTCGGAGAATTGTCTAAAGGGTTGATTTGACTGGCTCATTGTAGTAAAAGACTGTTGCGACGAAGGCTGCGATTGCGACATTTTGACGCTCTCGGAGGTAGCGCCTATGTCGCCGTTGTTGCTATCAAGGGATGGAGGTGGGAATTGGGACGACGATATTAATGCGGACGAACTGGATTGGCGTTGTAAGTTCTGCGGTGGCTGTAGAGGAGAATTGAATTGATCGGATATGATCTTGGCCGTGTGTGGATTTTGGATATTGTGATGATGATGAGAGATAGCGGTTGTGGCCGAGGCCATCAGCGGACAACTTAACCAGGGGTGGATTCGAGGAGAGGTGCAGAATTCCGGGGCTTGGATGATAATAAGATTGCGACGAGAAAAAAAATAATTCCGCCGTGCTTTTTTTTTTCCTCTCTACTTCTTAGTACATCAGGTAATGATGCTGCGAATGCGACACAAAAGATATTAAAAGTCGCATGCGTGCACTGACTAAATTTGTTAATGATAAGTTAGTTGCGATTTGACGGTCAAGGCAAACGTGGTAAATGTAGATTTAGAAAGTGTTTATTTATGTGTTTTGAGGTGTCGGTGGAATAAGGGATTCAAGTTGGGTTGACGATAATTTTGGCGGCGTCAATATCCATGGATGGGTGATGGGTTTATACCGTTTACACCTAGCCAGTGCAGACAATGCGCACCATACAAATCCGATAGTGACGGAGTGTGAGATAAAAAAAAAAGACCTCGAACCTATTGATAAGGATAAGGATAAGGATAGTACGGAAATGAAAATGAATTAATAGTAAAAGAAGAAATAACAGGATATACCTTATAATGATATTAATAGTTGCGATTGTGAAAAGATGGATTGACGACAGGATTAACGATGGCTTAAACACGGGAAACGGGAAATATTGGGGACCTTGGTCTATGCTGTAAAACGGATAGAATGGATACCTAGGTACGAAGTATTTTAGACCATAAAACCCAAGAGACGCGCTTTCTTCGCATCCATATAATAATTATCAAGACCTAAAGCGCACCCAAAAGGAAAAGGACCTAGGTCCTAAGTAGTGTATTTCTCGTCAATCGATTTTTCGCGATTTGCCGATTTGCGACGATCTTATTAATTCCCTGTTCCAAAGTCGGAAGATATGGACAGGACAGTATGAATAGTATGAGATGTATGAGATGTATGAGATGTATGAGGTAACAAGGTCTCACTTCTCTCAACTGGAATTCAATTAAAAGGTAGGAATTAGGAATAGTGCGTCGAGTCTGGATGCGCGGATGGTGGAAAGGCGAGCCATATGGGACGTGTCAGTTTCGTGTAATCGTGTAATCGTGAAGTCGTGACTCGTGCCGGAGGAAAAAGGGAAAAAATAAAAAAGGAAAATGGACAAAGTTACAGTGGACGCGACGGCGATGCACAGACCGCTTTCCTTCGGCTTGCTACTCTTGTGTAATTAAAGTGAGGGGGCATTTCCAGATAAGGTAAGAAGCTATGAGTCTATAAGTGGGGCATTTACGTATTGATGTGATCGTCCTGATCGTCCTGATCGTTTTGCTCGCCATTGGTCCATTGGGGCAGCCAGCGCCGACTCACCGAGACTTCCTGTATTAGAAGAAGAAACAAAAAGTGGGTAACATTATCGATAGGTATTATTCTTGAACTTTGGAACTTTAGAAGCAAGAAACCGATTTCATAACTTCACATTCACCACATTCACCACATTCACATCCATACAACCACCACAATGCCCTTGCAAATCCCCCACCCAAACACCCCACTCCATCTATACAGACACTTGCTACGAGAAGCCACATATCTCCCTGCTCTCTGTAGACCATGGGTAACTTCGCGCATAAAAGCTCGTTATCGCGACTGTCAGTACAAGAAGGACGCCAAGCGCTACATCAAGGACGCTCACCACCACCTACGAAATTTCCGCTCGGCCAACGATGGCAACGTCAAACGATTGCTACGACTATGTTACATGGCAACGGGAAGAGCTGGGAAACGACGTCGTCTGCTAGGAAAATCCGAATTGTCTAGCGAGCCTCCTGCTTCCTCCGCCGAACTAGACGAGAAAACCATATTGTCCAATATCAAAAACGAACAAGAATTCGACGACTGGATAAATAATTGGGATATGGCCAAAGTCAGAGCCATCGCGCAATCGCAGACCGAGCGAAGCGACGGAGATCTACCCTACCACATGTGCCGAATAATCGATCCACAGAAGGTCATCCCGACAGAGAATAGTTTCGGTCGTCCGTTATCCAAGAAGTTGGCCCGGAACAAATTAAAGAAACACTGGGTTCAAGTCCTACGCCAGTTATTACCGCCCTTACCTCGGGGAGAGTGGGATCAGTTAGGTGTTTTATCACGAGGCGAAGCCAATCCCCAGCATTATAGGTTGGCTTCAAGAAGGCCGGTTGCACAACAGATCGCACCTCCGGATATAGACCCGAGCGACAAGCTACCCTTCTGGGCTAACCTCGTGAGCAAACCGATGCGGATGATAGAGAGGCCAAACTCCCGGAAGATGAAGAGTCTTAGCGGCGGTGAGGATGAAGATCCTCGAGGGCACGGCCGCAAAATCGGCGTCCGAGTACTAAATCAAAGAAAGCTACGTCGTGGCATATATCTTCCGGTCTGGCAAGCCTCGCCCGTAGTCGAGAAGAACCTTCGCTCGGGGAAATGGAACGTCACTTGGGGCAACCACCAGGCACAGATATCTCGCCCTAGAAGCAAGGATTTGCAGTTCTTCCAAGGTGTTGACCAGCGCGGCCTACCTATACGACCTGCTCGCGAAAGAAAAGCTGCCGCTACTTGAGTAGACGCCTTTAATCATTCTACAAGATTACAAGCTGTTAAGGTCATACAATATATGCCTTCCTGATCAGACCAGCCTAGTCCAAAAGACCAGCCAACTTCGTCAGGCCCTCACGATCGACTCGCATGCCAACCCATTCGTCCATTGGCTTAGCTCCGATCGATTCGTAGAACTTGATGCTCGGCTCGTTCCACTTCAGCACGCTCCACTCCAGCCTGCCGCCGTTTGTCGCGACCACCTCCTTCGCCAACTCGACGAGCAGTTTCTTCCCATACCCCTTCTTCCGTTCTGTCGGCCGGACATACAAGTCCTCGAGGTAGATACCAGCTTTTGCTCGCCACGTGCTATAGTTATAAAAGTATAACGCCATACCAGCTGGTTTACCTTCCTCGTTGAATAGGAGAAGGCAACGCGCTGGTCTAGACGGTGACGTAGGCTCCGTGTTTGGGGCAGTAGAGGTCGAGTCGACGTTGTCAGGGGCGAAGGCTATGGTATTCAGCAGCGTTGTCTCGGTTGCTTCGACAGCATCGAGTTCATGCTCGTAGTCGGCCAGCTCCCGGATCATCTCAAGGATGGTTAGAACATCTATCCGAGGTAGTCCTGTCAGAATCCCTTGCGATAGTGTGATATTAGGGATAGCTATTGCTAGTCATACCTGCTCGATGAGCATGTCGAACTTTGCGGGGAGCTGGCGCCATTGTAGAAGTTAGGCCCCAAGGTCTTAGAGCCGAAGAGGGATCCTTTTGGGGGGGGAGGAGGGAGGGGAGATAGGCACGATCTAGATGAGTTGACACGACGAATTTCTAACACTATGATGCCTAGCCTCTTTAAATATTGGTGACATTGCACCGCGCCCTTCATGCAGTTTAGGAATAACAGGAATAACCCACTTGCAGGGCGTCATTGGAGCATTGGAGGGGCTGAGGGGTCAGCTCCAGGGCCTTCCCCCCAAAGGTTTTAGTCATACCTAGTAGTATTAATCACATTAATACCTACTTAGTACTCACCTAAGGCTACTTTAGACTTTACTAGGTAGGACCTAGGTAGTTATAGTTACTCCCGCCGTTTACCCGCG
>MU385884.1:0-216593 GCA_022497145.1 Rostrohypoxylon terebratum | reverse complement strand
TAACCGTACGCCGGACGGCCGAAGCGCGTCGGGCCCCAGGTGCTGAAAGCGCCGCTACATAGACAAAAGCTTTTCCCACGGGGTGCAGAATAGCCCTATATTTTTCCCCGCATGGCATCTATAAACTTAAGACTTAAGTGTGTATAATAGGTGACACCTTTTTCCTGTATTTTCCTTGCCTACCTATATATTAATATAACCTTTTTAAGCCGCAAATGTAAAGCTAATCCATATCGTCGTCGTTTTAAATAACCTCGGGTAAAAAATTAGCAGCCCATTCCGAAGACTACTTAAGTCTTAGGTACTTAAAGTTGATGAAAAAGATGGCCTCGGCGATTTTTCTTTATGACGATTATCATTACCTATACAAAGCTTTTCGAAATCTCAAGTCATACAATTAGCAACAATGATTGTTAGTATAAAAACTCGACTTACGTAGATGATACTTGATACTTTAAGTACTTGTAATTTAATATTTAACTAACCTAAGATATAGATTTCATTAAAAACGAACGAGTGTTCAAGAAAAATCACTATAATAAACATAAATAAGCATCTTTATATGTCAAAGAATCCGGTAGCGATGATAAGATCCAAAAAGGATCCATAAATCCTATATAGAAATGAAATGGGCAAATGACGATATACCATACTTGATAAACGAAGGGGTAGCTTGTCACGTCAAACAGGGTGAGTATGTCGTGATCCGCCCGATTCGTTGAACTCGCCAATCACGACACTAAAAGACGTCCCAGATTCGGCTTGGTCTTCCTAAAGCTGGCGTGAGCTATCTACAAGCTATCTCAACTCAGTCATCGTTGTTATGATGCCATGGACCAGGGCCATGGCTCTCATCGATGTCCTGCAGTTTTATCTGCGAGTCACCTCAGCTAGGTAAATACCTAGGACCTAGGACCCAGGTGTCTTGATCGACGAGCGAACTCTTAGAATTCGTATGAGATTTTCTTGGTTACTTACCTAGTGCCTACCTATCTAAGCACCTACATCTTGCTATATCCTTCTTTTCTTTTCTTCTATATCCTCTGTCGATCAAGCTCGCCCTTCATTAGAATGGCCGAGAAAAGCGCAATGCAAGATGTCGGCGGAGACAACTCCGGCGCCTCAGATTCCGAGACTGGAGGTTCTGCTAGTATCGATGAGAGAGCGCTGCTGAGAAAACTAGACTTCCAGCTCTTGCCTGCCGTGGGAATCTTGTATCTCTTGTCCTTTCTTGATCGAAGCAATGGTAATTACGATCCAACTCCCCTGACCAAAGGCTCGAGTTTATGTGTGTTTGCTGATCTGCTTCGTAGTTGGCAATGCTCGTATCGAAGGCCTCCTCAACGATGTACATATAAGTGAGTAAGCCTTAAAAGTGTTGTTTGTTGTTGCTGACTGACCTCTGATACAGCCGGAAACCAATATCTTACCGGATTAACGCTGTATTTCGTGGGATACGTACTATTTGAGGTAGGATGTTATCAATGAACACCACAAGATCTCGACATACCATAGAACGAACTATAAGTATTGATTGAGCCATAGATCCCTTGTAACATAATCCTCAAGCGTACCACACCACGCATCTGGCTGCCGACATTGACCATTGTGTGGGGCATCGTCGCGACTTTGACTGGTATTGTCTATAACCTGGCAGGATTCCTCGTGGTCAGGTTCTTCCTAGGCGTTGGTAAGTATCCCACGTCCGTCTGTTTTCTCTCCCGAAAGGCTAATAAAAGCTCTCAGTATGTGACAAAATCTTCCATGTGATCATGTGGCTTCGGATAGAAGCCCTCTTCCCCCAGACCATGGTCTCAACATCCCTTGTTCTATATTAACGTGAACCAGGCTGAAAGCGGACTATTCCCAGGGGTCGTGTTTTACTTCTCCATGTGGTATAAAAGACGGGAGCGACAATACCGTATATCGCTTTTCTTCAGCGCGGCGTCTTTGGCTGGCGCGTTCGGCGGTATCTTAGCTTACGTTTGTATAACCCGACTCTATTTTGCGGTAATCTCTATGCTGATATAGAGATAGGGCATCGGGAGAATGGGAGGCATCGTGTGGCCGAATGGATGGCGCTGGATCTTTATCTTGGTTCGTAGCATCGCCATGTCTAACTACTCACTAGCAGCACCTCTAATTCGTCAAAAATAGGAGGGTATCCTTACAGTTCTCGTAGCTGCGGCGGCGTATGGCTTCATACACAACTACCCGGACACTTCCAAGTTCATCAGCGAAGATGAACGGAAGTTCATTCACCAGCGCTTAGCAGCCGATAGTGACGCAACCCACGACGAGAGATTTACGTGGGGGGCTGTGATGGAGGCGCTGAAGGATTCGAATTGTTGGCTTTATGGCTTGGGTTTTCATACCATGAGCTTGCCTCTCTACACATTATCTCTATTCCTCGTACGTGACATCCGGCGGCATCGGTGTATGAAAAAAATACTAATTCGCTTTTTGGCAGCCTACCATTATATCTAATCTCGGCTATACAGCTGCAACTGCACAGTTGCTTACTGTGCCCCCTTACGCCTTCGCCTTCATCACGACCGTCACGATAGCTGTTCTTTCCGAGCGGCTCGGCCAGAGGGCGATCTTCATCGGCGGCTCGGCCATATTCGCGGCTATCGGTTATGCCATACTGCTCAGCAACACCGATCCAGCCGGCAGACCAGGAGTTAGTTATGTCGGCGTGTTCTTCGCGGCGGGAGGAATCTACCCGGCTACGGCTTTGGTGCTGTCGTGGCCCGCTATCAATGTGTCCGGACAGACCAAGCGAGCCATCGGCAATGCCATGCAGATCAGCATCGGAAACTTAGGCGCCGTATTGGGCACGCAGTTGTATCGTTCTAGCGACGGCCCGAGGTTCATCGTAGGCCATTCGTTGGCCCTTGCGTATCTCGTCGCTAACGCGGTGGTCGTGACTTTTTTGGGGATCAAGTTGAAGAGGGAAAATGAAAGGCGAGATGCGGTAGCGGAAGAAATAAAACATGTTGGGGAAATTCCAGACTGGCGGGGAGATTCAGACCCGAGGTGGCGTTTTGAATATTAATACTTAGGACCTAACCTAGGTAGGTACATAAGACCTGAATAGCTAGACGTGGGAATAATAATGGGTGGGGAATTAAATAATAAGGGGTAAATGCAGAGGACATAGCCCGCCAGCCTGCCTAAATGCTAGTAGTACTATACAACAGAAATTCTAGGCGTAAGATCAGTAGACGCCTCTTCGCTAAGATCAGCACAAAAACCACCACACTGTCTTTCTTCATTTACGGTCGAGACCCGCCATCCGCCTAAACGCCGAGTTCTCTAGTATGGGAAATTCCCCCTCCATCTGGATATCGCTAGCCTTGAACTGATCCTTATACCGACCCATCGCCATCTCCGTCAAGAACTGACCTAGTTCTGCCGTAGGACTCCAGAACGACGGCAGGCCATACCTAACAGCGGGCCCCAAGGTAGCTCCGGTAACCCTGATGGCAAAAGGTTGGGTCGGGATATAGGGCTTGATAGCATCATGCCTCGCTGCATCGATGAATGCCGGGCGGACGGAACTTGCGTGATAGAACGGGTTTGCCTTGCGCATCTCGGCCAGCGCCAGCTCCGTCTCCCCCTTGACCCTGGCGAATATGGCAGAGAACCTGCCTGGCTGCGTTGTGGCGCCATTGCCCGAGACATACACGAAGTTGAACGGCTCCTGTTCCGACGCTAGTGTTTGGAAAGCCTTTGAGGCTGCTAACGCGTAATCTTTGGTTATTTTTACGTATTCCCTAAGTGGAACGGTTAGCCGATTTTGAATTCATTATGCTGGAGTCGCATCTTTAACTTACTCTTTACCAACTTGAGTTTGACTGATACCCAGGGCCCATACGCACCCAGTAGCGCCCTTGAGTTGATTGAGTAGCTCTGAATCGTAACTCTCGAAGTCTTTATGGATTATGACGTTGATTCGAGGGTCTTTAGCATCCTCGGCCATCTTAACCGGTCGTCGGCTGAGGATAGAGATCTTGTTGATATCCTTCATCTTGATCATGGCGTCGAGGACCCCTGAGCCTACGAGGCCAGTCGCTCCGGTAAGTATAACATGCATTTTAGTGAATGGCCAAGATACGTTCTTGAAATGAGGAAAAAAGTGCTAATATGAGGAGTGGTAGGACTCGATGTCGACAATATTGGCCTTGTTAAGTATCTTATAGTCAAAGAATTTTTTTTATAAGAAAATCTGATTTGATCACTTTTAAATATTGGAATGCTGCGAAATGTCATCAACGCTTAGTAGAAGACCATCTCCATAACATAAGTCTACGAACATCACGGCTTTTATGCAACTATCATCGGATTTACTTGAGTCAGCTTAAGATTACGGTTTTCAGATTTTCAGCCCTATAGAATTAGTTTGATGAAAGCTGACGCTAGCCTACTGCGAGATCACCGCCTCGCTAGGCTGCTCAGGGGAGTCGTATGCGTATATCGCAAGTCTAGCACCGGTCGTAAGCGGATTTAGGGCGAGCCAACACCAGCAATGCATAAATTCCGCGGGAACCGTCCACTTTTTTCGGGGCAACGCGGTGAATTAATTCACGGCGTGGGCTAATTTCTTGCCCGACCGTCTGTTGCTCTAACATGTAGCTGTACGAGCATATTCTAGCATGGAACGCGAATCATGTAGATGGCTTTGATTTCGTCTGAGGTATTGTAGCAATGTCAATCGAGTTCGACACTTTACTCTCGTAGTCGTAAATACGATACGATGTGATGTTGAAGAGTCTCATTGGTGATCTCGTTTCCGCGCCGGATTTTAATTTACAACTTGGAAGTGTTGACGAGACTAGATAGTACACGCAATTTGAAATTGCTCAGAGTGGCCGATCCGGAATCGAAAATGTCGCATTTTAGTTTAAACCGTACTCGAGTGTCGTATTCTTCTTTTCTTAAACTGGTAACTATAGCAGAAATTTGCAATGATAATGCGACGACAAACATAGTAAACTAGAAAATGCCGTCTTGACATACGTCCGGCGATACTCTGAAGAATTTCTCCATTCGATAACAAAGACCAAAGTCAGTGACGGAACTGACAACGTAAGGTTCTATACCTAGAATCGATCGTCTAGATCTTGCTACTTGGCTAGCTGGTAAATGGGTGGCAGGGTGGCAGGGTGGCAAATGGTAGGCAACGGAGAAACCATGACGAGATATCGCCCTCAGGCTTCAGCCCCAAATCTCAACGAATTCTTCCTCTTTCAAAAGGGTCGGTCCTAAGATAAAACATATGTCATAGGTTGGTACCTAGCTACGGACTTGGTTACCGCGATAGGTAGCTGGTAACAAGTAAGCTTCGATGCGATGGCTAACGCAAGTTAACCGTGATTCCGGTCCCTGCTTCAGGCGGCTGCGTAGGATGCGTGGCGCTTGTCTACCTACATAGGACATAGGACCTAGGTAGTAGTAATGCGGGTGGGAGAATGTATGCGGGATTGCATCGATAGCCGCTAATTTGCCTCTTAATAGTGTGTGTGCGTGCGTGTGTGTAGGTAGAGTTGGTTTGTCTTACTACAGCCCTAAACACCAACTTCACGCGACTAATGTGAAACTTGTATTGCGTGACACGGGAAACGGTGTATCCTTATCGATGACAATTGATGCGCAAGTTTGAGTGGTCGAAGTCATGAGCCTGCAGTAATGTGGAATGCCCAATCGCCAGCTTTGTAGTCTCCGCGTGGCCGGTTCAGCTTCAGCTCCGAATTTGAGGTTGTCTTGCAGACAAGCTACATGAGCACGGGATTCGTCCCTCTCACCAACAATGTTGCGTATTCCTTTCCCATCCGAGTCTCAGCTACAACCGGCTTCAAGGTTGTGTATGCGGTAGGCTCTCGTGCTCTACACTTTTCCTAGTTGGTATAAGGATAAGTCAATTAGAAACTGTTGACGGCGAGCGGATTGGGCCTTAAGGTCTCCTTCTTTTCTGACTGCTAGAAGGTACTAAGGATGGATATCAGTATGAAATGTTAAGACCGGATGAGGAATGTGTCAAGTAAGCAACCAAGCGAGGGCTGATTACGGGTCCCTGGTTAATCACGTTAGGTAGGTCAGAGGTAGGTATGTATGTCGAAGAAAAAGCCAACGAATCGGCGTTAGTTGGTAAAACAGTAGCATCGCCTAGAAAGATCGGACGGCCACTGCAGAACTTAGTAATTCTAAGACTCTGAGTACCTTAGATATCCATGGACCTTCTGTTGTCGAGTCCTGGCAATGTGATGTGAGCGAATCCCGGTCCCCGTATCACACTTACTACCTGGTCGAATAGGGGAAATAAAGACGTAGCGTCGGTTGATGAATGTGGCAGTTAAGGTGGTAGCGATGATGATGATGGACCTCATGGTTAGTGGTTGGTTGGTGTGTTCCGGTTTGTTCCCATAAAGCGTGGTTTTCCTTCCAACGGCCCCCGATCGCGGGATGTGGGGATGTGAAGGAAAGAAAGTATTGAGAAAAAGAACATTGAAGCTTTCAAGGAACTTCCAAGGTTGACAGTGGCAGTTGTTCCATTAGAGAAATATAATGTAGGTAAGACCTACCTGGTTTCAGGTCGTAAGTGCCTACTGTATTGTACAATCGAAAACTTAATACCATTACCATCACGTGATATCTTTTCTAATCGATCCGAGGTCTCTACTAGACATGATCTAGGTATTACACCATAAATAATTCACTCGCAGTTGCCCTCGAATTTGCGTACATTGACGTACATGTTACCTCATTCGAAAAACTTCCAAACATTGGACCATTGGACCATTGGTGCATTGGTACCCCTACCCTCCCCTACCCTACCCCTTGACAGCCCTGACAACGTTAAGCTTCCAGCTTAGACAGTGCAAGGAACCCTGGACTCTGGAGGCAGTGGAGGCAAGAAAAGTGCGGGGCCAAGGCGCTTCTACCGACCCCAACAACCTTGGAACCCTTGGAAGCTTTCTTCGAGTCCACCTCGAATCTCTCCAAAGCTCTCCCAAAGCTCTTCAAAGCTCCCGGGAACTTCGCGAAACAACTCGCAAAATTCTAAGATTCTTTCTAAAATTAGGAATAACTTGGTCATATCAATCTCAATCTCAATCCCGATCTCATGTTAGACACAAGACGCGCCCTGCCGTCTACTCTTCCGTCATATGCTCGCAATTAATTAATTCGTATGGCCTCCTCCTGTCCGCCGCTTTCCCATATCGGATCGAATGGCGCCGAAGTCAGAAACTGATTCGAGAGACGAGGAGCGCCTTGCCGCCTGCTTCAACTGCAAGAAATCGAAGCTGAAATGCGTTCGTCCAAGCGGGTCCTCTACCTGTACTAGATGCACTCAGCGCTCGATTCAGTGTTCCGCGCCGCTTTTTCACGTGGGACGACATAAGGGCGTAAAGAAGTAAGATCTGACGTTTGACATTTGACATTTGACATTTGACGTTTGACCTATGACATTTGACATCTCTAACATCCATGGATGTAATATTTCATAATAATTTTATCCCTAGAGCCTCGCGAAATCTAATTGACTGATCTCTTCGGATAGCAAACACTCCGGGTTGGAGAAGGCCGTCTTTCAGATCGAGCAGGCCTTGAGAAGGTCACACGCAGGCGCTATCGATCAGGTGCAGACGGCCGAGCAAGCCACAGAATTGAGATTCCTGCTTGAGAGAAGTAGGGAACTTTTAAATGGTCGAGATGGACTCCCGCGGCGCATATCGCAAAATGGTATAGAACATGATCAGGCGTCCTTGTCTCCTCAGCAGACACCTCCCTCGATAGGGACCTCACCTTCGCAAACCTGTTCGCGCGATGACCCGGCAGTGCATACCAAGGTCGAAGAAGATCAGCTCAGCTTGGATGATGCCGAGAACCCGCTGCAATTGCTCGCCCGGACATCCGAATTATTATCATCTATAACGCCACAAGCGCAAACAAACGGGACAGGGCGAATTCCTAAATCGGTTCCAAACCGAGCTGCTTCTGGAGAAGGCGATGATTTACAAAAATTCTTTGGGCGTTTCCAAGCCCGATTAGATGTCGGCGAAGACCTAGATCCGATCGAACTAGGCCTCATCACCCTTGCAGAGGCCGAAACATTGTTCGCCTAGTATGTCTTCGTCGTTTCATATTCTACATTTGTACAGTCTTTAAGTGCTAACTAAATCACCTTAGTTTCTACGAAAAGCTCTCACATACGCGTTGGGGCATTGATCCCGTAATACATACGGTAGAGTTCGTTCGAAGCCGCTCGGCTTTTTTGTTGACTTCAATAGCTGCTGCGTCGGCATTGTTCTCACCCTCGATGGAATCGTTATATAAGCGACTCTCAAACCACCGACAGAAGCTCGCTGGCCTTATCATGTCGAAACGCTACAAATCTGTGGAAATTATCTTGGCTTTTATGGTCAACATACCTTGGATATCGGCTGGTGAACACTGGGCCGACGACGAGACTTCGACTTATCTTTCTATGGCTCTAACGATCGCCTTGGACCTATCCCTCAATAAAATCATTCTACCTCCGTCCACGGAACCGCGGAGCCCGAGAGATACTATTGCTATCTCCGATTGCATCTCTGGCCGAAAGGCACTCAATATAGACGGGTTGAGCGATATTGATCCAGATTCGCCAAGAGGACGCAGACTCTTGAGAAGAAGAGAACGAACATGGTTATCTCTATTCGTTCTTGAAAGAGGGTATTGGCATACCAAATCTTTACTTAAATGAAGCCGACTGACCCCGTTTATAGCGTATGTCTCGCAAGAGGAAGAAATTACGTTTTGCCAATGTCGCCGCTCATTGAGAGTTGCGACCAATGGCACCTCAATGAACTAGCAGACAGGTGGGACGGTTCCATTGTGTCTGTCGCCGTTTTAAGGCGAGATCTGGTATGGACATCTTTCCGAAAATGGAAAATAACTGTACGCTAATTGGCTACCTGCCATAGACGACTATTATTACAAAAGTGAAGGCGATATGCGATAGCTATGTTAATGGCAATAGCGAGTCATCCGTCGTTGATAGGTAAGTTATCTAAGTCGTGCGGTCGAGAAGTGTGCTCACATCAATCGATCATAGAGTCAAAAGTGAAATCACTCTTTTCTTCGATAAATGGTACCAGACATGGCCCGTACAGTTGGGCGATCGCGAAAGTGAGTTTTCCATGAACGACGAGTTTGAATTGTGTAACTAACCAATATAGAGCTCTCATTACCCCCATACGTTGAGATTCTTGCTTCTCATACCCGACTATCTCTGTACAGCTCCGTGATCAATCATGGCACTGCGCCTGTGGGAGCACGGCATTTCTTCCGTGCTGCTGGCCTCTCATCTGCTCTGAACGTCCTGCGAGTCGCCGTTCAGGGCGAGGGACAGTTGAGATCAATGCCTAACAACACAGCCATTATGATATCATTTGCGGCATGCTTCGCACTGAGAGTTAGCACCGTTGCTGATGGCAGAGGCTCTAGCCTAGCTCCTAGTATCAGAGCTTTAATAGCAGAGACTACAGATGTACTGGAGAGGATAGGATCTACCCCGATTCAACGGAAGGGCCTCTCTTGTCTATTCGCCGGCCAATTGAGACAGATCCTCAGATATGCATCGCGAGCTTCAGAAAATACGCAAGCTCTGCCGGAGGCTAACGGAGACGTGGCTAAGAACGCTCCTATTTATGCTGACATGGCCGCCGCTCACATGGCCAACCACCCCGGAGCGATGCAAATAATGCCGGTCTCGGCAACAAGTCTGCCGCCGGACTACTTATTATTCTCTACCATGTCTGACGAGAACCAGTTAGATGAAGCCATCCACAGTACCGACATTGGGCTCAACGCGTTTTGGGAAGATTTTCAATTTCAGAGTGCTGATCTAGACTGGATGGACTGGTCGACGTTCGGGACGTAAATGTTTAAATTCTATATCTACGACGTGAGTATACGGCACTTGGGCGTTCGCGGTGGGGAGGGAGGGGGGTTACGGGGAGCATCGCACGGTGTTGGAAACATGAAACAGGAAATGGGTTAGAGTGATTTTTGGATAATTCCGGTTCAATGCATTGTTTACTATATGTCAGCTTATATCCATAGATGCTAGGGAGAGCGTTTATGACTTCTCTTGAGCAGAGGCGAAAAAATTTAAAAAGGTTACACTCTGTTAGGACCCTTCCTGCAGGTGATGCTACAATAAGTTGCAAACACGTTTTGGATGCCCGGAAAAAAATTCAAAAGATTCTAACCATACATAGGTAGGTACCTGGTAGGTATCTCGTAAATAAAGTCCGAGAGGATGTTTACTAAATAATTTAAAAGGAAATCCAAAGTAGCATGCCACTCGATGTGAGCTCGTGAGCTTCTAGAACAGAATTCGAATATTTGGACGACGCAGCTTAGATGTAAGATGTGTTAAGATGCCTAGGCCCTATCTACTACCTAGGCTCTAGGGTCCTAGGGTCTTATGCTAGATATCGCCCGTAGCGCGGCGTCGCGCACGCATGATGTGGTACCTAGTAATACTACCTAATAACGAGTTTTCCCCAATCGCAAAGTGACAGGGGCGCATTCGTTGAGGCCAAGCCAAATAGGTGTGTTCAGAGGCAGCATTCCATTCTTACCTCTCTTTCCCTTCCGTCTCGGATCCTACATAGTACACACCAACCCGGAGCTTATCATGTCGTGACATTGGCGAAACTGACTTGTGGTAGTGGTAGTGGTAGTGGTAGTAGGTAGTAATGAATTTGATTTCCCTGCTCTTAAAGATTAGGTCAAAGAGCCGTCAGCTTTCGGGGATATATCAAAGTCCGGGAAATGGATACCTCCCCGCAGCGACTCCGCGTTGCTAATGGATTAGTCGCCCTTGGGGCCTTGGCCTTGGTCGCTATTACTAGTTGCGAAGATCGCTGTCACCTGCTGTAGCCACCAAACAGCTTACTGTCCGCTAGGGTAATACCCAGGTCAGCTTAGGTACTTGCACAGTAAAGTCAAACCCCAAGGGCCAAGACTGGAAGCGAGGAGGTTACCACTAGGTACTTTTACCCCACACCCGTACGCCAATTTCGATGAATTCAACGGCCTGTCGTCCCCTAGCTGACCCCCCTGGTTCCCCCAAGCTAATGTACTAGTAATCTAATTCCCCCGCAACATGACTGGAGTTCCTCGATGCCCCAGGTAACCTGTTGTATCGTTGTATTGCTGTGTGTCGCTGTGTCGCTGTGTCGCTGTGTCGCTGTGTCGCTGTGTCGCTGTATGTATTACCAACACCTTGGTCCCAGCAGATATCCTAGCAGATATCCCATATCCTAGCATATCCCAGCAGATACCTAATCCCAGCACCGAGCACTATCACTCAAATGACTCCGCTGTTGGTGCAACTCGGGTTAAGTTCTTCTTCGCTGCTTCTGCAAAGCTTTTAATAAAGGTTGGCTGTGCGGTGTCCCGAACGGCAAGAATAAACCCACCGAACCTTCTTCCTCTTTTCATCCCGTCTTTCTTTCTTTCTTTTTTCTCTCTCCTTCGTATTCCTATTCCCATTCCTATTCTTCTTCATCTTCGTCTTCGGTTCGCGACACGGAAAAAAAGAAAAGAGAAGAAAAGAGAAGAAAAGAGAAGAAAGGAAAAGAGGAATATAGATATTCTGTGAGAATGACGTCTTCCGAATCCGGCGAGAGGTCGTCTAATAAGGCGACGGTGGAGGAGCTCGAGAAGGGGACCGCGATCCAGGTCAGCTCTACCGACAAGCAACTGACGCGTAAGATCCTTTGGAAGCTAGACACGAGGTTCGACTTGAATTTATTTCATTTTGTTTTGTTTCATTCTCTCAGCCGACTCAAAAATAAGAAAAGAAAAAAAGAAATGAGAAACAGAAATGAAAAAAAAAAAATCGATGATACGTGATAGAGTCTAACCGTGTGAATATAGGATCCTTCCGGTTCTCGCGGTCCTGTTCCTCTGCTCGTTCCTGGACAGGACGAACGTGGGAAATGCGCGGCTGTACAACCTCGAGGGAGACATCGGCATCACGGACCACCAGTACGATCAAGGACTCGCCGTATTCTACGCGACGTACATCCTCAGCGAGATCCCGAGTAACTTGATCCTCAAGAAGCTGACGCCTCAAATTTGGCTACCATGCCTGACCTTCTTCTGGGGTGTGTCGGCTATGTGTCTTGGATTCGTCCAGAACTTCGCCGGCTTTGCTGGTGTTCGTGCGCTTCTTGGGTTAGTCAATTCTTCTTCCCACTCCCGAGGCTGTTTCGCCACATTTCTTTACCTACCTAATGTTTCCTCCCTTTCCAATAAGAGCCATCCTTGGCATATTAAAAAGCAGCCTCCCGATTCATAAGACCAAATTGCTGACTCGACGCGATAGATTAACTGAAGGTGGCCTCCTACCTGGAATTGTACGTGACCGGTTTCCAACACCAATTAGTATCGATATTTCGTGGCTAACAGACAATGTAGGTTTTATACTTGTCGACCATCTATACCAGGGGTGAACTCGCTCTGCGAATTGGTATCTTCTATACCGCTGCGTCTCTGTCCGGCGCATTCGGAGGTAGGCGTTCCTCCTTGCATCATTGAAGCTTACCCCTTAATAATAGTACAATGTTGATTGAGTCTGACATATCGTAGGCCTGTTGGCTCGCGGAATAGCTGAGATAGGCACTCGAGGTGGCCTCAACAAGTGGAGATGGATTTTCGTCATTGAGGGTCTCTTCGTAAGTCAACGCCGGCTCTGCGGCGCGCAGCCGATGGACGAACGCTAATCATTTCGAAGACTGCGCTCGTCGGAATTGCTGCCTACTTCCTACTCCCGAATGGTGCAGGTTCGGCCAAGTTCCTTACTCCCGAGGAGCGCCAGTTCGCTGTTAGTCGACTCCACGCCTCCAGCGGTAGCGGCGACGGCAGCCACCGTGAAAAGTATGTTTCGCCACGTTAAGCTTCTCTGTGTTATGACATCGTGTTGACGACTTTCGCAGGGAAGCCTCCGAAAGATTCGCCTGGTCCGAGGTGGGCCGCGGCGTCTTCAGCCTGCAGACTTGGTTCACAGCCTGCGCGTACTTCGGCATCCTCAGCGGCCTTTACAGTTTCGGTCTCTTCGTAAGTTGATACTGCACATCGTAAATCCCCCCCAGACAACTCGTCCTAACAAATCGCCATCAGCTCCCGACAATCATTTCGGGATTAGGATACACGGCAGATGAAGCTCAGCTGTGGTCCGTCATTCCCTACGCTGTGGCCTCGGTCGTTACAGGTATGTATAAATTCGAACGAGCCATTTCCCGTTGTTGACGAGACTGACGTTGACCAGTTATCACCGCCTATATCTCTGATCGATTCCGTGTTAGAGGTCCTGTCATGCTCTGTTCGTTGCCGTTGGCGATTATTGGATACGGCGTGATCGCCAACACGAAAAACGATAAAGTCAAATATGGTATGACTTTTCTCATGGCTACCGGTCTTTATAGTAGCGTGCCGCCCGTTTTGGGCTGGCTCTCGAACGTAAGTCATCCCATGTCCGTGCATGATGCTATGCTACCTAGTACCCCTTTGCTGACAAAGGACGGCATAGAACTCGGCTGGTCACTACAAGCGTGCTACGACAAGCGCGCTGCAGCTTGCCATCGCGAACTGTGGTGGATTCGTCGCCGTCTTCATCTATCCCAAGTCCCAGGGACCGGCCTACTTTGAAGGCCATACCATCATCATGGGATTGTTGTGTGGTGGATGGCTCCTGTGAGTGATTTCATCTTGTTGAGTAGGTACCTAGCTTTGGACCGCCTGTGGGCTAACAGACTTCCCAGGGTCGCTTGCAATGTGCTATACTGCTGGAAGATCAACCGAGACAAGGCGAACGGCAAGTACGACAAGTACCGGGGCTTTGGCGACGACCGTGATCCTACATTCAGGTTGGTGCTATGAGTTGACGGCGGTTTTGGATGAGAATGAGGGGAAAGTGAGCGAGTTTGCGTTTTGCGGGAACCATTAAAGACCTTCCCACGAGGGAATTATCATATGAAAGTGAAATCGATCCACCTTACCTTGGCGTGCGTCTAAGCGGAAGGTTGGCCTGAACGTCCCTTACTGAGGCATTTCATCGGACACCCCACGTGGTTTCACGACGCTCCATGATATATACTGAGATATCGAAAGGATACTTGGGAAGATAGGTCAGGTAACGAATAGGTTATGGGTATAGAATCGGTACCAATGGGTTCCCAGGAGTTTTTGAGGAATTTTTTTTTCAACGACTAGGAAATATAATATCTTTATAGTCGGTGATATTTCTTGGTGATAAAAGCATGTGCTTTGGCCTTGGGTTATTTTTTTTTTTTTTTTTGGAAGAAACACACGATACTCTCATGAGCATATGTTAATACCGGCTTCACAAATATTACCCGAGTTGAAGACTAGGACCAATGGATATGGAACCTCAACAACTGATTGGTCATTTTTAGGGACCGTTTGTTCCTGAATTAGCGCCTTAAATGTACCTGTGAGTGAGTGCCCAGGTGGGTTTCAGGTTGTCTGGTTGTGAGACTGTGAGTAGGCTCTAATAAAGCTAGCCGAGCTACTGTATAGCTAGGGTATTCCAAGGGTTCTAGGTGAGATTTCGGGGTTTCTTGAACCACCGAATTCCTTCTCCAGGGATCTTTTTTTTTTTTTTACCGCGGCATAACCTTATACTCTCGGATTCAACAAGGCAATAATTACCTATTATTCACTAACTCCCTTGTAAGCTCCAGTTACTAACACCTAAAACCAACACCTAAACAAACATCATCATCGGTTGAATTATCTGTTCAGGATCACCTAAGAGACAAGTCTATATAATAAGATTAATATTTATATCCATAAGCTAATGCCGTCGGACTCATCCCGATTTCGCATTAAGCCGTTTGGAAAACGATCGCGACAAACGGATCAACGTGCGATCTGAGACTTTTCGTCAAACGAACATCAACATCACCAGAATACTTGGTTAAAAAAAGAGTCATCCATTTTTACATACCTACCTAATTGGAGGGATCAGGATCAACCTATTTAATCTTGCCGTTGCTCACTTGTCTTACCATTTCTCATCTCTCATATCGTACCTACTAAGTACCTAAGAATAAGAGTGGAAGATGTCTAAACTTTCGAACACACTGAAGGCGCTCATCAACGCCAGCCACGCGAGTCCGGGATACACTCCCTCGTCGGCAGGCGTGCAGACGGCGTTGACGAAATTCGCCAGCGATGCGGCAGAGAAGAAAGTTGGATTGCCCGCTTGGGTGACAGTATCGGTAGGTGAAACTAAACAACATCTTGCTCTTATTCCCCTAGTCCTAGGAAATAGTGAAGAAATAGTGAAGGGGGAAAGAACGAGAATAGTGAATAAATAAATAACTAAACAAACCACCAGACAGCCGTCTCCGTAACCCTCAACTGCCCGGAGGCCATGACCCAGATCTTCCACCTGGCGAACTCTTCGCCTAGCGGGCCTCGCGGGCCGCGCACGGCGGCGCAGAACGCGGAGCTGATCCGCGAGGTCGGGCTGAAGTGCATATCCTTCAACGGGATCCCGCGCAGCATCAACACGCTAGGGGTCTTCTACAACAGCCTACCAGCCGACGTAGCATCGGCGCTGGACACGCGCGCGCGGCGCTCGCTGACGCCGGAGAATCTCGAGGAGCGCCAGCGCGACGGCCTCGCGCTCTGGGACTCGGTGTACCGGGGCTTCGAGCGCAAGCTGCTGGACAAGCTGGCGCAGTCGCACCCGGACCTGCCCGTGCACATCCTGCACGGCCACTACGCGACGCTGCTGGCGAACCCGCGCGGCGGCGGCGCGTACGACGACGCGCCCGCCAAGGTCGGCCGCGTGCTCACGTCGCTCGTCGCCGTCGCGTGTCTGCGCGCCCAGACCGGCGTCGCGCCGCAGGTCGTCTCGCACGTCTTCGGCTTGCGCAAGGCCTACCAGAACGACAACGACAACGCCGGCGCCGACGCTGAGGGCGAGGAGCCTGTTGAGGGAGGGGCTTGGCTCGCTACCGATGACGGAAACATCTGGTTGCTGGAGAGCGTGGATAAGCTGGTCAGTGTGATCACCGGCGGGCAGGGGACTACGTTTGCGCCTGGGTTGCGGCCGAAGTTATGAGGTGGTGGTGGAAGACGGGGAGAGCTGAGATGGGATGAGATAAGGCGTCGTCAGCTCGTGCGCCGAGGGGAATGGATTATGAGATGAACTACATACACAGGTAGTGTACGTACACACAAATTATGTACATAAGACTCTCTATCATGAGATGATGTAGTATCTACCTAAGGTACCTAGATCAATGCCCAGGTAATAAGAAGTAGGCATGTCTCATTTTGATATAGGTAACCTAGATATGAGAAATAAGGGCGGAATGATAATACGCTTCGTTTGACAGCCACCGCGGATAAGGAAAAGTGCGTGTTTACCTCTTGTGCATCAAACGCTGGCAACCCCTATTCCTACCTATGAGCAATGCAGCGAACTCTATATACAGAGAAACCTCCCGACATATGTATTCCACCTTACGCCGTCTCACATGGCCACCTGCTATCTTTTGCCTCATCTCTCGTGTCATCTCCAAATCTAATCTAGAACGTCTTAAGATCGTCCGCGACCGTAAACTCGGCATCCGTCTTCGCCTTGACAGTGTCCAAATCAACACCCTCGGCGATCTCAGTCAGCGTCAGGCCGCCCTTGACGCGGTCCACCTGGAAGACGGCAAGGTCCGTGATGATAGTGCTAACGACCCCCTTCCCGGTAAGGGGAAGTTGACAATCTTGGACGATCTTGCTGCGGCCCTTCTTGTCGACGTGCTCCGTCGCCACGACGATCTTGGTGTGGTCCGGGTTCGACACGAGATCCATGGCGCCTCCCATGCCCTTGAACACGCGCCCGGGGATCATGTAATTGGCCAGGTCGCCCGAGGCCGATACCTGGAAAGCACCCAGGATCGACACGTCGACGTGCCCGCCTCGGATCATGCCGAACGACTCCGCCGAGTCGAACGTCGACGCGCCCGGCAGGAGCGTGGTCGTCTCCTTGCCCGCGTTGATCAGGTCCGGGTCCGCTTCCGCCTCGCTCGCCGGGTACGGGCCCATGCCCAAGATGCCGTTCTCGGACTGCAGCCAGACCTTGGTGTCCTCGGGAAGGTAGGAAGCGGCCAGCGTGGGGATGCCGACTCCGAGGTTCACGTAGTACCCGTCGTGGAGCTCCTTGGCCGCGCGGCGGGCGATGCGGTTTCGAGAGTCCAGCGTGGCGGGCTTGCCGGCAGAGGAGGCGTCCGATTTGGGCGGCGCCACTTTCAGGACCTCGAAGTTCTTGGGCGCCGTGGCTGGCACGATGCGGTCGATGAAGATGCCGGGCAGGTCGACTACGTCCGGGTCGATGGACCCGATCGGTACGATGTTTTCGGCCTCGACTATGGCGATGCGCGCTGCCTTCGCCATGAGGCCTGCGTACGTCTTCGTCGTGTATCTAACAGCGAGCGTGTCAATACCACATGCTCTGGTGAGATGAAGGTCGGAGTAGACTTACTTGAACACGCAGTTGCCGGCTTCGTCGACTTTCCACGCCCTCAGGATTGCTACATCGCCGGGTAGCGCAGTCTCCATGATGTACGATCTTCCATTGAATACCCTCGTCTCTTTTGGTTTGCCCTTCTCGAGAACAGCTTCAGGAGTGAAGCGCACAGGTATCTCGCCGGTTTCTATGAACGTCTTCCCGCCCGTCGCCGTATAGAACGCCGGAATACCAGCACCGGCGGCCCTCAGCTTCTCCGCGAGCGTGCCCTGCGGACATAGCTCGACCGCGATCTTTCCTGTGAGGTATTGCTTCTCGAGCTCCTTGTTCGACCCTAGGTATGAGAGGATGATGCGATTCAGCCGTCCATCTCGCGTGAGCAGCGCCAAACCGTGGTCGCCCGAACCGGCGTTGTTCGAAACGGCAGTGAGATCCTTGAGGCCTTTCTTGTGGATCGCTTGGATGAGAGTTTCTGTACGAATTCGCGATTAGCGATCAGCGACTAGTGACTTGTGCATACACTCGAACCATTCGAAAGACGGTACGTCGCGAAGCTTACCGGCGACACCGCATAGCCCGAAACCAGCACTGAGAATAACATCGCCGTCCTTGAGGTCCGCGACAGCCTCGTCCGCGGACTTGAAGACTTTGGATCCGCCCCGTGGCGCTTTCGTCGGCGCTTCGGTTGAATAGCACCGACGCGGTCGCACAACACACGGCGTGAATCTAGAACGGGTGACGACAGTGGCGCTCACGGCACTATATTGCCGTCGCACACTGGGTACTGCCCATCGGTGTGAAAGTTGTGCAGTTGTCCGTAACGCCAAACTCCGCGGGCGCGCCATCGTAGAAGGGGGGCAGAAGGGGGCAGAAGGGGGCAGAGGGAGAAATGTTCAAGGACCAAGATCGAAAGGGATCATTCGCGCTCGTTCGTTCGTGCCTTGGGAAATGGGTATATCTTCTTTTTTTCTTTTCTCAAGTCCGTTTACGGAGTTGTATGACTTCGAAACATGAAGAAAACGAACCTAGAATACCTATGAATGATTGGTTTTGTTTTCTAAGGTTATTATCATCATTATCTAGGTACCTATCCGGTCCTATCGTGACGAAATAGCTGATGGATTTCACCGAGGTTCGCTTTCGGTCTTCTGTGGCTAACTGTCCGGGAGCTTTCTTCGGCTGTTGATTTATTCCCGTCGCAATTCCTCGTACTCTTCCGCCTCCCGCTTTTCCGAATCGTCGGGAAAGCGTCACGCGAGATCAACTTAACTTAGACCCAATTACCCAATTAGTGAGCAATCTATTAATACTAGGTAATAGTAGGTATGTCCTAGCTTCAGGGGCTAAGTTAGTTCAAGGTTGTTATGATGTCTTATGACATATGTACTACCTATGGATTACGTCGACCTCACGTACCTACCAAGCTCGAATTGCAAGATCCTAGATCAAATCGGAGTCTGCTACGTACTAAACTAGTACTACTAGGTAGGGTACGTACGTGGGATCTACGTCGGAAGGAGTTTCGGAGTTTCGACTGTCTCACGTCTCACATGTATCACGCATCTTATCTTCACCTCCAATCATTCAAGACCCATCTACTAACAACATTTCAAAGAATTAAATTCAATAACAGCGCCTATTCTCATAATATCATCTTTATAACACCCCTCTTCATGAAAAAGGCCCGCTACCCAAAGTAAAACGTATCCAAAAGAAAAGAAGGTCGGGGGATGGGGCGACTATAGGTACCTAGGACCTAGATAATCAAGGGGAAAGGACAGTAAAAGTCTAGGTATGGAGTCATATCCAATCCAATGTAAGTTGTACTCGGAAAATCCAGTCGGGACGACCTACCGCCCCCGGTGGTATGCAATGCAGAAACGAAGCCTCCACCCTAGGTAAATGATCGGGATAAATGCACGTGGTATTGGTATCGGTATTTGGTATCGCCCGCCGTCTAACTAACGCCCAATGCTCTCTACTTTAATGCCGTATAACGTGGTAAGCTGGTCTGCGTCGACGATGCCCTTGCCGTCAAATAGCCATTTCGGCTTGTTCATATTGAAAGCAATCTTGCTCCAATCAAGCCTCTCCTTAGGTCGGTCCTCGCCAGCGTTACCGGCCGTCGAGTAGCCGCTGGTCTTTATGAGGCCGCAGTCGGGACAATCGTCTTCACAACTAGGCTCTGGCTTATAGCGTTGCAAAGGGTCGTTATCAGGTACTGAAGGACAAGTGTTGACGAGGTATTTGTGAAGCCTAAGTATATCGGTCTCCGATGGCGCTTTCGGGTCCCTGATGGGCCGAGGATCGGTTTCCCCCTTCTTTTCTACCTGGACGACAGGTTTTACCTTTACAGAAGACCTCTTGCTCAAGTGCTTCGTTGGCGTGGTTCGGAATTCGTCGAACTCGGTCGTGATAAGAATGGCATGACTACCATCGCAAGCGGCGTAAGGACTCGAGTAAACTTCGATCGGACCGCCGTCTTCTTTGAGTGCAGCTTTCCCTCTGAGAAGTTCCTTAATCTCAGTCCTAACAACCACAGGGTTGCAGCACGGGTCGAAAATAGCAATTTCTCTGGGTCCTTCTTCCAGAAGAGTCTTGACAACCTCGAGCGCCGGCGATTCTCTCGTATCAGAAGTGTTGGCCTTGAATGCATATCCTAGAAGGGTGATCTTCTTGCCCACTAACGTGTTATTCAGACAACTGATCACTCGCCTCGAAAATCGATCGCGTTGGTATTCGTTCATCTTAACCACCTGTCGCCAGTACTCGCCCACTTCTTCGAGGCCGAGAGATTCAGCTAGGTAGACTAGACTGAGGATATCCTTCTTGAAGCAACTCCCGCCAAAACCGATACCCGCTTTTAAGAACTTATCCCCGATTCGGGGGTCGTAGCCGATAGACGTCGCGATCTCGTCGACATTAGCTCCAGTCTTCTCACAGATCGCGGATATCGAGTTGATGCTGCTAATTCGCTGCGCCAACATAGAATTAGCCACGAGCTTAGCAAGCTCCGAGGAGTAAACGTTAGTAGTGATAATGCGTTCTCGTGGAACCCACGACGCATAAACATCTGCTAGGGCCTCAGCTGCCCACCGGCCAGACGCCGTCATCGAAGACCCAATTAGTACACGATCCGGAAACAGGAGGTCTTTCATCGCTGTACCCGCAGCTAGGAATTCCGGGTTTGATAGGATTTCGAAGTGGACGTTCGGACGGTGAACCGCCATCTATCAAGATGATTAGCAAGCTAAAGTCCACAACCCATCGAATTAATTATTGATAAACTATATCTTACAGTTCTCCGAACCAGGTCAGCTGTCCTACAGGGAACGGTTGATTTTTCTACGATGATGGTTCCCGGTCGAGCATGTTGCGCAACCTCGCTAGTGACGGCTTCAAAAGCTGTCATATCAGTAGCACTTCCCGCTCCAGCACCTCGCGTTTTTGTCGGCGTGTTGACCGCGATGAGAACGATGTCTGCCTCAGCAATGGTCTGCGCTACTTGGGTTGAAAAGAACAAGTTTGGTTGTCTCTCCGGCAAGACTGTCCAGCTGGCATGATGCTGTTGGTCGCAGTCGCGCACCTGCTTGCCCTCATCCGCCTGGTTAAAAAAAGAACATTTCCTGGATCCGTCGCGAGCAATGCGCACAATTTCTCCTAGACCGGGCTCGTAAATGGGCAAATGTGCGGAGTTCCATCTTCGGATTCGGTTCTCATTCTTGTCGACAACGGTAACACGAAGATGAGGGTTTTGTAAGGCAATAACCGCAGCAGTTGGTCCGCCTATGTTTTGGTTCAGTCTCGAAGCACAAAATATTATGCAGGAATCGCAATGCGCAAAATTCGAGAAGGGCGCAGTGCTTGGGGGGACAGGACAACTTACCAACATAACCAGCGCCCACACAACATACGTTTAAGATAGGACGTGACAAGTCTGCCATGGCGGAATTTAACACCCTCGGAAGACCGGCGCGTTCAAGGTCTGCGCTCAATTCCGCGGCGAGTAAAGGACTAGAAGATGAGCCCTCGTCGGGCGTGGTCGGAGCTGTCGAGGCGCCGTCAACATAGGCAATGACCTCTTCAGGTTCAATAGCGGTTGCTTGAACAGAACCCATGGTAGCTAAGTAAGGCTTGGTACTTGGAATGGGTTGAGTCTGTTCTTTAAAAGGCGACAGGCCAGAAATTCTGGACCTGAGATCGACTATCGAAGCTACAAGACGGCCTTTACGTGTCTTCAAAACTTGCGTTCTATGGTGGTGGGAACTCAAGAAATCAACAGCCACGGCGTCTTTAAAGCTATTCTTAAAAGTAGACATGCGAGTAAGTCGCCCGTCTGACGCGGTAGGTAGTAAATACCAGGTAGGTCGTAATCTAAGTTCGCAGCTCGTAATTATCTAGTCACGTAAGATAATAGTATAAAAGTAGCTGATAGCTGGGAACGTGAGGTGCGTGACTGCTTACTTGAGGAGTAATGATGTGCAGTGAGAAGCTGTGAAAAGCCGTGAGAAGCTGAAAAAAAAATGATGAAAAGAGGTAAGTCTAGCCTAGGTGAACAGGAAAGATGAATTCGAGAGAAGGGGGTCCTGTAGATAAGAATGAATCAGGTCAAGGTTAAGCTCGACAACGTCGAGAGTCGGGTACAACTAGAACGCCACTTGACCACAAAAGACACATGCGGCGTCTAAGAAGCTAGCCTCCTGGGGGGAAGAACAAGGTACATGGAGGATATATATGACCCAGGCTAGTAAATGATGTGCGATCGCGTAGAACGTCTACCGGAACCCTTGTTACATGCGCAGGTGGCGGACTATAGACGCGGAGCCAGTGTTCTGCTCAAACTTGTACCACGAGCCGAGCTTGTGTCGGATCGGGGTGGATAGGAAGGGGGAAGGGGGGGGCAAAGACATATAGGAAATCCAGGGAAATCCAGGTCTCAGCGGGCTATAGGTATGTCAAGTGGCATCCCATACAAGCGAGCATAATGTTTAGCGAACGGTACAGATGCCACGCGAACTGGTACTGTGCTCTTTACCTACTACTAGGTAGTCCATGTCGAGTCGTATACCTGCCTACCTACCTAGTAGTAGTAAGTGTTTTTGAGGTATACTACTTGGATTCATGGATACCTACTTGTCTACCGGAATAGGTATGCTCGGTAGGTATTGTTTACACGATTATAGCTGCGATAACGGTGGTACTTGGGCAGCATGGAAGCAAACTTGCATAGAATGTCCCACTGGGACCCAGATGGGTTTGCGCGAGATCCATCGAAGGTTGGGTCGCAGCCCAGACGATAACCTTTACCCATGGATATGTAAGGTACCTGCCTCCCTATCCACAACGGGGGAAAGGATGGGGGTGGGAGTTGGGAATGGGGATAAGGATGAGGATGAGGATGGAGATGGGGAATCTACGTGGGAGACTTCCCACGACCTCGCGGCTAAGGATATGGTGACTTGCTATAGTTTCACATAGTATATAAAAGTATGCTGATAGCCTGCTACTTATGTGAATACAGCTGAGCGTATAGGTAAATAGGTACTGCTAGGTAAAGAGGTAAACATCCACCTAGTACATGTAGTAGCTATCGCTGGCACTTGAAGCAGACGAGACGAAAAGTTACTTGAGAGATACCCATCTAATAATAAATTCTGTATGTGTTAGTAAACACTTTAAAGTATTGCAAGATATCTGACCACTTACTTAAACAATGAATATCGCGGCTCGGCGTAACTGTAATAGTATCCATGGGTGCTATATCGGATGATCACCGTATGCAAACAGTGCTCTAAGTACCTTTTTTCTTAGGTGCTCGTAATGAGTAAGTAAGGTAAGCTCGAACATAGTAATTGTATAGCGAACTGAGAACTTCTCCTCTTCACACCTGGAGACAAAAGTGTAACAATAGAAAGAAAAAGATGAGAGGGAAAAAAAAGAAAAGGTTACTCTAATGACGGTAGCGCAAAGTGGCTTTTCGCGAATAGATAGCCAACAGATAAGCATACCAAACACACGAGGGGGGAATGAAGGATGCTAATTCGTACATTGACAAGGCATTGGCTGACTAGGCAGTTGCGCCAATCCGGATAACCTCAGATACCAGTGGTAACTAGGTAGGTAGGTACTATGTATAGGTAGTAACCATCTAGCAACCTTGGTCCTTGGATGCTCTGGGATAATCTGGATGATCTGGATGGCCAGGGTGTGTTCAACCCGAACTGCGCATGGCATGTGACGTTTTGCCTGGGTGACGATATCTTGAGTATCTTGGACGAGCATCGAACCCATCGAACCCAATAACCGCCAATCACTTCAGCGCGATACTGGTTATTACCTACTAGGTACCCATTAGTACATACTAGTATGCTAGTATATGTAGGTATAAACTGTACCTACTACTTGCAAGGGAATGTCCAGTCAAGGCTTCTTCGTTGGACCCCGGATTTCTCTTGCATCTTGTCGATGTACGATGTGGGCGATGTGGGCGATGTGGGCGATTTGGTGAATTTGGTGGGTTCCTACGGTGGATATGGTGGATGTGGTGGATGTGGATCTGGAAATTTATTCCTGGAAAGTTCCCGTCAGGAAAATGTGCCGATGACGAGGAACTTGATTGGTCCTTCCATTTCTTCGTGTGTGCTGCCACCTGAGCTTGTCATTGGATCACTTCTCTCGTGAAGAAGGAACGGAAAGCTAAAAAGAGTAAATAAAAGGAAGGAAGGAAAGATCCAAGGAGATCTCTGCGCTAGGTACTAGGTAGAGTTTACTAGGTATGTAGTACCTACTAGGTAGTACTGTCAGGGACTCAGGGTTCGAGCTGAAGTACCGATAGGTTCGTGGTTCATTATCATCACTTACAACTTGGAAGTTACAACTTTTATTTGAGTTGCGATTTACGGACTTCCAAGTTTTTCTTAGCTTCAACTTGTGCGCCTCCAATGTTGCGAGAAATATTTCCTCCAATAACAAAAACAAATATAACGATAATAATCTTATATCTTTTATCCTATACATCATACATCATACATCCTATTCCACCAAATCTAAGCCACCGCACATACGTGGTTCGTGGTTCGTGGTTGGATGTGCGTGACTTGGGATAGTATTATTGGTCTTGTGGTCTCTCCGAGAGGAAAAGATGAAGATCATAGATGACTCGAATTTACCATACCGTCGCAACCATGGATCAGCCCCGTGAGCCCGGTTATTAGACCGCCAGCGACTGTATTCGAGACTTCTACTAGTCACGACGAAGTTATACGCACCTGTGGCTGACTAGACAAATTAGACAAATTCTACCCACCTCTTCTTAACTACTACCTAACCTAAGCTCTAGCTCTCGCCATAAATTCATCCATGATAGATCTTGGATCTTATCCCAGGGCCGTTAGTATCACGGGAATATTTCACGTTGCCCTTTGTCTTTGGTTCGCTGCCGTTGACCCTGGTTAACCAACACACCTTTCCTGTTATACACCTTTTACATTTTACATCCCGCACCGCCTATTCTACCTACCTAAGACTCTAACTCCTACATATTCCCCTCAACTACTAGTGCTTTTTCCTGCTGTTCTCCTTTCCGTTGTACTTTTTTTACTTTCCTATGTTATTGAAGAGTATTTTTCTACTCTTTTCATATATACAGATGCTATAATAAGCATGTGAGTATATCGTTGCCAACTCCTACATCGAATACTCATAATAAGTCCGGAAGCTCAAACATAAGCTTCGTCAGATACTAAAAATATCTACCCATCCAATAAGGAACAAATCATACTGATACTAGACATTCGAGTTAAATTCGAGACAGAGCTAAGGAGTTAGCGATGGCCGAGAGAACTCGCGATCTTAACGTCTTCCCGCCCGGTCTGCGCGGGAAGCGCATTCTGCTATGCACGGAGAGCCTTGGCCCCGTCAACGGCGTATCGCGCACCACCAAGATGTTAGTAGACCAGCTACGATCCAACGGCGCTCTCGTAGCCGTGGTCGCGCCTTATAACCATACCAAGGTGAACACCTTCAACCCCATCAGCTCTCCCGCCGGTAGTACGGTTTACTGTGAGGAAGTGCGCCTGACCGGGTACCCGTTGCCCTTCAACCCCGAACTTTCGGTGGCCTATCCCGTGCGGCTTTCGGAGTTGTATAAGCGTACGTTTGGCGGACCACCAGATCTCATCTACCTAGCTAGTCCCGCATCTCTGGGCTTTCAAGTGATGCTTCAGTTACGGCAATACACGAAGGAGTTGCAAGTTCCTCTCATCTGCAACTTCCAGACAGACCTCGCGGGGTACTGCTCTCTCCTGTTCCCCTGGCCGCTTGGCGATATCGCCAACCAGGTCTTCGGCGTTGTACAGGGTTACCTTTTCCGCGACACTTCGGTTAAGACTATATTTTACCCCAGCACATTTGTCAAATCGTATCTAACGTCAGTCAACGTGCCGGAAGATAAGATGGAGGTGTTAAGACGAGGAGTTGAAACCAAAGGATTCAGTCCGGCCAGGAGAAGCGAGCAGTTGAGGAAAAAGTGGGCGCCCAACGGGGAACCCATTTTATTCACCTGCTCGCGGTTAGCGGGTGAGAAAGGGTTTGCGTTCCTCGCAGAGGTGGCAAAGGAACTGGATAACAGGGGAATGGAGTTCAAGCTCGTCATCGTCGGCGGGAACCGTAACCCGGTGGTCGAGCAAGAAGTCAAGGATATGTTCAAGCCGCTCCAGGAGAAGGACAAAGTGATATTCCCCGGATTCAAGATCGGCGAGGAGCTGATGACGCACTACGCGTCAGCTGATCTCTTTCTCCACTGCTCCATCACCGAAACGTTCGGGCTCGTAGTGTTAGAGGCGATGGCGAGCGGTGTTCCGGTCATCGCGCGAGACGAAGGCGGACCGAGCGATATCGTCGAACACGGGAAAACGGGATACCTTGTGCGACCCGACGACTTGGACGACTTTGTGCAGAAGGTGCTAAAGCTCGGCTACGAGACGGCAACCCGCGAACAATTTGCCCAGGCGGCTCGCACGTTTGCTTGCGAGGCCACTTGGGAAAGGGTCAGCAACAAGGCGGCCTGGCAGATGCTCGATACGATCGAGCAGTTCGAACAGAACAAGGAGAACGATCCCCCGGCGACGCAGTATCCTATCATCGGATGGCTGCTTTTGAGCAGCCCCGTACGACATTTCCTCCTCCCGCAGATCGTGAAGGCGAAGCTGGCATGGGCCTTGTCGATCATCTTCTCGTTCTGGATGGTTGTCGGTAGCTATCTCGTTTTCGCAGATGCTGGGCATTTGATCAAGACTCACGCGCCGCGAGCCTCTTCTTGGCTTAAGTTCATCACTCGGGGATAGAGTGCCGAGGATCACGACAGTCGGGTTCTCGCTTGGTTGTATCTTCCCTACCTGAGCCATTTGCATCTTCCTGAACATATGATATTATCTATGGTCTTTCCTTTATCTATTTTGTTATACCCATCTCGCGAACTGCATCTTGAAACACGTACCATCATTATTACGTTGGGGCGTACTGGCAACTCTAGTCAACACATGGTTGAGTTAGAAACACGTGTCATATGTGCCATATGTTTCGTGTCATATCGGATAGTATCTTGGCAGGATATCAACTTTGGAGTCGTTCTGGGCCGACTGGTTTGAGTGGAGCGCGTATGGACACAGATATCTAGAATATGTACCTACCTAGGACCTAGGACCTAGGTAACCATGAATAGTAGAAACCCGAGTTTTCAATTAATGGATGGATAAGATCACCCGAACAAGATGCGCAGGATATCCTGCGTCTTCTCGACCTGTGCAAACTCCCCTTTTAAACTCGCAAGATGCACCTTGTGCACGGTCTCGGCGTCGAAGTCTCCCTTGGCAAAGGTAGCGCACGCGTCGCCGGCGACGACGATATCGCCCTCGTCTATTTCGCCGTCCGGACCGGCGACGGAGACGACGCCGAGATCGTACGCGAAGCGCGTCGTCGTGCTTACGCAGTGGTCCGTAGTCAGGCCGGCGAGGACGAGTTGTCGGACCCCTCGGTCTCTGAGATACGCTTCGAGCCCGGTGCCGACGAAGGACGAGTGCACGTTCTTGACGAAGCGCGGCTCGTGCTCGTGCTGCTGCGGCTGCGCGAGCGTCTGGGGCTGCGATCCCTCGACGAGCCGGCCGTCTACTTCGACCTGGGCGCCGGGGCGCAGAGGTGAGTTCGGCTCGGTGCTGTGGTGGTGGACGTGGCAGACGACCACGGCGTTTGTTGTGCCTCCTGCGCCCTTGCCCTCGCCCTCGCACTCATCCTGTTTTTTGTTATGTGCCCGAGCTGCCTCTAGCAAGAGTGCCACGTTATGCTCGAAATCCGGCGTGCTGCGGCTAGGGCCCCAATATGTCGGGTGGAAGAAGCCATTTTGGATATCGATGATGATCAGCGCTGTTTTGGCGGTGTTTACGGACTTCATTTTTTCTTTTTCTTTTTTCTTTTTTGACGCTGTGGCTGGATGGATCTATTGATTCACCTTGGCGCTCTATTGGATGGATGGATGCACACGATACGAACCTGACTTTATATTACCATTTTACGTAGGTCGCGTCAACGCCCTTATTTTGACATATTTACCTAATAGAACTTGGTGCGGTTGCTATGAGTCACTGAAATATGGATATCAGTTGACTCGTTCATCGCTCTCTGTCGTCAGTCTCTACATGGACAGAATGCGCCCTAGAGCAAAGCCCGCAGAACCCCGTCTAACCAGCATCGGCGCGGACACAGCACCTAGTCGCTTAGAAAGTATTTATTTATGACCTCGATCCTAGCTTCGTTTTGGAGATTCAGACACTGCAGGCAAATCTTGATCATGTCAATTAATTACCTGGTATACCTTCTTGATTTAGCGTGGCGGAGAGACTGGATCGTAAATTCGATGCCGTTAGACTTGATTGCGTGTTCTTTTTTAGAAGATGAGAATTGGCGTGCGGTACGAAGAAACGTCGTTTTATTCGAGAAGGAGGATTAAAGGACGAGCGCGTCGCGGCTGAGTAATTCCATCGCGTCCCGAAAAAGATCTCTGCTTTTTGATCGGTGCATGTCCGTAAATTCAAATAATTTGGGAAGCTCAAATTTGGGATACTGGGAGTTGAAATATTCCGAGGAGATCTCCTGTGCACGTTCACGGGTATTAGCTGTGCTGCGTTACTGAGTATTATTGTTTTTTTTTTTTTCTAAACCCGTGTTCTAGCATGACACCTCTTCAGGATATAACCAACCTGCAAGCTGACATACTACTATGTAAATAATAAATCTTTTTTCTTTCTTCTTTGTAGTCTTCTTTCGTATTATCTTATTACATAGTAGATATGAAAGAGATGACAAGGTCTCGCATTAGGCTACACGTAAACTCTGACGAGTGATGCTGTTTGATAGGGCTCGATGAAGCGTTGCCAGGATAAAAGTCGAAGTCTGATTCTTGGCTGTAACAAAAAGAGCAGGGGAACTGGAGATTTCGAGGCTCAAGAGTCAAGATGCGGTCTAGGATGAGTCGACAGGGGGGCTGTTAACTGCGTAGTAGGGCCCAGGGGGTAGAGGGGGTAGAAGGGGGTCATATTAGGGGTTTTCACAGACTTGGGCCAGCCCCAGTAAACCGTGAAATACAATAGATTGATTGGCTGACTTCATCGTAGTGCCACGATTTTTGTCTCATTGGCGTCCGGTTTTTTCGAAACCTTCTCCTTTTCCAGTATCGTCGCATCGTTGCATTGTCAGACGATCAGACACGAAAAATGTTAGAATTATCCGAGCGTCAAACTCAATCCTGTTGTCTTGTCGACAGGTAGAACTAGCAATGTTAGAAAAGAAGGTAGAAAAAGAGAGAGAGAGAGAGAGAGACTTAGGTAGATATTAGGCGCTGTTGGGAAATAGTCTCGGTTCCTTCGCCGGGCACAGTCCAGTCGGACTTCCAGCGCTGCAGCTATCCTGCTATCCTGTCATCCTGTCGGTCTAACCGAATTTTGTATGACGAAAGTCTCGGCAATCAGCAATGACCTACTGTTTGTAGCTCCAATAGGAAGTCTTGACTCCTAAGCCTCTTAAGCTATTTCTTGTTTCCTATTGGCTGCCTTCGCGCCGTCATCATGTATGGCAGAATGCAATTCTTCAACAAATATCCACTATATTTTGCTACTACGGAGTATATTTGTCTTGGCTTTTCTTTTCGAATGTACATAATATTGTTTTTTCTTCTTCATGGTACCGCCATTGACTCCTGAGTCTACGAGTCCTCAGCTCCTCGTTCCAGCGTCTGTATCATAACCATGAGACTCGTTGTCACAGGATGTACTGTGTACCGTAGGTTGTAGTATGAGAGCATGATCACGAACATGGGCTACGACGCCTCGTGTTCTAGGTTCTAGGTTCTAATCTCCTATGGGTGGTATTGGGGGTTTGACCATACGCCGCTCCACACCAGGCCTAACATCTTGATCTGTCTAAGCCGCCCGAGCAAGATCGCTGGACGACCCACCGTCATGCTATTGATCGGTTTGGGGGGGGTGTCTTGGGTGTCTTCGTAGGCACCCCTTGTCTCATAGCATCTGTTCTAAGATATCGAGCTGATATCCTATTATCCTGTCACTCTCCTTACTCTCCTCTCCTTTCTCCCCGTCGCCTCTCCAAGCTTGGGTCGAACCAAACAAAACAAAACATAACCGCCTCTCCTTCCCACCGGGCAGGTCCCTCTTTTTCTTTCTCTTTCTCTTCTCTGTCGTTAGATCTCTAATCTGATCGCCGCTGTTCGAGTCCCCGCTCACGGTGAAGTTGAATACCAGCTACGAGACGGACAGGTTCCATACGCTACGCTCTTTACAGATACAACATACCCTTCGACCGCCGGCCGGCTAATTCACATTCACAAGATAAAATACTTTATTCCAATATATATAAATACATATAATATCTAACGATCTAGCGAAGAAGCTATCGTCAAAAATGGTTTGCAAAGGTGCTGCTCTAGCCTCGTTGGCGTTTGCCTCGTCGGCACTCGCTAGTAATATGAACCACGCGATGGGTGGTATGATGGCTCCGCGGGCGACAATGTTGGAGACGAGATTCGAAGACGAGCAGGACGATTCGTTGCGGAGACGACAGACTTCGACGACAGCGGACACGAACTTGACACAATGGAACACGGACACATCAGCAGCTTGCGAGTCGGCGCTTTCTCAGCTCTCTGCAGCTACCAACCCTTCGGGGACGGCCGTCTGCTACAATCTGTTCAGTCTCGACACCAACGCTGGTACATTCATGGCCGATCTACGTCTCTTCCAAGTATCGACGCCTTCCGGCGACTTCGAGAACATCCCTCCTAATGAGATCTCGGTTGGGCTTCAGTACAACGGAGCCTCCGTCTCGCCAGTCAGCTCGACCAACCAGTCTGCTTCCTCTTCGTCCAGCGTCGGCAAGCGGCAGAGCTCGGCGCCCACGGTTCTCCAGACGTACATGTTTGTCGGTCAAATAGACAAGAGTCAAATGGCCCAACCCATGACAATGTAAGTAGTGAATATGGATCATGTGTCGAATCTCGCGCCGTAGATGCTTACAATGTAACAGGGGAGTCTTGGAAGCTTTGGTCATGCCCACCGTTACCCTGACCGGCCGAAGCCCAACGGGCCAGCAAGTTAGCACGAACGTATCTTCCAACGAGGCCGCCTTCGTAAACGGTATCTTCTCGAACGAGGTCGTCATGTCCGATGTATCGCTCGCCTCGCTAGCCGTCGACGACCAAGTTGCCGGTCTACACAACGGCACCGTCGCCTTCGTCCTCCCCGGCGTCAACATCTTAATTTTCCCGGTCGGTCTTATCCTAACCAGCATCTGGCTAGTAGTCGGCGTCGCGTTCTACGCATTCGGCACATACGAGCGATACAACTACCGAGACATGTACAGGAACAGGAAGGCAAGAGACGGCAAGCCCGGCTATGCCGGAAGGATATAATCAATCACCGAATAGTAGTAGCGAGGCGATTTCGGTTACATGGCGTTTCAATAGATACCGTCGAACGGTTTTGGGTTAATGTTTTTCAAAGACGGATTGGATATGATTACCAAGGCAGATGTGCTTTTAGACTTACAACCCCCTTCAAGCTTGCCGATTATTATTTATTTTATACTTGTGTCTATTCTATTATGGGCTAATTGACCCTTGGGGCATTACATATATGTAAAAGTTTTAAAATAAATAAAATATATCAAAATTTACTTCGATATGGAGCTAAGAAGGGTAGATGAGTGTATCGAAAGGAACCACGATCTCGACCTGACTTCTGCGACCTCAGGATCACATGTCGTCCAGATACAATGATTACGGCATGTGGCTGAACTCGTAGGAATCTCGGAACCGGAAGCCTTGGCTGATTCTTTTAGAGAAGAGTCACATGTGTGTTCTACCAAACTACCAGAAAGGAAGAGAAGGATTCATTTCCAATTGGATGGGAGCCCTCTAGAGGGAACCTAGCTAGAGGCTTCTCTGCGGTAAGTCATTTGACATCCTAGAACTGCCTGGTCAGCTTGTTTAAAGATTACGTGCAACTTGACACATTTTCCTAGAATTGCCTGGGATTGTGTATATTGTGTATACCACAGTAAACGCCCGGATTTTTGGAAAACCGAGAGACATCACGAAGAGTAGGTATATGATCCCGATGTTGGTTCGGGTAGTTTCAATGGAATAGCCAAAATTACCAGCCAAGTCAGCAGACAATGCTAGGTTGGGCTGCCTCTATTAAATCAGGTTTTTGGTTTGAGGCGTAATAGTATTTTCGTATATAGGATTGTATCGGGTTATAGCACAGTCCTAAATCTGAGAAGGAGTCAGGAGAATGGACGCCTAATTACGATCAAAAATAATTATCTACGCAGTAGGAAGGATTCACATTAGAATATAAATAGGCTCAGGTCTTGGCTTTGTGAGCTTCGTACTGAATCAACCTTGGAAATTGAGCCGTAGGCTCTTTATAAGCCACTATCTAGTAGTATTTTTGTACGCCAGTGGCTTTTATATTGGGCTACGGAAGCGCTATATACTCCCCTGGAGCGTAGCCGTACCAAGTCCCTAAACCTACCTGGCTACAGACTACGAAGCTTGGCTGCGGATTGTCCCTAACCACACCAAGGTTGCTTTTTTCCCTACCTACCGAAGCTGATCAGACTTCGCTATACACTCTATATCTTGGAAGCAGTATAGGTGTCGTCAGCCCCTAGAATGAGTCGTTCGACCAACGAGATATAGGGCACCACCGCGTCGATTATAGCGAGTAGACTCACTATTTAGGGCAAAGACTGCTTGTGGCATCAGCTTCTTTCCACTTTCTTTAACGACTTCTAGCCTTGCGACTACACAATGTTACCCTCGTCATGGGCCTCGAACTTGAGAGACTTTGATTTCCCGTAAGGTGTCGAACGAGTCCAAAAAATATTCATCATCCGACCATATGTTGGAAGCAGTGTATAGTAAGGACTAAGATGACGGTTACAGCTCAGCGTAGCGCATGAAAAAGAAAATCCATATCCATATCCACAGGTAGGTAACAGTATATTCCAAGTTCTACAAAAAGAAAATATATACTACTAGCAACACACAAAAAATAAATATCTATCCGAATCTCAGCGATACGCTCTCATGCTCTCACGCTCATATGCCCATATGCTATATGCTATATGCTCTGGCATGCCCTGCTCTGACACACCACCACCCTATTCAAAAAGCCTCTCGTTCGGCCTCTTAACCAACAACTCCATGATCTCCTCCAGCTCGTCGAGCAGCTCCTCCGCGACGGTGATCCAATCCTTGAAGGTGACGATCTCGAACATCAAGCTATCGCCGTTCGCGAAAGCCTGCACCTTCCACTCGCGCAGCGGCTCGTAGTGCGGGTACACGGTCTCCAGCCGTCCCAGGGCCTGCTCGCCCTCGCCGCCGAAGCTCAGCGACTCGACATGGTACACGTCCTGGTGGACGACGGAGTCGAACCAGTCGACGCCGGCGTCGCGCCACGCGGGCACGCACTGGCGCGCGATCTCCTCGAGCCCCATGCCCTCGTGCTGCGCGCTGGATATATGCTGCAGCTGCACGTGGTGCAGCAGGTCGGCGGCGGTCCACGACGGCTCGAAGCGCACGCGCACGGGGACGTACTGCCACGTCGGGCCCATGACGGCGTCGGCATGAGGCAAGTCGATGTTGCGCCCCGTCACGACCTCGCCGAACACGACGTCGCGGCGCGCGAGCCGGCGCGCCAGACACAGCGCCCACGCCGCCGTCGGCAGCGTCGCCACGGTCACGTCCCTCGACCGCGCCGCGATGTCCACGGTGCGCGTCACCGCGTCGGGAACCCGCGTCGCGAGCGGCAGGTCCGGCCTTAGCACCGCCAGCTCGCTGTCCCGCAGCAGCTCCGTCCAGTAGGGTATGCTGCGCGGGATGCACTTGTTGACGACGTGGTACACGAACGTCGAGAACGGCACCGAGTCCGCCACCGTCACCGCCGCGGCGCCGCCATCGTACAGCGCTGCCAGCTGCCGGATCAGCGCCGGCAGACACACCTCGTCGTACTGCGCGTGCGAGATCCGGAACGCGAGGCAGCTGCGGGCCCCCTCGCCGCGCACGTACAGGAACTTGACGAACGCGGACCCGAGCGGCATCCTCGTCTGCACGTCCACATCGCACAGCTTGTGCACGAACGAGTCCAGGTCCCCCTCGATCTCGTACGTGTCGATCGCCACCGGCAGGGCCTCGAGCACGACGCCGTAGCACTTGGGCCCGTCTTCGACGAACACCGTGCGCAAGACCTCGTTGCGGGCCACGAGGTCGCGGCAGCTTTGGAACAGGCGCGCCTGGTCGACGTGTCCCTCGAGGTGGAACAGCTCGTAGCGCGCGGAGAAGCGCGGGAGTTGGACCGTGCCCTTGACGGCGACTTGTTGGAGCGGTCGCGCCGGCAGGATGTCCTTGATCACCAGGTCGTCTTGCGGAAGAACCGGTCGCACTTTTTCGGCGATGAAAGCTTCCACGTCCGGAACGTCGAGTAGCGAGAACGGAGACGGCGGCGCTTCCTCCGATTCGACCGCGACTTGCTCCCTTTCCCTTAGCACCTTGGCCATATCGTACAATGTTCTATGCTTGAATATTTCTGGCACCGTTATTTCGAAACCCTTGACTCGAAGTTCGGATACGAGTTTCATAGCCCCGATCGAGTCTCCCCCGAGCTGGAAGAAGCTGTCGTTTAACCCGATTTCCTCTTCGTCGATGGCTATGATCCGGCTCCAGGTTTGTCGCAGGCTCTTTTGCTTTGCCGATGTAGCTGACACGCGCTTTTGTCGTGGCGCGGGAGGTTCTTTCGCGGGGGTTGTTCGTTCGACCAAGGTAATTACATTATTCGCGTGGTATTTTGCGAGCTTGTGGGTTCTATATAGTTGACTTTCGTCGGTTTTCTCGGCCCATTTAGGGGACGATACGGAGTCTAAGGTCAGATTGCTGGAGCTCCGTATCAAAAGCTCTCCGATGGCGCCGAGGGGAAGCAATCTCTCTGGTTCAGTCGGGTCAACGATCCACGCCTCGGATGCTTCAGAATCAGCCGGAAGCAAAGCCTTGATGACTTCGCTATGCGCACTAATCTTGCTTAGGCGAGCGAGCTCGGATACGTCTGTTTCTGATAGGATCTGAAGCTGGCCACATTTGGCGTCTGGGTTTTCGATAAACTGTTGTGTAATTTGTCCTAGCTGCTGTAGCATTCTCTCCATCTGTGGACTCGTCACCGTCTTGGAGTCGAAGCTTGCCATGATTAAGAAGCCTTGAGGGTCTAGAGAGCACACCAACATTAGAGCGTAGGTGTTAAACTTGAGTGCTTCCTCGGCCGCCTCAGCGTCGCCAGCAGGCACAAAGCTGTCTGCTGGTTGCTTATCCTTCGAGGCCTCAGCATCGGCATCCGTGCTAGGATGCAATACTAGGCCGGTTCTCAGTTCGCAAGCTTCCCGGGCGTCCGGACTTAAACGTCTGATGTGCTGTAATCCAAAATGTTCATGGGGAATTCCGGCGACTGATTGATCGTGTATATCTTGTAAGTACTCTGCGACAGTTGTGTTGGGGTTGACGGCTACTCGGACAGGTATAGTAGCAATCATAGGTCCCTCGATCTCTTCAACTCCTGGGATAGGGGCGTTGCGGCCGGTAAGCGTTTCGCCAAATACGACATCATTTGATGCCATATACTCCGAGACTAATAACGCCCAAGCTCCTCGGATGACGGTAGCAATCGTTATCCCGCTATTTGTCTTGCCAGTATGTACGTAGTGTTCCAGAAGGGAGTCGGCTTGTTGCTGGTAACTAGCGTATGGGAGGGTAGGGAATTGCTCTCCGTTGGCACCGTCCAGCCTTTCTCGCCAGAATGATTCTGAGTCTTTCCTGTCCATGTTGCCGAGATAGTGAATGAAATGCTTGAAATCGGCCGGTCTCTCGGTTGTGAGGTTATTGTATGCTCGGTTGACCCGGTCAACGATCAAAGGCATACACCAGCCATCGTAGAGGGCGTGGTGCATCGTTAAGACGAAATGCGACTTTCCGGTGGTTTTCTCGTTGACGATTACTCCATATCTGACCAAAGGCTTGCCAAGTTGAACCGAGTCGCTCCGGTCTTGTACTAGATAATCATTAAGACTCTGTCCAGATAACGTCTTGCAATCGAAGTCATCCTTGACAACCACCTGCATCAATCCTTGGCCTGGCACCTGGACGATTCTCGTCCGGAGGATCGCGCAGTCCTTAGATGCCAATTTGAAAGCGTCGGCCAGTTTCTGCACCGCCGTCTCATCCTCGAGTTCAACGACACGTTGCGCAACGTAGGCCTCGCTGACTTTAGCAGACAGAGCCATAAGACCCTCTTGTAAGGGTGTGCACGGGTATACATCCTCGATGAACGATGGGTCGACGTCGCAGAAGGCAGCACATTCCTTTCGAGCAGACTCCTCGGTCCACTCGTTGCTAAGGAGAGAAAAGGATGGTATTTCAACACTGGCTTCTCCAGAACCGGGTCGTGCGACGAGGGCCATATCCGAGAGCACCGGGTTGGCAAATATATCAGCGACCGTTAGCGCGATGTCCTGTGTTCGTGCGGCAGCAACTAGCTTCATCGCGCGAAGAGAGTCGCCCCCTAAGCTGAAGAAGTTGTCGTGGGCACCGACCTCCACGTCCTGGCCCAAGATCTGATTCCAAAGCTGGGCTAGGATCTTCTCTGCCGGTGTTGAGGGTTCCTTTCGGGGAACCATGACCGCGGTAAACTTGGCAATATCTTTTCTGCTTAATGAATGACCCAACTCTCTGAGGCGTTTCCGATCGGTCTTGGCTGATACCAAAAGGGGCATGATCTGTAGTGGGATGTATGCTGCGGGGACCATGTATATGGGCAGGTGTTCGGAGAGGGCTGCGTTCATGTTTGCAAGAGAGTCTGTGACCTGGGGAGGTACCGATCCTAGAAGAGGATCTGATTCAGACGCAAGACCCGCTCGCTCGGCAACGAACGCAACCAAGGTCGGTTCGCCAGCAGGACCGCCAGGTCGGATGACTTCAGCAGCGACACGGGTTCCCGGGGGAAGGTTGTTCAACATATTGTACTCGATCTCCGCGAGCTCGATTCTTTGCCCGCGCAATTTCACCTGCTGGTCGCCTCGGCCGACGAAGACGATTGTTCCGTCCGGATCATACCTTACGAGATCACCAGTCTTGTATAGCCTGCCTTTACGGCCTTCGTGTTTGGGACTTCCGGCAGTTAGCCACTTCGGGTTGCTGATGAATACCGCATCCGTCTTTTCGGTGTCGTTCAAGTACCCCGGTCCTACTATAGCTCCCTCGACTAGGAGCTCTCCAACCGAGCCTATAGGTACGAGTTTGTTGTGGTTGGAGGGGTCGACGATCCAAAGCGATCCTCCCACTCCCCTGCCGATGCTGACTGACGCTTTATGACTTTCAGCCCCGACATCACCGTTCACGGCGCACCCAACGGTACACTCGGAAGGGCCGTAAGCGTTGATGACCTTTGCGTGGCGACTCCAAGCCGCGGCGTCTCCCGCGGATATGGCCTCTCCTCCTAGTCCAAGCACCTCAAGCTTGGGTATGATATCGGGATCGAGAACACGGGCGACTGAGGGTGTCATGTGCGCCATGTTCACGTTCATCTTCCTTATAGCGCCGCTTAAGTCGTTTACTCGATCGGCGTCCGAGGGGATGCACAGGCAGCCTCCGACCGACAACGTGCACAGCATGCAGTCGATGCAGACGTCGAAGGCGTACGAGGCGAAATCGAGAACCCGGGAATGCGCGCGATATCCGACTATATCCGCGCGCGGGATCGCTCCGCTGGAGTAATTCTCGTGTGTCACGACGCATCCCTTTGGTTTCCCCGTGCTGCCCGATGTGAATTGTATGTAGAGATTCGCGCTCGCTGGTACATAGGGCAAAGTCGACGAAGTGTCGTAGCCGCTCAAGTTCTCGTCGCATAGTGTGACGCGTGTTCCGTTAGGCGCGATGCGACGGCCGAGGTCTTCCTGTTGTTTAGAGGTTACGATGATAGATGCGCCGGTCTGTTCGACGATCGTGCGCAACCTTCCCTCGGGTTGGCTCGGGTCCATCAGCGCAAAGGTGCCCCCGGCCTTCATGACGGCTAATACAGCCACCACCGTCCATCTCGACTTCTCGAAGCACAACGGCACGACTGAGCCTACTGTAACACCTGTTGATACTAGATGGGCAGCGAATTGATCGGATTTCGAGTTCACGTCGCCGTATGTGAATGCGCCATCCCACGAATTGACAGCTGGTCGGCTTGGGTCCTTAGTCGCTTGCTCCGCTACCAATTCGTGCATACACGTTTTCAAAGTCGGTGGAACTGGAGTATTCCAACTCCATATCTGTTCCAGCTGGTCCACGGTTATTCCGTCTTCCTCGAAATCTGTCGGCGGTGTCGTCAGGTGGCCGCTCACCACACCCTCGTCGGAATGTACCGAGTTGGCGCACGAGATGTCGACGTCTTTCTGTTCCATTGTGGACTTTGTGGCGACGACGCTACCCGTTCATTGACAGGATGTTTAAGCTTGATCTACAGCTGTTCTTGCGCCCGAATGACGAGCTTCTCGCATCTCTCACGAACGAGTGGACCCTAGGATCTTGTTAAGTATCGTGCAGGATGTAGAAGATGTATATGCATTGCTGATCGCAGATCACTTTTTAAAAAAAGACTCGAGGCCACCGAGTGCCTAGAAGAACTAATAGAAGACTAACGGGGCAAATGAAGGCAACAAGCACATGATAGTTCCATACCTGTCTCCATTCTTGCCGACAACGGCAACTGATTCTTCCCACGACCTCTTTTTTTTTTTTTTTTTTTTTTTTTTTTTACTAACACAGGCACCAGGTTACGAAGAGAATGTTGACCGATGTATGTGGCTCTACTCGAAAGCAACATTCCTTTTCGGCCCTAGGACGCTTTGATGGAGGGGAGCTAAGGGGGGGCCGTTATTATAACGGATCCCAAGAAGACACCAACGTACGTTCTTCTCCACTGAGGGCGGATCTGATAACTTTAAACGGATCAGATAACTCGTAGTAATTTCAGAAACCTGGTGAAAAAGTCATGGAAGACCCGGTGTCGATCCTTGGTTGCCCAGGTGTATTAATCGATGCTACGATGATACGGTAATACGGTTCTATATAGTGGTGTAATAATAACCCCCAAGACCTCTTTTAAAGAGCCTCGGCGGTAACTTTCGATCACGTTTATATGGGGTCATAAGAAGGGCTATGTCTCGGCGTGGCTTACTCCTTACGAGTGCAAACGCCGAGCGTACGTGTTGCCCTTTTAGGAAATCTTGCATCTGCAATGGTTCAAACCTGCGTATGCCCTCATTTTCCGGTACCTACAGTACCTACCCACCTTAAGCTACCTACGAAAAGCTACCTAGTAGGTCCTAAGGTCCCTAAGGTAGCCTACTCCACCCGAGTTATCCGTCTGTATGCGCTAATGCAGGACAGCCAATGAGCTGGATGAACCCATGCTTTTTCGGACCACGGCGACATAAAAGGCGCAAGTGTGTGTGTGTGTGTATGCTGTATGTGTGTGGGTATACGTGGGTGTGTACGTGGGTGTGATTCATCTTAGACCTACTTCTTCTCTTTCGAATCAACGTCTTAAAAGGGATTCATAGTAATTGCTCAATTTATATACGCCTATCTATATAGTACCTATTGGGTAAGTAGATACCTATGACATATGTGAATCTTCAGCATCCGAAACTCCGAATCAAAGCCACGAGCACAAAGCCGATTGGATACGTTAGCAGAGACCGAGGGGCCTCTGAATATTCGGAGGAGGGCAGATGTAAGTAGGTACCTGATATGGATGTAAAATATGTAAAATACCTACATAGATCCTAGGTCCGAATGTACCAAAAGATCTACACAATGCACTATTCTAGGTACACCGTCACCGTACTCTAGAGTCTAGGTATTACACCTTCGCTTCAAAACAGGCAAGTTGCTCGTAATTATGCATCCTATTTTTTAACTAGGGCTAGGGCTTTCCGCCTGAACGGTTGATGGTGGTATTAATAGGTCCCCTAAACTAAAACCTAAGATCTCTCGACCTTGAAGGCGATGCCAAGTATGGTATCTGATCATCCGGCCGATACATGTGGTTGGGTAGAAGTGGTCAAGTAGCATCCGAGTAACAGTCAAGCAAGCAGGTCTTTTTCTCACTACCATGCAGAACCATAAGAACCATGAGAACTATGAGAACCATTAAAACCACAGGAATCATACCTACGTCGTACCTAGCCTCCGTTAGTGGGCTGGTGGGTAAAAACTTTTACGTCAACGGCCTGGTCCAGCATGATCGTGGAGTGCTGTCTCGTTCGTGATGCCGGCGACCGTTGACGGAACAGGTAATGGTGTGTTAATATGGGGGGGGGTCACCTCACTTCGTACCAGATCTGTGGTAAGTACATCGGTGTCGCAAGGGGAACCAATCGTGTCATCCGATTTCGGAAGAGGCGCCGACAAACAATGTATCCTTTTCAAATGAAGTACTTGAATCTCATATCTCATTTACCTATTCGCAGCAGTGGAAGAGTGGAAGTACTAGAAGTAGGAGTATTCGGTTTCTCAACCGAGAACCGAGTCTGCCAGTCTACCGGTCTGTTAAACGTATTACATGGTAGAAAGTCGACCACATACCGAACATTTCAACGTCGATCAATATACTATGTATAACATATGGATAGCATTTCATTCAACGCTTATTCGCACTAAAATAGTAGGTCTAGTATGTACGAGGTATGTACGTCGTAGGACCTGGCAGCCCTGGGTACCTATAATATATATAAATCCGTATAAACTGGAATTCATGCAGTGTCTGTTATGTGCTTTAACTATGCCTTACTACCAAGGTCGCTACGTTTGTCCAGGTTATTTTCTGTACGTAATTGGATACTGTCTACGGCTTCATCTTTCCGAGTATTCCGTCTTCTCGTACCTACATAGGACCTAGTTCCTACTTCCTAGGGCCTTCTATGTAGCGCCTATTTCTCGAACGACGAATCAGACAGCCTTATAGATGTGTCTTAGTATTCGCCGAATAATTGGGACTGGCTCAGCTTGATTTATCACTTCACGATGTGACTCCAAGTCTCCCATACCTTTCTAAACCGGCCAGGTACAGTAAGTCAACCAATAGATGCTGATTAATGGTGCGTATGTACTATGTGCGATACTAATTCCGACCAAATGGTTGGTCGATAAAGATCGCTCTGCTTTGCTTTTATAATGCCACATACGGCAATCCTGCAGCAAGCTCCAATAAACGCCATTGGCTAAGCTGCCAGGTATGGGTACCTACCTAAGGTCCTAAGTATGTAGGTCATCGAGACTTAAGTGGTGAAGACGTTGCTATTCAAAGCTCGGGTCATGAACATACCGATCCTGAAATCGCCGAGAACAAATCGCATCCTACCTACACCACAACTATAAAACCTTCCAGTATCACATCTACCTAAGCCTTGAGGTACGAGAATAGATGAGGCCTTCGCCACAGGGTCTGGTTAGACCGACTCCTGCGCCTCCGGAAGGAACAGATACCGACAGGTCGCCTTATCGCCGATGGCGTCTAGGTACGCCGGCGCTTTAAGAAAGGAATGTGGCTGATCCATCAGAAAAATCTAGAAGGAAGAGCGCTTCGTTTCGGCGTCGGGAGCGCGACGAAAGAATTAGCAATGGTAGTGGAGGCTAAGTATCAGCCTAAATAGTCAGACTTTGCGAGTAAACAGTGCAAATGTCACGAACCAACCAAATGCATGACTAGCTGATCTCCAGCTACTGATTTGTGGGCTACATGAGGCGAAAGGCGCCAATAGCGGCCTCATCACGACGAGGCCGCGTCCTCAGGGGGTGTTTCAGTAACGGAATTAGCACCAGATTCATTAATCGTGAGCCACATCTATCTTACGTTTCAGGGAGATTTCCTACTAGCAGAAAAGAACAATGTGAAATAATAGCACAAAATCCGACGAGGTGTGGCCGGCGATTGACATTGACAAATTGATCCTTTGAGGCTAATTAGTAGGCCTGGGGTATGAATAGGTACAGATTGAAAAGCATCAAGCAAAAGCATCCAGCAATGCATATTTTACCTACCTAGGCCGGCAGGTCGGCACGCAAATGATTACCTAGATGCTAGTAGCCAGGCAAACTCACGTCTCACTCTCCAATTGGGGGATGCTCCATGTTCACGTTCCATGCCACATGGTGAAACTCCGCAGTGCTGCAGTTGCTAATGTTCCTCTAAAAATTCATGGGTATGTACATGTGCCATGGCCGTCAGTAAATCTCTTAGTCTATCGTATCCTGACTTATGCCCTTCGTAGAAATATCAAATAATATATACAATTGATGCTCGTATTTCACAGGAAATAGTTGTACAGTTGGCTAGAAGCAAGTATGCTTAAGCGTGCGTCGCAAAGCCCAGGGTGTTGTTGCCACCGTTGAAGGCGATGAAGTTGCTCTTGAAGAAGATATCGCCGTACACCTGTAAACCGGCTGTTGTAGCCTGTAGACCACCGAAGCAAGCTGTCATATGTTAGCAAAATGAATCTAAAATTGTGATTGTCGTAGAGAACTTACTTTGATCGTCGACCTGGGCAAAGTTGATATCAGTGCCCTTAACGGTGGCCATAGTACCACCAACATCCAGTTGAAGGTCGGGTAGATCCGAGTTGCAAGGGAACGTGAATCCTCCTTGCTGTTGGTCATCAACGGCGCCCTGGACTTGTGCGTAGTAAGCCTTTGCTACAGCGGCATCGGCCAAGAGGAGAGTGGTGCCGGTGTCAGCAATGGCCTGAGCCCCGGCAGTGGAGGTCTGGGGAGTGCCACCGTTGATAGCAAAACTTTCGCTAGTAAATTGCCAGAAGCCTTGTGTCGTGTTGACGGGAACCCAGGTCATCTGACCAGTAAATTTGCTAGTATCCACGCGGCCAAACTCGTAAGCACCATTTGCTTGTGCACGAAGGTCGGCGGTGAAAACGGGCTCAGCGAGGGACGACTTGACATTGTCAAAGAATGTCTTCTGCTGAGCAGGCTGTACTGTGTTAAGCTGGCTGAAAGCAAGGCCGAGCAGACCGTTGTTCGCAGTGTCCTGGACGAAAGACGAAGAGACGGCAGTAGCCAGCTCGACGGCTTGGTTGGTGACGGTAGCACCGCCGATGTCGACGGTGTCGGTGCCGACATTGCCAGCAGCCCCCGAGCCATCACCGTAAGAGATTTCGAACGAAGCACCTTGCATAAGAGCAAAGGTCTTGGATTGAGTCGGATCATAGACCGTGTGGCCCTGGGTAGCGGCCTTGCTGAGCTGCGTGTTGAACACCCAGAGATCAGATGAACCAGAGTCGAAGTCGAGGTTCAACGTCTGCCCACCAATGTTAACGGGAGAGAGGTACTCGACATCGTTGGCCTCGGGGGTGTTTGTGACGAGACCGGTACCGTTAGCAGCCGATCCGGTGGCGGCAGCGGCGGCACCAGCGGCGGCACCGGCAGCAGCGCCAGCTCCCTTACCCTTGCGACCCTTTCCTTTCTTGCGGTTCTGCCTCTTCGTGATCATCTCGTCCTTCTGGGCAGCGCTCGCAACGGAAGCCGGGATGGGCATGCGGTACTTTCGTAGCGTCTTTAGTAGAGCTCGAGGACCGTTGCGACCTGTAAAGTCCGGGTTCGCGACTCGTTCGACCTTGTATACCCCTCGTTTTTGAATATTGCCCGTCGGAGACGAAGACGTCAAGGCCAAGAGTCCGAAGACTACGAGCAACTGCGTAAGGGACTGCATTTTCCTAAAAGTTTCCCCGAATAAACAGAAGAGAAGTCGAAATAAAAAATGTACGTATAACCACACCAGGTGGATTGAATGAGAATTGACGCGAAGAAAATCCAACTTCGGTTGGCGATTCGACTAGGACAGGTCGGTTATGAAGCGGAAGGACTTCGAAGAAAGAATGGCAAAGCCAAAGAGCACCAAGAAATGAGAGAAAGAACAAATAGAAAGGAAACAATAAAGTAACTGCTGAATGGAAGTTGTCTCAGACAACGAACTTCATGAGAGTTGAAGTATGAAGTAAAGAAAGAGACCAGACGAGAGCCAAGACCTCTGCTTTTGAAGTCGAGCAAATGGTATATACCTACCCGTACGTACCTCGAGAAACGAAAAGGGGGGCAGGGATTGAACCCATGGACACCATCATTCGATCTCCATGGAGATCATGGAGATCAGAAACAAGTTCTAGGTCAAGCTTGCTGAAGCTTGCTAAAGTTGATCATGGATGTATTAATTAGTCATGGATGCAGTCATGGATGTGAGGCGTGGTTTGTCTCGAGTGCTAGGACGACGGCGGTACTATTCGCTCGAATGGGATATGCGTCGTCATGTTCCCCGTCGACAATCGAAACGGGACCCACTAGGAATCTTCTTTAAGACGCATGGTGTGGCATAGCCGAGGGGGCTCTTTTTTTCAAAACGGAGAGTTGACTTCGTAACCGAGAGCCTAACTGCCCAGGTGGTCTGCAAGGAAGAGATCCAGTGGACGGTAGGTGTTCAGGAGCTAATGCAGGGGGCTCAAGTCCGCCCAATAACAGTTTCTGGGGTTTTGCGCCTCAGCGATCAACAGCGTATGGTTCTCGATATCTGCCGACGCAGCCCCCAAAATCTTGCCGGTTATGCGGTGCCAGCCAGTATTGTCAGGTTACCATTCTGGCCAGTTCCGGCTGTCGCTGATTAATACGGTTATAATATGAATGAAAAACAAAACATAAAGGGCTTCCTTCAGAGTTGAATATTTCCCTTAACAGTTGACGGATATTTCAGCCAACGGTTAAAGCTCCAAGGCACTTACATGAAACAGCCAACGCGTACTCGGGATGGAAATTCATGATGAAGACAATCTATTGTTAGCCGGAGAAGGCGAACATCGAGAACTAGTACAACGTAAGTCGTATCTACTATCGATGATTATAAAGACTACTATGATTAGGTACTGTATCGATGAAGATATTAGTTCTGGTTGAAGAAGCTGATGAGGTAGGTGGTGAAGGAACAAAGAGTCAGAGATATCTCGAGCATTTACTGTTATGAACAGGGTACGCTTAATCCCTGACAAAGACCTGACAAGCGAAATGGAGCTTTTCTCGGTCTCGAAGGTTGATCGTCGTCGATGAGCCAATCGTAAGACCAGAGAGGGAAAGCCTGGCGCGTTTCAAGAACGACGCAGGGTTTAGGCTGGGTATGGGCTGGGTATGAGAGATCAGGGATCCTTGCCAGCGTCTGTGAGTGTGGATATACTTAATAGTAATGGAAATGAAGAAGAAGATTGCAGTACGGTTAAAACAGTTAAAACATCAGCTAATAACGAGGGATTGAGAGAAGTTAGAAACATTTCTATTATCCATAAATATGTATACGGGATCTGGGGAATTATCGACACTAGAAGAAGCTTGTTCGGGACAAGAGTTTTTTGGGCAACAAGCCTCAAGGTCCTTGACTTGAGATGTGGATTATGGGTTTTGGATTGTGGGGTGAGAGAGAGGAAAAGAAAAAGTTGGGATGAGAATTGGAGATTCCAAATGCTACCGTAGTAAAAATGCTACTACATGAATTAAAAGTGGACGCTAGTGTTCCGTTAAGTTTAAGTCACGCAATAAAGAAAAGCCCTCTACCATCGATACGTATTTAACCGTTAGCAAGGTCGCGCTTCTCACATGATAGAAGATACTCAGGTAATTACATACCTTAGGTAAGTTCATTTTTGGATGTAGGTAATGTAGGTAATGCAGGTAACTGCAAGTTACACCTAGTATGTATGCTGTACGTGATCGGGTAAATGACGCGATGAAATCAAGGTTTCCAAAGGTTCTGTCCATTTTACTACGTACGCCACATTGGGGCACAGGCCAGGCCACACAAGTTAGTACTAGCCTGAAGGTATTCCACGTGAGGGAAATAAGGAAATACTAACCTGAATCCAGCCACCGATTATTTGACTTTCGCTCTAGGGCTAATACTATTGCCCACTATTACTAGTCTGCTGGTACAACGTAGTGTTTTGCTACATTGCTACTGCTCTTTTCTACCGTTTGAAACCGGAAACCCCAGAAAATCACCCCCAAACCTTTCCACACACTTTCGCATTTTCCATTTTCTACCGTAACTGACCACAACTTTTTTTTTTTTCCCATTTTTCCAAAAAGTTGCCCGCGGTGCCTGTTGCCCGTTACCCGTTGCCCGTGGACCCTGGAACAGTTGGCAGCTACTCGACCGATAAGCACATTTTCGCATCCGATTGACGTCTCCGTTTAAGCTTGCGATAACAGCTTTTTTTCCCCGTCGGATCGGATTCAGCTTGTTTCTGATCAACTTGATCAACTTGATCGGCCTGATCGCGCTGATCGTCAGCGTCGCTCTAGTCGCCCGCGTCGCCCAACGTCGACGTTCGATAATTATTGACTAAGTCCTTTCAATATAGATTACGAAGGCAAAAGAAGGCAAGAATCGTCATCATGTCCGACGACGACACCGTCGAAGTGACCGGCACGCGTAGTTCGCGTCGCAATGCCGACAGACGGACCCCGCGATTCAGCTGGAACCTCGCTTATGAGGAGACCTTCTTTAGGTCGCTATGCGAATCCATGTCGATGGGTTACAAGGAAAACCATAGCTTCAAGTCGGGCGCGTGGGAGAGAGCTGCTATCACGTTGCGCGACAAGCATGGCGCATACCCCGAAAAGAGTCACTTGATTAACAAAGCAGATAATGCGCGTAAGAAGTTTCGGATGTGGAGAGGTCTTCGAGAAGACCCCGAATTTCTCTACAACCCCACCACCAGGATGGTCACAGCTAGCGAAGAGGCCTGGCGACGTCATTTCGAGGTAAGCAAATCACATATATATCTATATATACCTATATATACCTATATATATACCTATACATATATCTAGGTATAGGTATATATGTATACATCTTGGTTATAACATGAGATGAGATGAGATGACATAACATAACATAACATACATATACATATACATATATACATACACACGCACATATGTGTATAAAACCTACTATTGATACTGACGATTAGCTCCCTAACAGAGAGAACCCCTCTCCAAAGCCCTCAGAGGTCGCCCCTTCGACCATGAAGAGTTTATGGAAATTTTGTTTCCCGACGTCGTGGGATCCGGCGGTGCGCCTAAGCGAATCATGAAGCCGAGACGGAGGAATCCCGATGGCACATTGTCAGCTAGACCAAGCACCGCAACCCCGGCAGAGCAGTCGGTCATCGATCCTTCTCTCGACGGCAGCATCTACGCCCAAACCCCCACACAAAACCCGGTACAGCAGACGCCACAATTAAGCCAGCCAGTACCGACGCCTTCGCTGTCACAGTCTATGCAACGACCTTCATCAACCACCATCCCGCCCCGATCATCTATGAACACGAACCCGAGCGCACTCACGCCACCTGACGAGCAGGTTCCCAGCACCCAGGCGCAAAAGCGACCTAATCCTAACCCAAGTCCCATGTATCCTGAGAAGCGTCGAGGTCGGCCCTCCCGCTTCTCCTCCAACTTCTACACCCAGCAGTCCACCACACCATCCTCTTCCAACCCTGCTCCGCCCCCTACCGCCCCCGCAGCGCCTCAAGTCCATCGTTCTTCCTTCGCCGCCAATCCTGGATTGATCGAAGATAGCATATTGTCTCTAGCGGAAGCTCTCAAAGCCCGATCTCCTCCTAAGTGGTCGGAGCAGGCAGTCGAGATCTTTTTCGCAGAGTTCGCCGACGAGGATGCCGATCTCCAGCTCAAGATCGCGGAGAAGGCCCTCACCGACGAGAACAAGGCTATGGTATTTGTGAAGATGACCCCAATTCTACGGCGTCATTGGGTAGGCCGCCTGAGAGAAGTGCACATGCGTAATCTTGGCGGCGGTGGACTTGGTTTGGGAGGACGAGTTGGTGAGGAAGCATCTTGAAGGGTATCGAAAGTTACCTTTTGAATAGCGGTGTCGAGCTGAACGTGCTCGGGTGGCGGAGTTTGGTGCATGGGCGTTTGAGCGGAAAGCGATTCAGGGTTGGCGTGTCATGGAGGTTGGTATCTTGTGAAAAGCTCTAAGGGAGGGCGTGGTCTCGAAGTCGAACACCTCCATCAAAACCAGCCACGACACCGAGGGCGAGGCAACCGATAACCCTAGTTCTCGCCTTGCCTCGCAACCCGCTGGTAGCTAATTACTTCGAGCACGTATATAATGTTTTGTTATGCGTAATGACTAAGGCGTACCGGTAAAAGCTTCAGTTTTCAAGAGGTTTCATCCCGCGGCGAGGTAGCCAGCCCAAGCTTACAGAGAAACTTAATCTCATCGGAATTGCATCTATATGTCATACATATCGTTGTACTGGCTGACGCAATTATCCAATGCCGCTACGCCACGGGTATCCTGTGATAGGTTGCCATACTTGAGTAGCACCTTGACGAACGTTTGCCACGGCGAACAGATTCTCTCTAGAGATGTGATTGCTCTGTCACATATCGTGCTCATGTAGACGTTACATGGGACAGAAACGTGCTGCAGTATGAGCATAGGTAGGTGCGCTACCAAGTTCCTATCCGAGACGGTTCTCCACCTACGAGACCTCGCCTGCATGCTGTTTTTTGTCTCTCTCATCTACCCGTTGTGGGACAGCGGATTCCGGAACAGATCTAGGAGCCATGTGAATATAGCGCGGATTAGCCCCCTTTATTCCCCAGTATCAGATTTAGGACATTCTTTGCGCGTGTTTGTAAACGGTACACTGTTTGTACGGAATGGATGGGAAGTTTGTCTTACTTCTCTCTCTCGTCCGTCCTGCCTTACGGGGTATATGTTCATGACTATGCATCCCCAATCTCTCCTACTTTGAGCCAGGGTACTTTGCTATCACGATATCCTGATGTAGCGATACCCTACTAGGTGCCATATAATTTCATGGAATGGCTATAATAGCTAATGTACTTTTGCCAGTACCAACATGGCCCCAAATTCTTACACAAATCTTCTCTCTCGTACTAGGCTCTTCAACGACCCTAGGAACCTCATCTCCTTCAAACTGAAGAGCTTCCTGTCTCGGACTCTGAAGATAGACCTTACTCGAATTTCCGTCATATTGACCCTATTCAGCCTCATCTCCGCCGCCATCCAACCGGCCAGCAGATCGCTCGTTCAGGTGTACGAATGGATCCAAAGGTTCTTCATGGTCTCCGTTTGCGTGCCGGCGCCAGACGAGCTCTACGAGCAAGTCCTGACGTGGGTTTCCGCTCACGTGCTGAAGGAGCGGGCCAACCGATCCGTCTTTGCCCAGACGAACGTCGTCAGAGGCGACGAGATGGGTCCTAGGGACTATGCCGAATTCAGGGGTAGGAGGAAAGTCCAGATCGATTACCTGCCCTCCTTCACGTCGATCTGGTTCATATATGAGCGGCGACCGTTTATGATAAAGATGTCACGCAACGCGACAATCGGAAGCAAGCTCAGAACCGGCCGTCGGAGGGTGAGAGGGCGGGAGGACAAGAACAATAATAGCAAAGTCAACCTTACCGTGGCCTCGATCGGCCGCTCTCAGGAACCCACGAGGAGGTTTCTTGAGGAATGTCGTGCCTTCTCGGAGAAGCATCAACAATCGACCGTGGCCATACATGCGTTTACGATGTTTAGTTATATGGAATACGGCTGGGAAGTCAAGGCTCATAGGGCGACGAGACGTCTAGATTCCGTCCACCTAGATGAGGAAGTGAAAGCAGGGCTTGTGGCGGATATAGAGCAATATCTTAGCCCTAGAACTCGGCACTACTATACTTCGCTCAATATCCCCTATCGTAGAGGATATCTCCTCCACGGACCTCCGGGAACGGGCAAGACGTCGCTGTCGGTAGCGCTAGCGGGCGAATTCGGACTTGACCTCTTCATCTTAGACTTGTCTGCGGTACCAAATGACGAAGTTCTCGACCAGCTGTTCCAGGAATTGCCTTCGCCATCCATAGTGCTTCTGGAGGACATAGACGTCGTCGGGCTCAAGGAAAGGACCGACGACGAAGAAGACGAGAAGAAATCGAAGAAGAGAGCTTATATGAAGTGCACCCTTTCCGGACTGCTCAACGCGTTGGACGGCGTTGCCTCAAGCGAAGGCCGTATCTTGCTGATGACTTCCAACCAGCCGGACCGGCTCGACGAGGCCTTGCTCAGACCAGGGCGTGTCGATCGAAAGGTCTATTTCGGCCACGTAAACCAGCACGGCGCGGAACAGATGTTCCGGCGCATGTACGAGGCAGACTTGCTAGAAGCACCCACCGGAAAGGGCGAGAGCGTCCAATCGCTTGACAGCATACGAGACAGTTTCTCGACCAAAGATATCGAAGATGACGACGACGACTTGGCGACTATAGCTTCCAGATTCTCGAAAGAGATACCGGAAGGAACATTCACGCCGGCTCAACTCCAGGAATATCTTCTCCAGCACCAGAGAGCCCCCATGCGAGCAGTGAGTCAAGTCGTGGATTGGGTTGCGGGAGAGAAGCGAAAGAAGGAAGAAAATGAAGCTGCTAAGTTGAAGGAGGCTGAGAGTAAAGAGGGCAAGAAAAATGACGAAGCCACGCTGAAGAAATTGTTGAAGCTGAGTGGGAGTTCCTAATGGTGTCGAACCGAGTTTGGGAGGTAATCGTGTCTCAAAACATACTGCTAGTAGGCAGGCGGGTACTAATAGGACTTGTAGGTATCGTACTAGAGTAGGATAAAATAGCATAACTGTAGTAACATCTACGAGTAGTTCTGACTCGCTTTCCCCAGACTCAACTTAACCTAAGCCCACCAACCAACCTCCTAACACTCCTCCTCGTCCTCTGCAACCTCGTTCCCCCTACCTCCTTCTCCTTCTCCTTCCCCCTATCCCCCTCCCCCCTCCCATATCCAGTACCCGAACCTACCCCCCGCGGCCCATCCATCCTAGGTTCCACCCTCCCATCCCCCCGTCTCCGCATCGGCGGCAACGCCTCGTACCGTTCCAACCTCCTAAACGGCACACCCCTCCCCGGCCCCCTCCCCCTCCCGCTACCGCCACCGTCCTCGTTGTCCTCTTCCTCCTCCTCCTCGTCGAGGTACAGGTACGTCCGCATCCACTCCGGGTACGTGTACGTCGGCGCGACGCGGGGCAACCACAGCGTGAGCCTGCGCGCGAGCACGCCGCGCACGGCAGCAAGGGCCCAGCGCTCGCGGACGTCGGGCCACGCGGGCGCGTCGCCGCGTCCCCCGGGGAGTCCAACCATCCGGCCAGCCTCGTCCGCGCCCGGGTCCCGATCATCGACGGCGACGGCGAGGCGCACCGCGACGTCCCGCAGCGCGTCGAAGCGCGCCAGGTTCGACAGCGCCGTACACAGGCCGGCCCACGCGTCCGGCGCGTCCGTCGTGTGCGTTCGGAGGCGGTGCTGGTGGAGCGTTGCGACGGGGAGCGCGAGCGAGAGTGAGAGCGAGTGCAGGCGCGACGATATCGTGGCGGGCGAGAGGGCCAGCAGGGCGTGCGCCGACGAGAGGTCTGTCAAGATCGGGGTTAGGGAGGCGTAGAGGCTTGGGCGGGACTCGAGATAGCTGCGCTGATGTAAGTTCATTGTTTTTTTTTATCGCGCAGTTATATAGGTGGAGTAGGAAGGGAGAGAAGTTCTCACGTTCTCTTGCAGGTTAGTAGGATAGATAGGAAAAGAGTCCCGCTACGAGTTCCCTCGTCGTCGGCCATAGACCCCTCCATCTCCTCCTCGCACCGCCAGTGGTTGTGCCACGGCGAGGAAAACCTTCTAGCCCATTTACCATGCAATACTAGAGAGCGGGTGCGTGATCTCGGCTGTGTCCCCTGGACTTCGATCATCCGGTGAAGCTCTTCGAGCCTTTCGTCCCTCTCATCCGATACCAGAGTACAAGGCCAGTGTGTTAAGCGCCCGTCGCGGAGGAATACGTGTTGTCTAAGTCCGGATGCTCTCCAACACTCGACGTAAATCATGTCTCGAATCTCCAAAGGTAGCCTGCCGAACAGCGTCGAGCTGAGCTGAGGATTAGCGGTCTCCCGCATGTAAGCCGTATTAGGAGCCGTAGCAGGTGTGATGGTTTTATTGAGCGACATGATGCCTAGTTCCGGTTCGTATCTTCTTGCATAACTCCGCGACTAGTCTAATCACTCAATATACTAGTAGCAAATTTTTCGGCTGTTGGATCATGGATGAGAAATTCTCATCTTATATGGATCGTAGCCTTATTACCTTCATCCGCAGCTCAGCTCACTCACTAACACGGTCCGAGCACCGGCCCCGCGAGCATTTTTGCGCTTGTAATTGTCCCAGTACAGCGGTATCCATTGCAAATGTGATCTATCATTGGATGATAGTCGCCAACATCTGATAGACGTCGTATAGGATGGGGGTTGAGGGAGACGCTTATCGCCTGAGGAAGGACTGTGATGCTGCGGGCTAGCGGCTAGGTAGTGAGCTCATTGGCTAGAGGTCCTCGATATAGAGAGATCGTGCAGCCTGCGACCTGGAGCTCGCTGTGGCCTGCCTTATATGCTTTGTTCGATGTAACCTACGCTTGTCCGCTGAACTAACTACATATAAATCTGACCAATGTGATGCAACGCCGGATCGCGAATGGCGATCTGTAATATCCACATAAAAATCAGGTTATGTCATGGCTGCAAACGGTTCACGTAATGGCATTTTCCGGTGCGGCAGCCTGCCGCCTCTTATATTGACCGGCGAGATCGAGGGGGAGCTTTGGCCTTTGTGTCACTACCTGCACATCTGGCCAACGACAAACGATCGATATGGCTGTGGCTGATGCAGCGTCGTATTTCTACGTACAAAAAGGGTAATGTTAGCGCAATTGGGGGGGGCAGGAGGGCGTTGCCTATGAGAACTAATGACCAAAGCAATATGACCAGAAGGATGTACGTCAACTGCAAACCAAATTGATGAAAAAAAAACGCATCCGATCCATCCAGACGACCCTATCCGAAATGAGTCATTCTAAATTAATGGCTGAAGTGACAGACATGTGATGTTAGTAATTAAACACTCTCTGTTTGAGGACCCTGCAGGCTCGCACACCGACGAGACAGCCAATCAACGCGCGTTCTCGCCATCTCTTGATACGGCGTCTTCAGAAGAAGTCCAATAAGTACGGATTCGGAACATTCCTCGCCTCTCTAGCCAGAGTAATGAAGCAGTGAGTCTGCTGGCCTTTCGTGTGCGTGTCCCACGTGAAGCGCTCTACCTGGCCGGGAGTGAATTGCCAGTATCGCAAAGGAGGGCGGCGCACGACCGTGAATGGTGCTTCATCTTGGGCATCGAGATTTTCCATATTTGGAATGTGTGCCTTGATGGGCAGCGATGGTGGCAATTCAAGGGTGAAGTTTCTTAACACCTTGAGGTCCTTTAGCTGCTCCACAATACGCTGTTCCGGAATCTTGCGCCACGCGCCTCGGTCGTAGATGTCGAGGGAAATGCGCAAGGTGTGCAAGCACGAAATACGCCCCAGAGCCTCCCAGAGTTCTCGAACTCGGCTCTTGGATGAACCCATAACGAATGGTGCGTATTCGTGGAAAGGGAGGTTGAGCGATAGATCCAAATGACGCATGTGTGAGATGTATAGCGATGGGCTGTACACGAAGAACCTATGTGCTGAGAAAAAATCATTAAATAAAAATTGATGCGATTCGAATATCGATTCAAGAACTTCGGGGAACCTAAATGATCAGCAAGTTAATTTGAGACCACCGAATTTCATCGCGGGTATGATCATGGGTACGAGGTGGTTCCGGTAAAAACCTACATGCGTTTACAAACAAGCATCATGGACATGAAGTCGGTGTGGTCTACCGACTTCCGTCGCTCGTGCTCTATTCTTTCCTCGCATCTCCAGTGTCGGGTTCCCCAAGTCGACGACAACCTCCTTTGCCACATGACTAGATCACCTTTGCCAGAAGTATGGATCGAGTCCACTACGAGAATGATATTAATCGCGGTCCTCTTTGTCGATGATGATATAAAGGGAACAAATAAACATACTATTCTTCTGGAGAAGATCCGGATCCTCGTCCTCCTCATACATAACACATCTCGTATTAGTCCAATGGCCATTTTGGAAGTGGATGTGACGACTACGGCCAGCATGGTACTTGTGATCGTTTGGACCGGCCCAGACGAGATTATATATCATTCTTCGAATCTCGATGGGAAGATTACGAAAGAATGGGCTGGTGAGTTGCATATCAAGCCCGGCGCCATCGGCGTCAACAGCGCCAACGGTGGCGTCATTTACGGCTTGGTCCCGAGATTGCGGCGTTACCTCATTCTTGATTCTCTTATTCTCATATTCCGAAGATGTATTGCTTGATCTTCTTCTCTTGGCCAAGCCGGGTCGGAAAAATGACCTGACCCTAGACTTGACATTACCGACAGCCATAGTGATGAGATATTGATGAGATATTGATAATATGAGATTGAGAGTGAGGGCGAGGGCGAGAGTAGGTCGAGGGCGGAAGACAGAGAGACAGGAGAATGGAAAGAAGGTTAAGCTTTTCCCGAGATCACCGGACATTCGAGAGAGGATAGAAGACTAGGCAGGGAGTCTAGTCTAAATACCCTCTGGTGTATCGTAACACGTAGGCTAGGTTGATAGGCAAACACCACCCTATTCGCACGAAAGGGACCCGTTCTCGTTTTCATTCTCATTCTCATCCCCGGTCCCCCGGTCATGTTGAACCATGCACATGACGTGTATGTGTATACATGTATAGGTATGTATGTATGTGTATGTGTATGACATGTATGCGAGCGTGAGTGTGAGTGTGAGCGAGTGTGTATCACCACGCGGACAGAGATGACACGTCCCACGACATGATAACGGCGACTAGGAGTGGCTAAAACCACCAGTCAGAAACATAACCCGATCCATCTATCGTGACGGAGGAGGCTTCCAAGACTTCTTTGGGATTGGTGGTATACGGTCGTCGTCGTTCGCATAGACCTTTAGACCGCTTTAGTGTCCCGAGTCTTGTCCGTCAAGGTGATGGATGATAGACGATGGATGATGGATCAGAGTGGATGTTGGATGTTACTCTGTCAATTCCGTAGAATCTTGGTACAGAAATACCTTGCAGAGTTGAAGACTGGTGTATTTTTCGGTACAAGTTGTATAGTTGTATAGGAGTTGTACTGCATGCGCAGTGCCCGTTGAGGTGGTACCCAATCAACAGGATTCGGGCTACCTACTTATGCCATATGGTCCTATGTAAATGTATATACCCTGTTCTTGGTAGCAACAGCCAATTATAAATTAAAGTTATTCTAGGACCATTTTAACCTTAACTTTCTCAAACCCTGCCCTAGTACAGGCAGGTACGTTTACCGGGTCGTGCATGTAGATATATACTACTAGGACCTAGGACCTACATATGTCATAGGTACATCCCTATTATGGATGTACTACATATAGGTAAATAGCGAAGGTAGCAAATGTACTAGCAAATGTAGCGTGTTCACCTGGCATTGTTCAATGCTCAATATTGTAACATGTGTGTACGGGTTATAACGTACATGTATGTGTAACTCGAACTGATAAGTATTTTGCCGGGTTCAAGGTTGCGGATTTCTAGCGATCTTTCCTCCAATCGAATTCTCCGACAGCTTCGACTTTCTCCAATCCCAACTCTTCTTTTTATTTTCTTACTTTTCACCCATCCAACCAACCATCCAACCATCCAAGAAATATTCAGCATTCTTTTTTTTTTCCCTTTAGCACTTGTGACTTGTGACCATGTTCCAAGTTCTACGTTCCAAACAGTCATATTAATCGATCATCCGCGGCTTGATCACAGGAATAGGATATATCGCCCGAACGATGCGAAGCGCGCACTTTGCGTACTTTTGTGTACTTTTGTGTAGCCATAGGATCTTAGAGGATGTCCTGGATGTCTTGTCTTCGTGATGTTTGCTTCTCAGATGACCCGACGATGGATTTGAACCCCCTCAACCCCCTCAACAATCCCAAACCTCGGAGATGGAGGGTATGATATGTTGTCATGTCGATTTGTGATGGGACATCCGGAACTTTGAAACGTCGAAGAAGTATCACCGACCGATGGGAATACGCAATCAATAACATGAACCAAAATGTCTCAATGCGTAACCCCGCCGTTTTTTTTTCTTGCTCATCTTTGATCCAACTAATACCTAGATCCGAGAGGAGCGCGAGCCAAGCCATCGTCACACAATTATACTGGATACATTTACCTAGTACCTATACGACCTAGGACCTAGGTATACAATACTAGGCATACAACGTACAATATCTGCGATAAACACAATACACTACATACGATACATCCATGAATACCTCTAGGCAGCCAGACCAACAGGTCATCGGCCTAAGTCGGCGGCCAGAAATCTCCATACTTTCACCGGTTTTCTCATATATGCGTACAGGTGTCACACTCCGCATCATGCCTTTGCATAATATTTCGCTCGACTATCGCCGGGGAGGTTACATTGAAGCATCGGGTAATTGTGAACCAAGTATCGGAAGAGATTGCGACATCATTCGCCAGGGAGGCAATTCAAGGTTCAGGGAATATCGATTATCTAGAAATCCACCCATGCCAGCCTTACCTTAATGGTGTCTCGGCTGAGGACGTCGTCGAATAGTTTAACATGCAACTCACCCTCCCTAGTCTACCTGATGGGTAACCTATCCACATACCTAAGGTACTAGGTATGTAATAGCTGGAGGTACTTTTCTTCGCGCATGCTTATGCGATGCGATGCGATGCGATGCTAATGTAATGGATGTGCGCCTCTCTCTCGTCCGCCAGCTCCGCCCGACCAACGAACGTTAGGTTTGGGTATCAACGCTCACATACCAAATCTCTCTTCTAGATCTCTCAATCAATCTCCAGCACTGTATCACTTACCAATCAAGATTTTCGAGTTCCGACTCGATCAATTTAATATATCCAACTATAAGATATACGCTATACATCATAATCCACCCAATACGAACCTCTCGTCATAACCTAATCTCGTCAGAGCTGGGTACGCCGTAGCCTTGGGTCTATTGATGGTGTCGTGCTCACCCACTGCTCACTCAGTAAGCGTCATCTTCATACTACGTCAGATAGCCTCGACGAGATGTAGTTCAGATCGGCCTTGAGCGAAAGCTGGATAAGCGGCATTGATCGCCTGTCAAACCACTTGCTCGGATACTCACGGACTCGCTCGTTCGCTCGACTCCGTCCCAGAACCGTGTTTCCTTTATCAATAATTGTTATTTCGGGTCCAACAGAATGATATTTCTATCCGGCCGAGTGTCACAAACGTGGGTGAACCCCCGGAGTTGTCAGCGCTAATGCGTGAGATCAACTCGGGGAACCATGTCGAGACTTGCTTGGTGCTTGGTAGTCTATCTGACGAAACCAACAAATTTGGAAGTATTCTGCTGTGCCGAGCAGGAGGTAGTGAGTCTATGACGGAATGGGGTTTTCAAGCACACTTTGCACACTTGGATACACCAACGATCCTCAAGTATCCGGCATCTGGTGTTGTGATGGAAGTTCATCACAAATAAATCCCAACTATTATGACAAGAAGCTAAATCCCTTGAGATTTCAAGAATCCTATCTCATAATCTCATAATCCATGTGCACCACCCTAGGACCTACTAGGTAGCCCAGGTGGCCAAGTACGCCATCGGGATCGCTGGCTGCATAAACCCACGTCCATGGGTTCGCATTGCTTCTACCACACGTGGACAACCCCCATGCTTGCTCATGCTGGCTCCATGCTGGCTCAAGCCCTACGAACCTTATCTGTTTCCCCGTGGGCAGCGACAGCTCTAAGCAAAATAAATTGCCGCAAAGGAGGCGTCGTATACTCACGAACATGGCATTACTCACCTCACTACCTGACTATTCCGGTTTTCCCTAGTAAGCTGAACCGTTGGAAAGGGAAGGGCGGTTTCACACTAGCTGGAGCAAGGTCCAATAGGATTGGTACCATGTGAAGGTGGAGGATAAGATCGAATGCTTGACGTGAGCTTTCTCTGACAAGTATATGCACGAAATGTGAGGTAGCGCCACATAGCATCATGATGTGCACACCCCTTTCCTATTTCTTTTTTTCTCTTTACGCCACTCGAGTTCTAGCCTGACGACGCGATGCCTTTCCGCGCGGTCTAAAACCGTCGATGCGGCCAAGTTCGGCCGGCATACGGCGATGAAGATCTGTAATACGTGGGTTTGCCTCATGAAGTTGCGCGGTTCATACCTCTCTAGACCTCTCGATACCACATACACGATTCTACTACCCTAGGATGGCATTACTACAACGCGCCGAGCGCTATCCGGCGTGTCACAAAGATCTCGCAGGATTATACCAATCGCAACATCTTCTAGAACTCCCTTTCCAAGCTGAATCCCTGTTCAAACTGGACACGTGAACCTCGTTTTCTTCAAGTGAAAAAAAGTTCCATTCAGCTTTCCCGTTCCAAACGTCCAAAGGTCCAAGTTGCCGGAGTAAGTAACCACCTAGATAGATAAAGCCGGCAGAGATGCATCTCCCCTCAATAGGTATCGTATTTCCACGACGCAGTAAGACTTGACTAAAATGACTAAATTGACTATGTAATGTAAGTAGCGGCAAACTCGGAGCTTCCAATAGTCAGCAGCGGGAGGAACGTGATTCATCTAATAGTCACTCCGGGAAAAAGCAGATGTTTTTACACGTGGATCCCCTCCCTCCCATTCCGCATTCCGCATCCCGCATCCCGCAACCACCACAACAACGACAACAACTCCTCTTCCCTTCCACCATCAATGAACGGACCGACTTTTGAAAAGAAAAAAAAAAGTCGGCCACCACTTCGTCCTCGAAAAGAGACGCGATCGATTACCCTTCTTTGCCAGCTGCATCCAATAATTCGGGCGCCACCGTCCCCACCACGCGAAACTCCGGTCGAACAAACACGCGGGGGTTTAGAGAACTTTTTTTTTGGAAAGATCGGTGTGTGGTGGTGTAAGCCTTCATAAGGTTGAAACTTGAGATTTCCCTAGGCGCCTAGATAATACAGCGAGATAATACACGTAGCCCAGATCCGAGAAGGTGGGAAGACATTTTACTTTTCCCTTTCCCTTTCCCTTTCTTTTCTTTTTTCTGTCTTCTACCGAATCCCAAAGATAGAGAGAGATAGAGAGAGAAAGAGAACACCAACCCCCGTGCCCCCCCTTTTTTTGGAAGATCTGAGTTTGCCCACACTTTGGTAAAATCACCATGGCGTCTTTTACAGAGACGCGATACCGGGTCCGATAAATCTTTCGTCAATTCATTAATGGGCTACTTGGCCGCGTAGCTATACACATATAATATCCTTCCTGCTCATGGTCCCTTTAATACCAGAGCTTGTACCCGACCCGTTCCTATCGCCGAGCTGGCAATACTTGCTCCAGACACTCGTGGACCTGTCGACGTTAGTTGATAGACCACAGGGGGAAAAGGGGTGTGTGTGCTGGTGCAAGTAACTCACCTCAGGGCCCCATGCTCCCTGGTTTTCTAGATATCTACTCATCCCCTTCACTAAATCCACTTGTTCCTCTAGCGTCAGACCCGTAATGGCCAACTCCATGATGGAGCCGAAGTTGACCTTGTGCTGTGCGATGAAGGTTTGGTAGTAGATGAAGGCAAAGAACCCCATGATGAATTGACAATCCATTCTGTCGGTCATACCGCCATGTCCTGGAATTGAATCACCAAAGTCCTTGATCTTAAAGGTGCGCTTGAGCCCCGAGGCGAAAAAGCCGCCGAAAGGCGCGATCAGAGACGCGAAGGAGGCGAGGATGATGGAGTGAAATTGCATGGGCTCGGTAGTAAAGGAGAAGCTGGTTCCCTCGGGGAGGAAGAAGAGCTGCGGTAAGCTATATGTGTGAGGGAGAAAGACGGGGTTAGGGTCGCACTCGAGGCTGGTAAAGATGTTGGCACCTAAGTCATTAACAGGACATATGAAATATTTGGAGCGCATTAAGATGTTGGTCAAAAGGATAGCCCATAAGATCGTCATGAACCAAGCACCCACGAAGCCTTCCACCGTCTTCTTGGGGGAAAGCTTGATCAACTGCGTCCGACCAAAAGTGATACCGCATACGTAGGCGAAGATGTCGTTGGTGATAACGAGAGCGGCAGGTAGGAAGAACCAGATCATGCCTTCGAAGACGTTGTTCATGACGAAATGCGCCTGGACCACAATCAAATACAGGGCCATATGGGTCCAGCCAAAATTGGAAAATTGGAACTTAAGATGACCAGCTTTGAGATTGGCGACGAAAAAGACGAAGCCGATGACGTAAAGGACGAAGCTGATAAATCGATGGTGGGTGGCAAGAGGGAGTAGAACCTTGTCGACCAACACAATGTGCTTGAAGTAGTAAATAACAGACTCGCCGTACAAGAAGTACATGGTAGTAGCAAGCCAGTACCAGTCCAAACTCTTGGTGGGACGTAGTTGTCGAGCTCGGCTGGGAACGCTAGCGATGGCGATAACTTCTTTGAAGGAGACTATCTGAACGATGGTAATACAAGCGATGATATAAATATGGCCCGCGAACAGGGCGCCGAAGAAACCTCCAATCATGACAAAGGTCCAAAAAGTTCGGGTGATGAAGTTTGCCTTTTTCTTCTCGTAGTCGGACATTGGTGCTTGCTCGGGTCCTTTCTAGAGACAAGACAAAACATTGTGTTAGCTTCCTTTTGAAAGTAGGCAAAAAGTAGGCAAAAAGTAGACAAAAAGTAGACAAAACTAGGCGAATGTACCTCGCTGATGCCGTCTAATTGCGGCGAATTCTTGATCTTGACAGGAGAACCTGAGCCATCCTCGCTTATCTCGCTGAAGCTAGCTCTCCTGCCATCAGAGTGGCCGTTGCGGGTAGGGAAGCGAACCCCACGACGTGGTTTCGTCATGGTGGGTTTTGTTCGTTTTTCGTAGACAAAGATGTAATAGCAAAGCGGAAGAGGTATTGAAGGTTCGTAGTAGTTTTACTTGTTAATGCGACAAGTATTCGGTAGGCGAAGATCGAAAGTTGGCAGTTGGTAGTTGGTAGTTGGTAGTTGGCAGTATTGGTAATCGTCTAAACTGCGAAGGGTTTTGCGCTAAGTCGCGGATCGACGGAGCTGTAAGCTAAAGATGCGGAGGATCCTTTAAAGAGATACCTCCAGGGCCAACAATTCCCGTGGTTTCTATAGTCTCTATATGATGAAGCGGTAGAGACTGCAGTTGTGTAAATCTCGTCAAGTTTGTAGCCCAACTTGCCCGACAAAGCTGACGGTTGGACAAGTGTGACAAAGAGTGAGAGTGAGGCTCAATACCTATCGAGAAGGAGTTGGGAGACAGAGTGGGGATGTCGGAAGGTCGGCGCGTTTGGAGGGTATCCTATCCTGGCTGTGCCCTGGGCTGTTAAGATGAATGGTGGACGATGGGTGGTCGGATTGGATGGTGAATGCCCAGAATGCCTTAGACACCATATGTTCGTTCTATTAATCCGATAATATATTTGATTAAATTTGTAGTATACTTTGTTTTTGTTCTTTTTTTTTAAAAAAAAAAAAGAAGAAGAAAAAACCGAGGGGAAGGAGGGAAAAAGAAGACCTGAATTCCTCGTCTTCCTTCTTCTTGTCTGCTTATGGTGTCGTGTCTTTTAACAGATTTGTGTAATTAATTGGTATTAGTAGTTGGACAACATCGTTTACTTTATTTTTTTTCAGTTAACTGTTATTATTAACTGCAAGCAATTTTTTTTCTTAACCTGATTTGGGTCGCGGGTCGCACACTTCTAGTGTAAACGTAAACTTTCTTGGGTCTTGGGTTCTGGGTCAAAGTCAAAGTTCTTCTGGTTGATTGCAGTTGCTTGGCTTGGCTGGCTGAGCTCTTTCCATACCTAGTTGTACTTCGTAATACTAGGTATTTCCCTCTGCATCCAGCCTAATGCTTGGCCAACTACGTCAAATAGTGGCTTAGGCTTGATTTTCATTGGTTTGATCACTACCATCTGTGGCGTATCATGTATAATTGCATCAAATTCTCTCCAATCCCCCCTTTAATCCAATCGATTACCGGTCTTTAAATCTACCCCGTCGACCTGTGTCGTCATCCCGCCGTTTGATCCGTTCCCCTCTGCCCCTTAATAAACTTACCCATCTTACCTAAACTTACCTAGACTCTGGAATCAATATTCACATGTCATGCATTAGAAAAAAAAAGTTTAGTACCTATTGCTTCTCAACGTTTTTTCAATACCCCTGACCGGACTAACTTAGCAGACGGCTAGTTGCGACCAATTCTCAACTTCTTTTTAATGAGTGACCATCAACGGAGGAACCTGAAAAGATTTTTACCATTCGGATATTATAGAGCTAAGGAAACGTGGGAGACTTGTGTGGTTTATTTAAGCGCCTCTTCTTGGCTCAGCCTTCTTTTGCTTATCCCTTGATTCGTGTTGCCGAGGCATTGCAAACGCCACTACAGCATATATTATGTACAATATCGAATCGATACACCCATTTGTTGAACACCGGCTTGTAAAAAGTCCGGATCTCCTATGTTATGAAATGGGTGGACCTTCATCACCAGCCCAGCCGACCAACCTCACACTCCTAACCATTTCCGTACCTAGGGTCCTAGATTCTACAGATTCCCATATATATCGGAAATATGTTGATCCCATTCATCCTTTACGTGTGATCATCGCTGCTCATGATGGGCAAATCAAGTCGTCCATGCGATGTCGTGTCATAATCCTCGTTTGCATTTCCGCCGGACCTGGTATCTAAAGGTATCTTGAATTCCTTGACCGAAAAATTTCACCCCCCAAAGAACCGTCCCAATTCCTCACCCTCCTCAGGGGTTACTGCCAATTCCAACAGCTCGTGCGCCAGTTCCGCCGTTTCCTCCGACACCAAATCTTCTGAAAAATTAAGCCTACCTAAATTCAGCAGATACTTCTGCGATACTCCGGTCGGCTTAGTTAGTTTTGATGGTACATTGACCAAGTCGGCCGTTAAAGGGTTCGTGATGATCGTGTGTAAAAGTAACACGGAACGTGCTACCAATGTTTGTAACTCTTTGAGTGAATCATCGTGTTCCGAAGCTTCATATCGCATGTCTCCATCGTATAGCTCGTCTATACACGATGAAAGTAAAGTGACTAGGCGTGGGATGGCGTAGTTATTGATAGCAAGCTGAGCAAGGCCAAAGGATGATCTAGCAAAGGCTGCCAACGTCCGCAATACACCATTTCGAACACTTCGTAGCTTGTAATGGTCGATATCCCAAACCGGCTTCTCGACAAGCTGATGTGAAATCCTTTCGATCAGCACACCGGCAACCACCTCCACCGTCCGGCCAGGACAGATGGGACCGATGCTTTCGGGGAAGACAGACGTACACAGCCATCTCAGTATGATGAGGTAATCTTCCACTGGGTGCTTTTGGCTTAGATGCAAGAGGACAAATTCAACCTGGACTTGGCTCCAAAAGTCGATTGCAGGGTCAGTGACACCTCCAACCGGGGGCGAAGCCGCGCAGCCCAAAGCCGTCAAATATAATAAAGAGAGAATATCCGTAGTCGAAATTTTCGCGTTGAAGTTCTTCCAAGTATCTTTTGGTGGATCACCAGACCCCTCGTGGTAAAATCTAGGGATTGCTACCTCGAAACAAGAGTCCATAGCGACCGGCAAAAGAGATGGGGCAATGTACGGCGCAACAGGGATGGTATACAGCTGGAGCGTTAGGTATATTAATGAGACCAAATCTATAATGGGCTCCAGCTATGATATTGTTAGTCAGCCTAATTTTTTAGGTTGGACTTAGAGAAGACTTCTTACGCAGCTTTCGACCAAACACCTACGCCATAGGCGGATGAGTTCCTCGCAGAATTCTATCGGTAGGCGCATAGGATCACGGGGATCTCCAATAACAGCAATTTTCTGGAAAAGTATTGAGGCAAGACTCTCCGTGGGACTCGAGGGAAACGCAAAGCCAGCCAGATACTCAAAAGCTAACGGTCGCCCATGAGCAGAGCTATGGTTTAGTATCACTTTTATGTACTGATAGCTGTCAGTAAATATCTGTATTCGACTATCAATTGATAAATTTGGGGCTTCACTTACATCAAAGGAAGCGATTTTTGGTACGATATCCGCTGACTCGGAGTTACTATTACTCTCATTTACAGTATTATCATCCAACATCACCACATCTTCCGAGTGGGTCTCCAATGCCGTCACCGGGCTGTCAATAGCCGGGCGCTTCCTTTTCAATTTCGTCGGTGTTCTCGTCAGCCTCGCCGGCGGTTCGACCACGGCGCTAGCTACAGCACCAGCATTCCTACCACGTTGACCTTTGCTCGGACTAGTCGCAATCTCAACATCTTCGAACCCGTCCGATATCCCCCACGACTTAGCGGCGGCGTTCTTCTTGGGTGTCGCGGGGCCATCTTTACGCTTAGCACGCTCTAGCTCATCCTTGAGGTCCCTCTTAGTGAACTGAAGTTCTGTGGTAGCGGCCTGCTGAGCGAGTTTTGCAGCTTCCAGAGCCCTCTCATGCTTGGCTACCTGTTCGGCTGCTTGTTTTTTAATTGTTTGCAATTCACGGTCGTGTTCTTCCCGGGTCTTTTCGAGTCGCTTTCGAACGATACCTATTTCACCGTCCTTGGTGGTAAGTCTTGTTTTGAGATCCAGTATCTGGGCTTGGAGGGCTGCTATCTCTTGATTCGACGGGGCGCTCGGCCTTTGCGCCTGGGAAGCTTGATATCTCGGAGGTATAGATGGTGTCGGCCGAGTCAATGGAGGAGGGGGGCGAATCTGGCTGTATGATGGAACTTGGGGACGAGGAAATTGTTGAGGTTGTTGGCGAGAGCTAGTAGGGGGTGCCATCGGTTGCCGGGAGGAAGAAGCAATTGGTTGAGGGCGAAAGCGACCTGGAGGAACAGGCGCCGGACCACCCCATGTTTGCTGCTGCTGTTGCTGTTGAGGAGCTACTCGTGATGGTAATTGGGTCGTCTTATCTGGAAGTATAGCAGACTTCCCGTGCAACTCATCTGAGACAACAGCATCGTCAAGATCGTCATCTTCAAAATCATCTACTAGCTGACGCTGAGATTGCGTAGATTGGTACTTTTTCTGTGCTTGGGTGAATTGAATGGCATTATTTTCTAGCTCCTGTAGGACGTTTGCATTTAGATCGTCGAAGTCATCGTCATCAAAATAATCCATGGCAACTCGGGGAGCCAGTATTGGCTATATACAAACCCATTAGCACAAAAAAAAACTTATGTACAGCTGATGACGTTGTTTCGGGGGGGTTTGTTTTGTATTAATGTTTTTGTCGAGGGAAAATTCTGGAGTCATGGACTCGACCGCGGGCACATGAAGGCATGAATGTCTTATCTTATCGAGTAAATCAATCGTCCTTGCCGCTGAAGCATTTCAAGGTTGTGCGACGCGCCAACGACGCGTTAAGTGAATGGCGAGACAACGGATAACTACATAAAGTAGAGAACTCGATAGAGACAACTCATCGGTTTAATAATCTCGGAAAGCCACAGAGCCACAAAACTACAAAGCCACATATTACATCACCACTCCCTCCCTCATTCCTCATTCCTCATTCCTCATTCGTCTTTTATAAATTCACCAATTCATAAATCACTCATGAATAGATGAAAAGAGCCTTATCGATTCTTATACTAGTATACTTATAGTATAACCATCACAAGCTTTTTTATTTATCATCCAGTACCTCAGACATGGATATAGAACGACTATCGAGACGATGTTGTGATGGCCGCAGCAACGTGCCTCATAGAGTAATTAACCGAACATCACAAAAGCTCCATACCTAAACAGCAAAACAGCGGTATAAATTCTATCCATCCAATCAGTTGCCTCTCCTACTATACAGGCAGTACTCTCATGATGACGCCAAATCTTACTACTCAGCATATTAGGCGTGTTTTCTGAGAATCTCTAGGGCTATTTTGCTTGGCAACGGTAAGCAAGCGTTATCGCAACGGGAAGGATTCCTCGAGCTGAGAATCAAGTGGGTAAGAAGCGTGGCTGAATGGCATGAAAGTAGTATGATAGCAAGTTCTAGCATTCCCAGTTCGTCAATAAGGAGGCCTCTTATTGCTACCTTACCAATTCAAGATTTATGTTATAAGACATTCTACTATACTTCTATATGTTGTCTCAATACCTGACTCTTGTCATCCTAAAAACCCATTCATAAGACTCAAAATCCTCACACTTCCAACTCATATAAGCCAGGAATCTTTAATCCATCAGTAAGTAGGTAACTATGAACCCGCCGAATCAACAGTACTACGGCCAATACCCTCCGGCTGGTGGTCCTCCTAGCCAACAGGGACAACCCCAATCCGGTTATCAACAGCCTCCACAAGGGACATCTTATTACCCTCCCGGAGGATCACCTGCTCCGGGCCAACCTCCGTATCAGCAACCACCATATTCCAACTATGCTCCTCCTCAGGGTCAATCTCAGGCTAGCCAGTATCAATACCCATCCCAACAATATACTGGCGGCCCCCCTCAACCCCAAAGCCAATACCCTCCCGCTCAGCCAGGACAGTATCAAAGTCAGCAGGGACAATACCAAAACCAATCTTATCCACCTCAGCAATCGCACCAACAGCCACCCCAAGGGCAATATGGACAACCGCCAGCACAATATGGACAATACCCTCCAAACGCTTACCAGGCCGGTAATCCCCAGGCCCCGTCGCCTTACCCCTCTCAACAATATGGAGCTCCCGTAAGTATGCTACTTATAATATTCAGTTATTGTCACTAACATCCAACCAAGCCTGTGGCGCCGGGTGCTCCTCAATGGGGACAACCGCAGCAGCCTATGCAAGGTTACGGTTACGGCGTACCTCCAACCCCTGCGTCACCAGGCTACGATCCAGCTCAGAGAGCTTTCTGTGCTCCCGTTGATACTTCGGCCGACGTCGAAACTCTGCGGAAATCTATGAAGGGTATGGGGTGCGATGAGGCGGCCTTGATCCGCGTGCTCACGTCGCCTAAATACGACAATCCCTGGACGATGGTACAGCTTATCAACGATTACAACAAGCGCTTCATGCGTGATTTAGTCAAGGATATCGAAAGCGAGACGCGCGGTGACTTTGAAACTGCCTGTCTTGCCTTGATCCGCGGCCCGCTAGAAAACGACGTGCGGAATCTGATCCAAGCGCTCGATCGTATGGGCACCGATGAGGATGCGTTGATGGACGTTCTTTTATGCCGATCTAACGCGGATATCCGCGCTATCACGGCGGAGTACAGGAGGATCAAGGGTCATGAGCTGTTAGCAGATATCAAGGAAGACGTGGACGACACGATGTTCCGGCTCTATAGTATGGTTCTCTCGGCCACGCGAGCCGAAGACGCGGCGCCGGTGATCGCCGCAGAAATCGACCAGAAGGTTACGGAGCTCCATCGTGCAACTGAAGGTATCATCGGATCCAACGCCATCTCCGTAGCGCAGATCTTCACCAGCTCCAACGCCGCGCAGCTCCACGCTCTTACCGAAGCGTACCGGCGCAAGTACCACCGCTCCCTCGAAGAGGTCATCGAGAAGGAGTTCCGGGGCGACATGGAAGACGCGCTGCTGTACATGCTCGAAAGCGCCCTCGACCGGGCACGCACGGACGCCAGGAGACTCGAGAAGCCTCTGTATAAGACGCCGCGGAAGGACAGGCTCTTTATCAATAGGGTCGTGAGTCTCTACTGGGACCGCAACCGCTTGGATGCGGCTAAGGCTGCGTACCAGAGATACTCGCAGTCTAGGGCCTCGCTACGCGTCGCCATCAAGGCTGTTTTGAGTGGCGATTATGAGGACATCATGATTGCTTTGATTCATGAGAAGAGGTAGTCAAGAGTGAAGGTGCAAGCGAAGGAATGATTTATTCTGTTTAGGTTGAAGCCATCAAGCGTTCTCATTCATTTATAATTACACTTCCCATAAAGCTCTGTATCTTACCCGCACCTCCACATTGTTCAACGGTGTTATATTGGACATTGTGCAAACATATATAGTATATATATATGTCTTGCGATCTCAGCTTTCAGGTGGATTAATCCGGGCGTTATCGGGACTCGGACTCGCAGTAGATGACCCCACGATGCAGGCCGATGTACTTTCAGCCTGTAACAGCACCGAAGATTTGATTTATGGGAGCTGGAAATCGTAGCGGTCTTCATCAGTGGAGTAACGGTAACTCTCATCACAAATGTCACATATTCGAGCAAGAAATGGCGGTCCAACCAGACCAGGCAGTATATCCGCCGTGTGAAGCCAAGACTGGTTCCATGGAGAGCAACTATTTTCCCACTTACCTAGTACTACCTACAATGGCAGAGTTTGATGATTCTCGGTTTCAATTTTTTTATAATGTACTTGTTACTTGTTAAGAGGTTGAGGGGTTGAGGGGTGAGGGGTGAGAGGTGAGGGGTGAGAGTCTGGTGGGGTAGCCACGTGATTTCGTGTTAAATTGGCCAGTGCGTGTCTAGACCGAACCAAGCCGCGAAGTACCCAGGTAGAAGAAAAAAAAAGGCGCGCCATTTTTTGCATTTAGTTACCTCCAGCTATTCTCCCGCCTCCCGTCTCCTGCCCCCTCGCCCCCTCTGCTGCAGTGGCCGCACTCGTCATTTTCACCAGACAGGGGAGTTGCCGATCTCATTTACAGCATATTAGTCCGATGGGTGTTTCTGGCAGTCTGGATGCCTTCGAGACAGCAGAAGGATTGGAATTGAGTCCAATTATTATCTCAATTACTATCAAGTATTTGTGTATTTGTTGATATTTATTAATATTTACAAGCATCTATTTGATGAATGGTCGTAAGCTTTGCTTCGAACAAACCTCTTCTCAACAGATATTATACCTGGATACTCGTGGTTTGTTTATTAAAATTAATGCAAGGACAATCGCCTACGTGAGTGTAACCAAAGAGGTACATAGGTCCTAGGATCTCTAAAGAGTTATCCAGCTATTACTCATTACCTAGTAGCTAATAGCGATACCCCTGGAGAGAATGGCGCTGCGAGGCGCTAGGATCAAGTAAATCTTGTAAATCTTAGCGCACATGATGCCCCAAGATGGGAGGAGAGATGGCTGAGATGAGTTATTGTCGCAGGTAGAACCGTGCACGGTTGACCCAGGCGCCCAGGCTAGTACGCTACCGATGGGATGCACCCATAGTGTAATAGTCTAATAGGTACCTACCTAGCTAGAAGAGCTAGAACTTAGAAGAGCTAAGTAAACCTTGTAAAAAAAGAAGTCGCGCGACTTGACCGCGTAATAAGCCGCCAATGGAAATGGTCTCCCACTATTCCTTCCCCTCTTAGCCATTCGCTACGATTGCTCGAGTTGACTTGTTCATGTTCCTTTGGTCCAAGGTGGAAGTTGCAGGTTTCCAAAGTTCCAGACGGCAACTTTAACGTCACGAATTATTGAAACGACTACTTCGCAACTTGGAACTTCTTAACTTCTCAACCTCTCAACCTCTCAACCTCCAAAAACTACGTGTATGTTACATGTTACATTACTTACATGTAGACATATTATTCATTGGGTTTCTAAACTCCCATCGTCGAGTCAGGTCAAGTCGCGTCACGTCCATCGGGCCAAATCTAGACCAAATGGAATAGATTGCCTTAAAAAAAAGAAGTACCAATTTCAATTTCCGATTTCCACTCTTTGGGTACCGCACACACGCACACACGCACACACATCCATACAACCATCCACACACACATTTCCCACCTTCAACGCCATATTCGCCGCTTTCGCCTATCAACTATCATATGTCTCAGATATCCTCTGAATGGTAATTGATTACTATTTTAACAACGCGACGAACTGGACGATACCCTACATTAGAGACATTGGAGTCTAATGCCTCTTGACATTCCGTGATCCCGTGATATATTGGCGGGTCTGACGACATAACGCGTACACCTCGCTAAGCAACATCAGCGCTCACAAAAGGAGAAGAAAAAAACCTATATTTGTTGAACACGGATTCCTACAGTTCTCACTAACATCTTGTCTTCGAGATTGGCTATAATTCTAAGACATACCTTAAAAAATCGCGATCCATATGACACAAAAACGCGATTGATCCTAACCCGTTAGTTAAATCAATATATACGAGTCCAATTTGACGCGACGACCTCGTATTGGAGCCTCGGCATATTTCCCATTACCCCCCCTTTCCTAGCCAATACTCGCCTCGGCCATGTCACAGGTCACCAGCTCGAGTATCTCGACGGGGCCAGGTCACCATCCGCACCTTCAAGGTCAAACCGGTACCGGTAGCGAGACCCAGCCGATGATCAACTATTCCGGCAACAATTCGCAAGACACCACCGTATCTAATACCACCGATCGCATCTTCACCCCGCCCGAGAGCGACAGCGAAGGTAGTAACGGGATTCAAAATGGAAATGTATCAAGTCAGGAATCCCAATCGCAGCAGTTATTGCAGTTGTCACAACTTGCTGCAGCACAGCAGAAGATTGGTGAAGTAGACGGGACGCCAATAAATGGTCAATCCAAGAAGAGAATGGCCGACGGTGTCGTGAAACACACTAGAAATAGCTCAAGTGTGTCGCCCGTTCGTGTCGGCCATTCCAGAAACACTAGCACTGTGAGCGTGGCGTCTACCGCCGGTAGTCGTATTGGAGAGGTAAATCAGTCAACGGCTTACGTCCCGTCGTGATCTATTTGCTAATATAGTATTAGCTGTCTGCTGAACTAAGAACAAAGTTATCTTATGCTATGGTCAAGGTTAACAATGGTTGGCAAGGGCATTCCATCGACGAGGTCGAATCGCTCGCGTCGCAGGCCGCTTCTCCCACTTCTAGCACTTCGACGTTACATGGGAGACACGGCGCGTCTGCAAGCCCACGAATTCCCATCGCTCCTACGCGACAGAGAGCTTCAAGCAATGTCACGAGCCCTACCTTCCAACATCCTTCCCAAGGCCGCACTTACGAATCATTCTGGAAAGAAGGCAGTATGAAGGGGTCCACTTCGACATCACCCATCTCCCAAGTACCAGGGTTAGCCCCGCCTGCCCCTATACAGCCACGTCAACCCGGCCAAGTTCATCCACGACGCAGTTCCAATGCGAGATTTGCACCGGCTTACCTATCGCATCACGCCTCCCCTCACACTCCAGCTCAGCCGAGTCCACTCCAAACCACGCCAGGCCAGACGGCGATCAGGACGCCTAATGTAGATCCCATACTCTTTTCCCCACACCAGAACGTACGAGAGCAGGAAGCACTGGAGACACTGATGTTCATGAGTAGCCCTGGAAACTCTGCTAACGTTAAACATGCATTCCCTTCGTCGCTCCCTTCGACGCAGCCGTTGCAACCATCGCAAGGTCGGACTAGCGGACGAACGGCACTTCCGACCTCGAAATTAGGATCGGGAGCTGAGGCTGGCGGCCAAGGACGGAAAAGTTTGCCCACGGCGCGACCGCAAGCACACCACGCGCCCCAGGTTAAGCGGGTGGGGTTCGAAAAATCGCCAGGGAATTATGGTGGGATGGATATCGATGACCCGCACGGATCTCCGTATAGCAGGGGTACGCCCCGTCGCCGAACAAACGGATCAGCTCCGAGGCCATCCCTCTCTATTCCTGCTGGCCTAAGCGGACCGTCGAGGCCGAGGACGGCGTTACGTGGTGATGAAATAGAACGGATGCTCGACCGCGCGGCGGCAGACGATAGCTCGGATTCGGAAGGAGAGATTCACCTCCCGTCAAGTCGTAGAACCAACGGCCCTCCTGTCGGAGTCTGATGCAGCATTTTTTTTTTCTAGACGCTGTTCATGGGGTCAAAAGTTTGACATTTTACCACCTGTCTCGCGTATATATATATCGTTTCCCAGGTCCTACCGTCCTAAGACGAATCTAATTCTGGTTCTGGCTGTTAAATTTCGCATTCACAATCATGATGCATCAAGATACCGGAGCTTTTCATGAGATCACATTGGGACTAAAGGAGCAATCGGCTGCATTTTTTGGGGAGATTTATGAGCATGACGGGGGAGGGGTCTGTCGGAATGTATATGTTCAAGCTAAGGGTGTTGTTTTATCTAAGCGTTCCTCTTCCGAAGAGGTTTGTTGCGGAAACAATCGAATGCATATGTTATACCATCTGCCATTTTTTTCCAACTCCCATCTATACCAGGATTTACTGTTCACGTGCTTGAGTTTTTGAGTTCTTGAGTGTTATGATATTGGGGATCGAACTACTAGTGGGTACTAGGTATATTATGTATATTATATGCCTAAGGGAAGTAAGTACATTCGAGTTGTGATACACATGTCATAGACTGACTCGGATAGTATTATTCTAGGATGATGCTTGCATGCCGAACGTTGTTGTAACTGGGATGCAGCTATGAGCGAACAAAACGGCCATGACACCGCTACTATTATGTACAAATCGATATTGATACATATCCCCACATATGGATGTTCCTGTCGCGGGTCCGCTGCTACGTACGGTATATAACCTCGCCTTAATATGTGATTACAGGCCGGTAGTCGGGAGCTCCGACAAAGGTGCCAAGCCTCAGCGCCTCAAGGGTAGACGTATTACTCAGTAGATCTCGCAGGTCGATTACCCGACAAGGCGCAAAGCTTACGTACCTACCTTAGGTACCTAGTACCTTTTTTCACAAGGATCTACACGTGTACATATGTACATTGTAGATAGGCTACTACATCTAGGTAGGTAGGTTTAACTTCAATATTCTACTAGGTAATATTCTAACATTGAAGCCGCTACCTGTTTACTAAAGTACTTGGCATCTTGGCATACTCGGTACCTAATAATACCTATTCACCGCATAAAGGCTCCGCCACAGCTCAAGATCGTTTCTGCTTCATTTTCATCATTTTCATCTTTTCATTTTTCATTTTTCCTTGCCGCGAAGCCGAGTTCGACCCTGTTAGTTCGACCCTGTTGATCATCGCTTTTGGAAAGTTTGCCAAGCAGCCAAGCAGCCAAGCAGCCAAGGCATCTTTTCCATCTTTTCCTCTTCTGCAAGTCGCAGAACGCCGCAGCAGCGCCGCAGCAGCGCCAAGTTTTCATCGACGTATGTAGTCTGGCTGTCTGGCAGCTTGTTGTGCTGTCAGCCAATAGATTCGAGCACACCGCCGACGACTTCTCGACGCATATCTCTAGTTCGCGTACCTACCAGCCAACTCGGTACCGACTCGGTACCGCGTAGTAATCAGCAGCGAGGCAAAATGTACTGCGCCTCCCCGCCTTCTACGCTAACGACGCACCTTCGCGTGGACGAGGACGTGCGAAGATACCTATCCATGGATGCGGGCTACGAGACATGCGTAAGCGCTCTGTGGCTTGTGACTGGTTGACTATTGCCCATCGTAGGTACCATAGGACCATAGGTAGATACTATTGCATGTCATCCATGGAAATGATGGAAATGAGCCCATCTGGGCCGATGGTTCGTTCATATTTAAGCTTTCATCTCAGAGATCTGTTGTCGTGATTTCTTCCTCTTCATCTTCCTTGTATCCAACAGCAACAGCAACAACGACAACAACTCGACTACCTAAAGACTTCTCTCAGGCATTGCACTAGAGAACCTACGAATACGAATATCTTTATCCATTGCCGTAGAACAAAACTAGCTCGTCCCTCTTCGTCCTCGGGCGACGATCCCTCCAACCTCCTACATTTCCACCTTTCCACTTTCCACATTCTCAGATCAGCACCGCGATGTCGGCCGCAGACTATTACAACAACAGCGGAGCCGGCTACGCGCCACCGCCGCCGCAAGCAAACCAAGGCTCGTCTCCTTACCCCCAACAGCCTCAATACGCGCAGCCGCCCTCGCAGCAACAGCCCTACCCCCAACAACCCCAATACGCCGGCGGACCCCCCTCGCAATCGCCGTACCCGCCCCAACCCAACTACGCCCAGCAGCCGGGCGCGCCGGGCTACGGGCCGGACGACCGCGACGGGAACGGCGCGCCGGTGCCGGGCCAGGAGGGCCCCGACGGGGAGCGCGGGCTCGGGGCTACGATCATCGGTGGCGGCGCCGGCGGATTCATCGGAAACAAGCTCGGGAAGGGGAAAATGGGCACCGTGCTCGGCACCGCGGTCGGTGCCGTGGCCGCCAACATGATCGAGAATAAGATGGACCACGGGCATGGGCATGGGCATGGACACGGGCACGGACACGGTCATGGGCACGGACACGGTCATGGACATGGACATGGTCATGGTCATGGGCACCATGGGCATTAGCCTTGGGTGGTGACCGGTGGGTGATGAGGGAGTAAGGATACGGGGTTGAGGGACCGCGTGCTGTACGGATTCCCCTCGTCGTTGGGAGATCGGTGTTGATGATAAGACTTACTTACACATACATACATATATACCTTACCTGAGATTCTTGCAACGGCGCACCGGTTCGGCCTTGCTTCCAGTTATACATTTTATGCGAAACTGATTTTGAATCCGGAGTATGGTGTTGTAGATGTAGATGGATACAATGATATCATCATGACAACCATGAAAATTCTTTAAAATGTTTGCTGTGATTTGAGACGGGATAGGGGGTGATCTCTCATATTATATGAATGTTATGACTTCTCATGCTGAACAAGTGCCCATGTTGCCATTCATACCTATTAATAAAAAGACATTACCTAGGTTAGCCATGTAAAAACAACTGAAGAAGCGTGTAAAGGGACAGAATATTCATTCGATACGAATTTACTCACATATTCGCAATCATTCTCGCGGTAGAGGCGCAATACTTAACTAGTACCTTAGGTAGCTAGCCATTACATCCAGTATCGTTGAAGAAAAATAGCGTGTTGAGTGGCACTAGCCCCCCCCCTCCCTATAAATTAAGACTTGGCGTTGTTTAGCGTACCTAGGACACGGTCCAGCGACAGCTCGACAGCGGTTTAGCAACTGCGTAGCGGTAGCTTAGCGACGGCTATACATTTTGTGTAGACAGCCATGGACTTGAATCATACAGCTGCATATAAATGTAACTTATATCATAGTACTATCCTTATTGAAGTGACTTTATGTGAACTGAATTTGATTATACACATATGTATGAACTGACTTGTAAGTAGGTAAAGTTACTTGGCTATCTCCTGAGCTGTTGCTGAGTTGTTGCTGAGTCTTTGTTGAGTATTATTGTATTGTACATTTTTATTGGTTCAAAAGTAACCAGGCTATTACGACCCCTCCTAACATCCCTCAGGGGGCTATAAGCTTCAGCGCCTGAAACCCCCAAGTCCGCTGTTATTATAGCGGATATAGGGGGCCTATTACATGGTGTGACAGTGATTTGGCGGGATGACCAGATCTAACGGTCATCCCCAGGTATTATCTTAGAGATGACGTCAACCTACAAATCATAAACAACATTCACAAAACTAGTCACATAATTCATCAAAAAAGCATCACTTACAAGCGATATGAACGGATCTCAATTCCATCTCATATCTCACGCGTCGCCCCTTTATGCTTCGCGTAGTGCTAAGTTACATGTTGAGCCTCTCTCATTCCTCTTTCCCTTTGGCTCTTTGGCCCTTTGGCTCTTTCATCAATCTTAGGGCTGTTCCGATTTCCTCGTTGTTCTCCATTCCCTCCTCGCACAATTGTGGCCTGGCCGATAACTCGCAATTGTTTAGCATTGCACGTTTGACCTTAGGTAATATCCCCTCTTTATGTAGGCTCTAGGAATTTGCGGTTGGTATGTCGAATAGACGAGCGCCTTAACCGTTGATTGTATGTTCGTTTTGGGTGGTACCGTGCTTGGTTTTTGACGGCTTCGTCCTTGGGTCCAAGTCTGAGGACATGATGACGATATCAAATAGGATCTCTTTCTTACAACCCTCTTATGGTCACAATGATTTTTGTTTGGGTCTTTTAAGTCAACACCGGACTTATTGCGTTATTAAGTTTTATCTCTAATACTTTCCAGAGACTTGTTATTACTTTGAAGATTATTGATTTCATAGTAACTAACTCTTTGGACAGGTAATGAAAAGCCCGTGCCAGCAGTTAATAGCTCCCGTCCAGGAGCTTTTCTCGGTATTGACTCCCGGAAAGAATAACCATAACTTCCACCCTATCGTCAACGTTTTTATAGTCGTTGGTATGGCCATTATTTGTCTCTTACAGATCTCCCATGAGGAAGGAGAAGGATGATGTTGAGAGGAGAAAGTATGTTAGGTGGAATATGCATGTTGTGATCCTGCCATCGACTAGAACAGCGCTTTAAGAAGAATCGTCTTCTCCTTTTGCCGTCGGAATGGGGATCCTGACTAGACAGAGAGAAACTCGACGAGGCGTAATCGGAGGTAAGGATGACCGCACTCTTACTACTCGAGTCTGTTTATCGGAAGATGGAGGAGTTAATAAGGGTAGATCGTGCGACTTAAGACAAGCTGCCCCCTAGAACAAACTGGATAGGTAGAGCCTAACTACTATATGCTCTAAATCCACAAGTCTGGCCTCGCAGCCAGCCTGCGACGTGTTCTAGATAACAACTTCCAAGATTGCGTTGCAACGAGTGGCCACGTAAAAGAAGGGGAGGAGAAAAAAGGAGTTGATGAGACAAAAACCAGAGCCGGAAGAACTCTACCTACTTTCCTAAACAACAGAATACCCATGCCACGAAACGAAAATGATGTTTCATGATACCACGCCAACGCGATACCACGCGTTGGGGTACCTCCGGTGAAAACCGACCTACGGCGAAGCAGGCCGGCGCCGAACCGGCGAAAGTTCGACTATTGGAGGTACGAGATGTACAGTCGAATGAGGAAATTTAATCTAGTCCTCCATTTCCGTATCACCCTTCTCTTCGGGCGGTAGTCCGTGGCGTCGTCTCCAGCGTGCGTAAGCAATCCTGCCTCGCCACTCGGCCCATACCTCCCTTTGGACTTCGTTCTTGTGCCACTTTACGGCTAGGGGAATTATGCGCGCCCAGTTTCGAAGCACGGTCCTACGACGGTGGGTTCGGTTGATAACCTTCATTAATTGTTGGACGCGCGTCTCCTCCGGGTCGCCCCACAGAAACTCGGACTGTGTCTTATGGTGGTAGCCTTCGCTGTCGACAAAAAACAGTTCCCGGTCTTTCTTCTTCTTGAGCATGGCACGGTCTTTGGCCAGCTGTTCTCCACCGAATCCCATTTGACTTTGCGATCTCTCCGTCGTACTAGGAGGTGGTGTCGGGGCACGGCGGACGAGAGCCTTCTTCAACTCTGCAGCTTTCTCCTTCTCGGATTTTGTGCTCACGATATATCCCTTGGGTAGATCTTTCAAGGGAGGAGGGGCGGCCTCATCGGCGTTGAACCTCGGCGGTGCCTGACGAGGAGGTTCATATCTTCTCGACCTTGCGACTTCACGTTCTCGTTCGCGGGCCAGTATCTGCTCCATGCTTGAAAATTCCCGTTGGCTGGCTCTCGTGTCAACCTCGACTCGCCGTTGCTTATCGCGAGCCAGCTTCTCATTTTCAACTCGCCTTTTCTCTTCACAAGATAGCATCCGCTGTAATCCTTTGCTTTCTCGTTGTTTTCCCTTTTTTTGTTGTTTCTGCTCGTAGGCCTGCATCTCATCATTGCTTCGATTGGCATGAAAATCGGACTGGGTATTCCGCTTTGTCTGTTCTGTTTGCTGGACCGATGGACCGGGATCTATCATCATATCGGTAGCTGTCTGAGCTGGTGGGTTATGTTCCACTTGCATTTGGTGAGCTTCTTGGTCCAATGAGCCTGGCTCTACTCCCAGAGGTACACCAGCCTGTGGGTTTGAGTGGTGATGCTCGGGCAAGGAGTAACCAACTAGTCCCTGTCCGTTATCTTGGAGAGACGGGCCTGGGGTCGTAAGCTCGGCACGATGGCTATTTTCCATCTCTACATCTTCGGCCGATTGGCCTTGCTCAGCAGCATACCCCGTGCCTGCAGATGTACCCTGATCTCCCTGGTCAGGGAACAAATTATGATCATTCATGTATTGCATCATTGCAATTGCACCTTCATAATTCCACCTGTCCTGATCAGTTGCAAAAACTGGGGCGTCCGTAACCTCTGCCTCAGGCTGTCGAGGAGCTTCCACTTCCTTAGCCTCTTGCTGGGAATGTTGAGGGTGTTGGAGAATGGATTTCTCATCCATGCCATGTTGACCAGGATCTTTAATAGGGGCTCCCGCGTCTGTTCCTATGTCCATGACCTGTGGGGGGCGTTGAGAGGTTTGAACAGGGAGTTCATTGTTTACAGACTCTTGGTGGGAGAGTTGGAGATGGTGTTGGGTAGCTTGTTGGTCCGCAATCTCTTGAGGATGTTCAATAAAAGTCTCCACGTTCACCACTTCTTGCTGGGAGTGTTGGGGGTGCTGAGGGCCTTCAGTAAGAGTTCCTATGCCTGTGAACTCTTGTTGATGATATTGAAAGGCTTCCTCGTTTTTCACCTCTAATTGGGGGTGCTGAGGGAGACACTCCGCGTCTATAACCTCTGATAGTGGATGCTCAATAGGATTAGACGCATTTGCCACTTCTTGTTGAGGGTACTGAGCGTGTTCAATAGGAGTTCCCATGTCCATGCCCTCCTGTTGAGCGTAATGAGAGTAGGAAAGGGTCTCGTCGTTTATAACCTCTTGAAAAAGATTACGAATATTTTGGGGAACCGGAGTGTCCATGACAGGGTGTGTATAAATTCCGGTAGGCCCTGTCTCAGGTGCTGTCATCTCAGCCGGCTGGAAATAAGACCCGTTCGGTTCGATCTCTGACACGGACATATCATAAGGCACAGTCAAGTTCATCTGAGATGGCTGCATCTCAGAAGACGTGAGGTCCGTCATGGTTTGGCCCATTACAGGCATGTCAGTCTCGGGGGGCGCGATGCCCATTGCCATAGGGTCTTGTTGGAATGTATTCATTTGGGATGATGTTGGATTTGTCGTGGCTATCTCCATCTGAGATCCGTACATGTTGAAGTATTCCGGATGCATTGCCATTTGATCTATCTCCGATGCGGCCGTCTCTAGTAGTAAGCCATTACTTGTTTTAGGATCTGGCTCAGACCCAGATCCAGGCACCGTTCCGGTCTGAGTATCTAAAGATATGAGGTCCGTAACATTCGGCTCCATCCCGGCTGTATTCGCCTCTAAGGAAAGTCGACCAAGATTTGCACTGGACTGGTCTCCTGTCTCGATTTGATTTATCTCAGCTGAATTGTATGGTGGGAGCTGCGTAGCCTGTTGGTCAACCGGAACTGGACTCTCGGTTTGGGGCACGACAACATCATCCACAAGCGAGAGAATGGGTGGAGTTTTCGGCTCTACAGCCGCGTGCTCGGGCGAAACTACTTCAGCAATACATTCTGTTTTGCCGTTTTCTGTCTCGGAGAGAGATGGGGTCATGGGTGGGGTATGAAGGGTTCGCTCATTGTTCAGCCTTGCGAACTTCTCTTCCATGGCTCTCTCCATGTTTTTGATCGAATTGGTCATTTTGCGTTCGATGGTGTTTTCAATCGTATTGGTGATGGCCTTTTCCGTGGCATTCTCTGCCTTAACCATCTTCTTGACGACCTTTTCGGTGATCGTTTCCACCTTGTAGGTCTCCTTTGCGATCATTTTCTCGATCGCCTCGATCTTCTCCGAAATTCGCTCCTCAACCTTCTTGATTTCCTTTGAGATCGTCTTCTTGATGGCGGCTTCTATCATATTCTGCACCACCTCAAGGGAGACCACTGGTGACGGCTCGTCAACCTTCCCGGAGCCGGCCTGGATACCGGCATCGACGGGTCGGTGGTCAGCCTGGGAAGTCTGGGTCATGGCATCGACCATAATTGGCATTTGAACTTCCTCGGCTGCGTCACCGCGGGCGGCAGGGGCTTGAGGTACCAAGCTTCTGTATCAGAAAAAGTCAGCAATTCATGCATTTCGGCAAGTTGCATATTTTGAAACGAGATGATTTAAATGGGGGATAGAGAGAGAGATGATACTCACAGGAGTGCTTGGTTGACCATCGTGTTGGCTTTTCGGCGGATTGCGATGAACGTGGAATCGGAGATGGCAATGGCGGCGAGAAAGGAGAAGAGCGTCATCCAGATACCTCGCGAGTCATCGTCGAGATAAGCATGTAGAAGCTTGACAGTCGCAACTACATATAACGCAGGGAGTTCCAGGCCGCAGAAGCGACGGCATGCTCCGATTAGGGAGACACCGTACACCTCTTTGGCCATGGTTGACTCAGTGTACGTATCGATGACGACCGAAAGCGCGGCATTAATCCCCAGTGATGCGATGTTTCTCCCAGCTCGATGGCCGTCGGCTAGAACGCCATTTCGAATCATCTGTAAGAACAGAATCATGAAAATACCGAAGACGGCACCGAGTGGGAGAGAGGTCACCGCATCCACTGCGAGACATAAAGGAACTAGGATGGTGATGGACTTCATCTTGCTTGACAGACAAGATGATGGGATATGGAGGTGGGAGGTGGGAGGTGGAAGATGGGAATGTACGGTATAGAGAGGATATGGGTGATGATGGAAAAAAAAATAGGTAATGCGCTTACACCGCGCCACAGAACACGAAAACCTAATAGGTGTCTGAGTCTGGTAGCTCCAGACAAATACTCGGGAGGATAGAAAGCGCAAAGTAGCGCGAGGGTAAGGATGCGATGGTAAGATCGCAGTATGGTGTATGGTATGAGGTAGTAGGGAAGATGTAAATGAGGATGGCGGGTAGAAAGAGGGATGATGATGGTAAATCGGATGGGAGAGAATAGATAGATTGTGTATGAGCGTGCAATGATATCTTTCTTGAGATGAAAACTGATGGCTTTGGTAAACTAAGCGGTCAGTTGGTAGAATGAATCTGAGAGCACACAAGGAAAAAAAGAGAGGAAAGGAAGATTGAAAATGTGAGTGGAAGGGAGGGAGTTAAATGCTTTCCCCTCGTCACCGTCCCGGGCGGTCAGATCAGTCAGTACTGGGTATGTACGGTATGTACGCTACAAGTGGATGTACAGCAAGGGCAGAAAGGGAAGGAAGGACAGTACAAACATTCATGAGATAGGTCAGTGCGAGTCGATATCCAGCATTGATTTCGAGGAAGGTGCGATCACTTTATGAGTCAATTGGTACAGTGTTAGTGGCTATCTCCTCATTAGCACCCATCGGTACCTGCGTATGTACATAACCTGGTCTGTTATTCTAACATCGAATACATACATACATACATACATACATACCTACATAGGTATGTATGTATTATCGATGCTTCGAAGGACTTGAATTGTCATTTGCCTCCCTGGTTGGCCCACTAAAGTGAAGCTATCCCGATCAATTTTTACACCTCTTGCACCTCTTGTACCTAGGTCCTACATACTTACTCTACATAAATGTACTTCATCTTTACGTCGAAATCAATCAATCAATTAATCAATCTAGGGCTCACTCTTATGATCCTACTACCCACCGTACATGCCATGGTAGCAAGGGACGTGGTATCTGAAAAAAGAAATTCCACGTCGACTTGAGTAGGGGAAACCATCCTACTCACGTATACACGTGCTAGGCACTCGTGCGCACAGGTACACAGGTACAAACTTCCTTGATGATCATTCTATTGTATATATCAGATGATAGTGCAAATTCGGGCTATAACACCACCATATGCTACAATCTAGCAAGTAAGCGATGTCCATATAATGCCCCTATAGATGGATGCGTGACGACTTGTTACCTAGCCTAACAGCCAATCGGTGTATTGGTTGGCCATACGTATTTCTTCTCCGAAGTTGACTAGAATCTAGCGGAAAGACAGATAAATCGAAGCACCTAAGTATCATCATATTCATACTGATTCTTCAACCCATGAATTTCTATAGACGATCGATTATAGATAATGATAAGAATAATAAGACGTTGTGGTTGAAAGGGGGGTCTTGGCAATACGATGATTGGCTAAAACTTCGATCTACTGTGCAGATTTAAATTTCCGATAAATCTGGGGTACATGTATACAGGTACACCGTACTACACCTCAGCTATATATAGATCTTTTGAATCTGAGGAAGTTTCGTAGGTAGGAAACGACTCGCGAAGCGCATTTACGAAATTGCCAACTGGTACTACTAGTTCCTTTACTTCTACTTGTATCGTACTGAATTTGTTGATTGGCTCTCGCACCTACCTTTCATACGACATTGCATCTTTTTAGATAGTTTATACGGGTACGTTTCCGATGAAAGCATTGGCTCTCCTACCTCAGGCACCTACATGCATTGAATGTTATGTATGTACTGTGTACATACTAAGGTACGTACATATGTACTTGGAAGTGGGGTGGAAAATGGGGGTGTGGGTGTAGCTACCTCAGTAGTTACCTGTTACTTGGTAACTTGGTGACACAAGTACCACCCAAAACCATCACCAGGTGATAGGGGAGTAAGAAGGGAAGCCACTACTGGCACCTCATAGGGTTTAATTAGTTTCTTCCACACAAGTAATACAACATCTTTTCGTCCTTCTTAATTCCTTTCTCCAGGCACCTGGCGACCAGGTGGAAAGTATCAAGGTGCGGAATAAGCAAGTGCGATGAGCACTGTGGAGGTTGGTAAGTAAGATTTTGGCTCAGAGAAGTGGGTTTTTAAAACCTCTCTTCACTACAACTTCTTTTATCAATCGATTATCCCGTCTTGTTGGCGGAGACAGCAACCTCAGGAATAAAAATCATTAGCTAGGTAAACAAGCCACAATATCTACAGTCTATCAGATGTATTTATCCCCGCTGGCCACTTGTATCTAGATCCCGGGTGATCATCTCTCAATCTGGGTCCAAGTCCATCCTGGAAATAGTTCTCCCGCGTTGTGTCAGCAACGTAATCATCCCAAAATACCCCCCTAGCCCGTAGCTCTGGAAGGAGATACTTGATAATGTCCTCGAAGTCTCCCGGGTTGACGGCGTACGAGATATTAAATCCATCGATATCTGCTTCGTCTATCCATTTCTGCAGCAAATCCGCCACCGTCTTTGGTGATCCGATGGCCCGAGGATGTGCGCCTCCCACCGCCAGCTCCTGAGCGATCCTCCTCTTCGTCCATTTCACGTCCTGGGTTCCCGGCACCGTAGCAGTCCATGACGAAATCATGCTCTGAATTGCTCCAGGGCCGGAAAATTTGAAGTCCTCGTTGTCATCCCACTTATCCAAATCCACCCCGGTCCACCCTCCGAAAAGAGTCATCGTTCCTTCAAGGTCTGCGTACTGCAGGTAATCGTCGTATTTAGCTTGAGCTTTCTCGTCCGTCTCGTCGACAATGATCAAGACCCCGGTAATAAGTTTGATCCGTGACGGATCGCGTCCGTTTTCCACTGCTAGTCGACGAATGTCATCAACGGATCTTCTGACCGCTTCTGGTGTCATCCCGGGCAGGAACATGCACTCGGCATGTTTGGTCGCGAAGGTCTTACCAGCGTTGCTGGCGCCGGCTTGGAAGATGAATGGTGTTCGCTGGATCGACGGTTCAGTCGTTATTGGGCCGGTCGATTTGAAATAATGCCTGATGAAATTTTAAATTGAGAAATATACAATAGTATAGTGTTCTTGGTATGGCTTACCCCTCGTGATTGATTTTTCTAACTCGACCAGGAATAGTATATTGTTTAGTTTCGACATCTTTCACCACAGCATCGTCTCTCCACGAACTCTCCCACAACTCATATGTCAAGCTAATGAACTCCTCGGCAATTTTGTAGCGTTCATCGTGTTCAATTTGCGTTGGTAGGCCGAGATTTTTTGCTGCTGATTCCAAGTGGCTCGTCACAACGTTCCAAGCTACGCGGCCTTTGGTCAGATGATCGAGAGTAGCAAACCTCCGTGCTAATAAGAATGGATTCTCATATGTAGTCGATGCTGTGACACCGAATGACAGATGCTTTGTCGCTGCTGCCATGGCTGAGATTGCTAGACTTTGTTCTACCTATCAATAAATCGTCCAGCTGAACAGGATCCCACGCTCTTACAATGGATCATTCATGGGGAGCTGAGCGGCTCCAGGAAGACCGGGGTCGATGTTCCCTTCGCCTTTATACACTCCATAATGGCTCAGAACATCTGCAATGAATAGGCCGTGGAATTTTCCGGCTTCTAATATCTTTGCTAGGTCGATCCAATATTCGATATCTGTGTATTCAGAACTGCGATTTCGCGGATGCCTCCAAAGTCCTATCAATCTTTAATATCCTGCTATCATCACCTTTCATTAAGAGCTTGGATTCATACCTGCGGCAAGATGGCCGGGGGTACTCATGGAGAACGCGTTCAAGATCCATTGCTTCGGGCAAGGTTCAATTACATGATCCACCATGATGTTTCTGGTTATGGAGTTGTTGGATTTGATGTTGTCGCGTTGGTTTACCCAAACATGCGTTTCAAGTACGTATGGCAGCTATCCTCTTGATAATGAACCGTGATGGTCGTCTACGCTTCAAGTTAGGTAGAGTCCGAAAGCGGATAGTATTGAGCAATCGCCATTTGAGCTCAAGTCACGTCATCGAATCACATCAGAATCATGTAACCTCACATACAACTAAATATCCAATCAAATATGGCATTTCAGAGCCACATAACCTACGATTTTTCGGAAAGTTATTTCTTATCGCACAGCACGATCCGACGATTCGGTAACATACTGCCGACGCCCTCAGGATAGGATTATCAGGTAGGTACCTCGAATCCTAGATATATCTCAGGCTATAGGCAGCGGGGTGTATCACATAATCCATTAGGGGATAAGCGAAATGAAAATATATAGGCGAACGTTTCCTGAATCTTTCTATTTAGCGTACCTAGGTTACTAGTTTACCGGTTCTTCACAGCGGTGTGGTGAATTTTTCTTTTACAAAATTATCGTTTAATACGTTTTCAACATGTCTGACATGCTGCAGGCGCCGTTACCTCAAGGTGCGGGTTATGGCGTCGTCGTCGGATTCGGTGTTGCTTTCGCCTTAGGTAGGTTAAAGATCTCGGAAGATACCTACAAACAGTGTCTCATTTAGGACCCTGGTTAACTGTGATCTAGGGATGATTTGGGTTACGAGGTCTTTGAGAATATCATTTAATGAAGACAATAACTCTACCGAGACGTACGTATAACTTCTTACGCAGGTTTACCAAGACGTTGGCGGACTTCCTAACACGTGGATCGATCTAGATTTATGGTTGCGAATCGTACAGTTGGTACCGGGCTGACGGCGTCGGCTGTGATATCCTCCTGGCTCTATAGCACGGCTCTTCTCGGAGCTTCGCTACTAACATATAAATATGGATTAGCACTTGGTGTGTGGTGGGGCGCATCTGCGAGCACGATGGTGTGTTTTCTGTCACTCATCTCTATCGAAGCGAAGCGGCGTGCACCAAATGCCCATACGTTGCTAGAGTTGATCAGAGTGCGATATGGGACGACCGCCCACTTGATCTGGATAGTCTTTTGTTTATTGACTAATATCTTAAATTTTTCAAGCATGTTACTCGGTGCGAGCGCGGCAGTGACCTCACTGACTGGAATGGACGTCATCGCCAGTACATATCTTTTACCGGTAAGTAAGCAACGTCGGCACCATGAGTTCAGGATCTCTTATTTCCCACATAACCATGCTGCACGGTGATGAAGCTAATCACCTATTTTAGGTCGGTGTAGGGGTGTATACGTACTTTGGAGGATTACGAGCAACATTCCTGACCGACTACCTACATACCTTTATTATTATGATAATTCTGGTTTGGATTACGATTAAAATCATTGTCGTCAAGGAGATCGGGTCAATTGGAGCTCTCTACGACGCCGTCATAGTCGCTGACAAGACTCGTCCGGTTCAAGGCAATTATGGTGGCTCTCATTTGACCATGAGGAGCGAACAATGCCTTTATTTCGGCATACTTCATGTCATGTTTGTTTTTGTCGAATCTTGACGAGTATCCATCACTAATATTCGATTAGATCTAATTTTGGAGCTGTAATTATGGACACTGGATTTTGGCAAAAGGTAAATATCAGTCTGCGATTCTGCGGTGATGCTTCGGTCTGCTTACGTAATAAAAGGGGTTCTCAGCCAATGTTGCCTCGGCCGTCCCCGGCTACGTTCTAGGAGGAATCGCGTCCTTTTCAGTACCTTGGGCGATAGGAACATTCGGAGGTCTTGCTGCTGTCGCATTAGAATCTACAGAAATATTTCCTACATATCCTAGAGTAAGGAAGAACCCCTATTCCCCCCCCAATCATGCAACACTAAGACTAATCCCCTTTTCTAAGATGATGACGGCAGAAGAGGTTACTTCAGGGCTGGTACTACCGTATGTGGTGCAAGCAGTTGCTGGAAAAGCCGGTGCTGGGGCTCTCTTGCTCACGATATTCATGGTTCGTGCAATTCAACACCACGCGAGATTCTTGGAAAATCCAGCATCGCTGATTTAGTACTAGGCTTGTACCTCGATTGCTTCAGCACAGATGATTGCTATCAGCTCTATTATATCCTTCGATATATACGGAACATATTTTAACAAGAATGCTACCGACAAGCAGTTTATTACATGGTCCCATATCGGTGTTGTCGCAACCTCCATCGTCATTCCTACACTTGCGACGGCTTTTAATAAAGGAGGTGTCGATATGACCTGGCTGCTCTATATGGTTGGCAATATAACAAACCCCGGTTGTATCCCAACAGTATTTGCATTATTATGGAAAGGGCAGACTAGAGCTGCAGCTGTTGTCTCGCCGCTTGTGGGTGTGTGTTGCTCCCTTTCTGTCTGGCTTGGAACCGCGTACGCATACTTCGGCGAAGTCTCTGTTGCTTCGACCGGTAGCACTATGCCGTGTCTGTTCGGCTGCGTCACTGCATTTTTCGTCCCGCTACCTGTCACGCTGATTGTGTCGCTTGTTCGACCAAGTTCATTCGATTGGTCAGCATTCACGAAACAAATCCATAAAGTCCGTCGATCGGAGCAAGATACGGGAGATGCCGGCCAGGAGGACCCCGAGGAATGGTTCAGCCCTGAGATGAAGAGGTATATAAATAGGATGAGCCGATGGGCAGCGTTCTGGACCGTATTCACTCTCTTGGGGCACGTCTTTCTCTGGCCTCTTGCTATGTATGGTGCTAAGATAGTCTTTTCCAAAACCGTGAGTTCTATTGACACTAGTTCTGAATATAATGCGCCTCTACTAAAATTTTGTGTTTAGTTATTTACAGCATGGATCGTCATATCCCTCATATACCTCTGGTTCACCCTCGTGGTGGCCAATTTCTACCCGTTATATGATGGCGGGGCTCGAAAAATTTGGATTGTGCTTCGTGGACAAGTTGCCCCTGAGGCTTCCAATCAATCCGAAGCACAACATGATATATCAGACTATTCCTCCGAAGGACCACCGAAGAACTCCGGCATTAAAACGAAGGTGCTTCTAACCTCACAACAGTGACTACATACCCCTATTCAGTACGAGCGTTGGGCACTAAGTGCAAACGAACCGGGATACAATGCGTTGAATTTAAGTATCTTCGGTCATTTTCCTCGTTTGTCGTCGTTATATCTAAACATCATCTATCTAAAAATACATATGAATATACTCATGATCTATTTACGCCCTCGCTCTAAGTCCTCTATTATTTGTATTTCCGGTGCATGATTGGAGGGGAAGTAATCGTCGCCGCCAGACACGATAATCTCAGGAGCCGCTTCTCTCTCCTGGGATTCTTCCTTTTCTTCTCCCTTCTCTTCATTTGGAGACGATTTCTTGGTCTTCTTCCATAATCTACTGAAAATGGAACTAACCCTTCTGTACAGGTTGGCGAAATACTTGTATACTATCACGACTGGGGCGCCAACCGTCTTGGCAATCACGGCAAACCATGCGTCGGGGAATAGTCGAACGACGACGGCCCACGGGAGAGACACCGCGGCTGCGATGATGCAGATAGCCCATTGTGTGCCGTCGATGGCCGTAATCTCGAACGCGGTTCCGCCAACGAAGATAATAGCGACTTGAGCGCCAATCATGATACAATTAATTAAAATGAAAAATTTGTTACGGTGTATGCCTTCGAATATGTTGAATTTGTTATCGAGGCGGCGGTTGTTGAACTCGTTGAAAATCTGCATCCACACAAAAGTGTTGAAGACCATAGTGTTGAGCTCTGTCTGTTGCGTGTCGTTGTTGGGATCGTAGCCCAAAATAGAGGAGCCGGCGAAGTATAAAACGAGCGTGACTGCAAGCTGGAAGATAGCTTGTCCAATGATCATCTTCCACATGTTTATAGTAATGATCGGTGCGCTTTTTGGTTGGGGGGCACGGTCTAGAACTCGCTCGGTAGGAGGGTCGGTTGCAAGTGCTAGGGCTGCGAAGGTATCCATGATGAGGTTAACCCAAAGGAGTTGCACTGCGGTGAGTACGGAATGTGAGTCGGGATCAGCAACAGCGGAGATGAAGGCAAGAAGTACGGCAGTAATATTAACGGTGATTTGAAACTAGAAATAGGTCAGTATTCCATACCTATCCTTTATGTAGCGGGCATGGTATTCCTTTAGACTTACCTGAAGGAACTTCTGGACTGAATCGTTTACCGCTCGCCCCCATTTAAGAGCGGTTAGAATAGAGGTGAAGTTGTCGTCCATCAGTACAATCTCCGAAGCTTCCTTAGCGACTTCAGTTCCGCAGATGCCCATCGAAAATCCGACATCAGCAGTCTTGAGCGCCGGCGCGTCGTTAGTGCCATCTCCTGTGACAGCAACTGTCTCTCCAAGAGCCTTGAGTCTTGCGACCAGAATCCTTTTATCCTCAGGCGATGATCGTGCAAGTACCTGTAACTTCGGTATTATAACATCCCTCTCATCATCGCTGAGTCTCCTAAAATCGGGGCCCTCCATGATAAGGCCATCGGTATAAATACCACATTCGGTCGCGATCGCTTGGGCAGTAACGGCGTTATCACCAGTTACCATTCGTACGACAACGCCGGCATTTTGTGCTTTTTGAACAGCCTCGGGAACGCCAGGCCGGACAGGATCTTGGATACCGACCAGACCGAGCCAAACAAGATCTTGGAGAATCGATTCGAATTTCACATGCCCATCTTCTATCTCCGCATAATTAGGAGGCCATTGGGTAAAGTCCTTGAAGACGATTCCGATTGTCCTGAGAGAACCCTTTGCGTACGAATCAATAATAGACCTTAATTTACTGCGGTCATCGGGTGTAAGAGCATCCGTGGCAAGTGACTCAGCATCTGCCTTCTCGGAACAGTAATTCAGGAGAATCTCAGATGCTCCCTTAACCAAAAGCCTATATCCAGATCCGTCTCGTAGTTTGATGACCGCTCCCATACACTTCTTAGAAGAGTCGAAAGGCATCATCTGCACGACCTCCTCATTTGCTCGTGCTTCAGCTAGGGATTGCATTCCTAGATGATCCCTGGCCAGTTGGAGCAGTGCCGTTTCAGTCTTAGAACCGATAAAGGTGAATTGGCCAGCCTCTTCGCCCTCAAAGGCTGTGGAGTTGATAGCTACCGATTGGACGATGGCATCTTTTGTCTTTTGCATGAGGCTAGCTGCCCATTGGGAAATGGTTTGGCTGCCAGACTTCTCGCTTTCGAATTTAGCAAAGCTGGCTTGGCCGAATGTGCCAGCCACTACTGTCATCTTGTTGGTGGTCAATGTTCCAGTCTTGTCGGAACAGATGGCTGTAGCGTTGCCCATGGTCTCACAGGCCCGTAGCACTCGTACCAGATTGTTCTCCTTCAGGAGCCTGGTGGTGGCGAAGGCCAGCGCTAAGGTAACCGCCAGGGGCAACCCCTCCGGCACAGCCACAACAATTATGGTTACGGCGACGATCAGAATGTCCAGGAAAGAGGAGGCCTTCTCTGAGCTCGTACGGGCGTCTGTCGATAGACCGGCAATGAATCGAAACAATAGGACGAAAAATAGAAGGCCAGCCGCAGCACCTCCCAGTTTGGCAATGGCAACGGCGAGTCTTTCAAGTTTCTTCTGTAGAGGAGTCGCTTCGATATCGGTCCGGATAGACATCATGATTTTCCCGAAGCTGGAGTTTACGCCCACAGAAGTGCAGAGGAATGTACCGACTCCTTCAAGCACCTTGGAGCCTGAAATGATAAACGGGTCTAGACCCTTTCGATCTGCCCCTGATTCGAGTGCTGCCATGACTTGCTCACCTGGAGTCTTCTTGATGGCATCAGATTCTCCAGTGGCCGAAGATTCATCGCATTTCAAGTCATGGCCGTTGATGAAAACCCCATCAACAGGGACTAGATCTCCCTGTTCAAGATGAATGACGTCTCCAACGAGTATATCGTGAACATTAACCATGTATGATTTTCCGGATCGAATTACTTTGATCTCTCGATCCTCTTTTTTGGCGTTTAGTCTGACAAAAGCCCTTTCTTTCTGCCAGTCATTAAGTGATCCCACAAGAGTGACGATAAGAATAGCAATTATGATTGCGACACCCTCCACCCAGTCGACAGAGGGGGGGTCTCCTGGTTCGGTAACTGTTCCGAATGTCTCGTAGAGACCCAATGCGAGAGATATCACTGCAGCTATTGTTAATAAGATAATGACTTTGTCGTTATAAGCATTCCACATTAGTTTCCATATCGGTGTCGCCTTTTTTGCTGGTAAAACGTTCTTTCCAAAGACCCTGATGCGATCGAGAAAAGAGTCGGACTCCGACTTAGACGTCCGCTCCGGTAAATATAAGAACTTATCTGATGTCCTCCTTACTGCTTGCTCAAATGTGATAGATGATCGCACAGATGTCTCGTCTACACTTAAGCCAGCATTTATATCAGACTGTAACCCTCTTGCTATCCCGGTCAGACCCCCTAAAGCCGAAAAGGCGGGCAAAGACTTTGGGTTCTGGAGTTTGCCCAGCTGACCGGGACTGAAAGCAAAAGGGTTATTTTCCACCAGAAAATCAGCTTCTGTGCCTGGGTCTGGACGTAGAGCTGCCTCTGGGTCTACCGATAATATGCTGGACCCACAGTCGGATTGGGCTGGTGTGATGAAGGGATTATGAGAGTTAGCTGGTGTTAAAAAAGGATTCGATATATTCGATGCGTTCGAGACGAAAGACCCTGGGGTCATCACTCTAGTCTCATTTGTATCGCTCCTCGGACGTGTTCGAGTGTCTACCGCCAACGTAGGGGGCGCAAGGTTGTTACTCGCCATGTTTATATAGATGCTCTGATGAAGCTTTATATTTAATGTGTTGGCATTAACAAGGTGAAGGGAGTAAATAGATTGGTATGGCGTTGAAGTTGGTAGTTGTTAAGAGGGAATGGTTTGGCATAAACATAACAACTCCTTAGGGCCCTGTCACTCGGTGAAGAGGTATGAAGATAATATAGGTGATGTGCAAATCGATGGGCTATGGTGAAACGGCCTTAGACGAGGCACATGCTGACTGACATTCTTTGTGTGAAGGCTCATCGAAATTTCCACTTCCGAGGCGAAGAGATAGGAGGCAGGGAAGTTTAACAAACTCCTGGTGTCAAGGTTTGCCTAGAATGACCACGACTCTTGGATTGCGGGCTGTGCAAAGAGGGGGTTGCGTGAAGGCGACTTTGCCCACTTGGTATCTCAAATAATTCGGACACTAGACGGTGGATGCGCCGTAATGCGTTCCACACTTGTCTTGGGCGGTGATATGGTTGTGATGTCGATGAATCTTGGTGGCATGAATTGAAGAGATGCTATGATGGTGAAGAGGGAGGTAGGTGTTTGAAAAAAAAAAGTGTTGAGTTTCACGTCACCCAGGTCACCCAACATAGGGCGCAGCTTGACAGACGTGTTCTGTGGATGGGAGTGACGAGGGCGCGGGCGGCTATGTCAGTAAGGCATTCATCTTACGCGGTGGGAGGCGAATGATGAGGTGGGAGGCCGCTTTTGCTTCGGGATAAATAAGTTGCCATCCCATCTCTCTCATCTACTTCGCTCTGCCACAACCAACCAACTTCCAAGAGAAATAGTGCTCGATTTTGAGCTTTGATACCAGATCCAATACAATGATACCAGACAAGCTAGAAAATCTCTGGCTTTGGCAACCAACAAAACCCGAGCGTCTGGAATGAAGGATTAACCATGTCTGGTAAAAGAAAGAAGAAAATTCTGGTGTTCCTCCCTGACGCTAAGAGGGGCGCCCAGTGAGGCTGTGTAGATACCGATCGAGCCAATCAGAGGCGACGTCGTAACGCAGTGGCCAAAACACCTCCTTCATTAGACAAGCTTCATAAACCCGGGCGAGAATACTAGACTGCTGATGTCACTTGAAACAGGATCTATACATCCATGTCAAATCTATTAACCTAGTTCCTAACTAGAGATCATATCGCGATCTGGGCGAAATTCGCTTTTTCTCAATCACATGGCAATATCGTCTACCTCATTCGTACGAGTGCCGAAGTTCTAATCCGGTCTCCGAGAGCTGGCTGTGAGAAATTCAAGAGAACTATCAGAAACCGGACTTGATGTTTGATTCCCGTCACCGGTGCTCAAGCTCGGTTCAAATTACCTATCAATCGACGACGCGGGAAGCCAAGCCAAGCTACACGGTCATCCTAGCGCGCCCAGCTCTGAATGACTTCAAAACTAGCCAATTCTTGAGTCAAGGCAAATTAACCTAGGTCCTAGGTCACACACTTGGCTGAGGTAATCTATCCAATTATTACTGATCTAAGAATCTTCTCGGTACAAAAAGCTCATCATTGATCACGCAATTTCGCGTTTCGCCATGGCTATGCTGCTTGATCGGCCAGTATCTTGACATAGAATGTAATGAGGCCTCCTAAAGTCGTGAGCTAACATTGTGAATAGTTATTCTTTATTTTACTTGAAATTTGACGAAAGGAATATTTGACATGAACACTGCGTTGCCATAGGGGAGCCACTATATTCGACGTCGATAGAACCTCAAGTCTCAAGATTTCTCGATGACATCCACATAACCTTATTTAGTGATTAAACGAAAATATCGACATAACCTCACACGGAGACTGAACTCGACAAAATGATTTATAGATAGATACTTATTTTTCGCATTTTTGGATCTTTAAAAATAAAGGGGTGTATTACGTAATCCACGGGAGTCAGCCAACATATGTTGCTTACTACATAAATCATCACCTTTCTATTTGTATATATAGCTAGGCATAGATTCTTAATGAAACACTTACTGCTTATACAGATATTTTCATTTTAATGATAGTAAACATGAACTTATAAAAAAGTCCGACAACAGATCAAAATAAGGTGCGGCCAACCCAAAATGGAATTTCTACCTACTGGTTGGGATGTCTAGGTATAATAGGGGGTGAGAGTTGACAACTCGAGATGTTACTTAATAAGCCTTAAAGACAATAAGCTTACCTAACAAGCATACAAGTAGACAAATCGAAATATCTTCACTTTAAACAAGCAATTACATTTTATGACAAATTCCAAGCTTATCTAAATACCTAGTAATCTTGAAGAGTCTAGGTCAATGGATCGGCGCCCCCACAGGTTACAACCATATTCGAAGAGACTAAACGTTGCACTACAGAGCACAGCCTCACTCTATACTCCAATCAGTATGTCGTGTGAAGAAATAAGGTGGAGGGGATATTCCAAATGAAATGGTGCCATATGTATCGATATCAGATACCCTATAATGCTTTGCGGGGTCTTTGCAGAATTACATGTTTGCTGCAGAGTCATACCCAAGCCCAAGTTGAGTTGCATTATATTCTCAAAGGATGTCAAATAACCTGACAATAATTTTCGATCCTGACCGTTGAGGCCCGAGTTGCCCGAGACAGATCTGCAAAAACCCGCAGGATGCTCCCTCTCCCTCACACCAATGATTGTCACACTTAAGGGAGCTTAGACGAATACCGGGGTCACATTGAGTGTGGCTATGCTAGGTATCTTCTAGATCATAGACTGTTGTGCTGGCTCGAGTGATTTCAATATAATTGATAGCTCGGGCACGCATGGTCGGCCTAAGGGACAGAAGGCAGATTCTTCTTCCTCCCCGCAAACGAGCTATAGAATAAAACTCGAAGTGTATAAGGATCATATTATAATATCAGTGATTACAAATATGGAGATATAGTATACTTTTTGGCTTCAAGCACATTACTCAACGTACTTCAAGATTGCCTACCTACTTATAACCTTTGGTTAATAGAACATAACCTATACCCTTTCCCAACTTAGATTTAAGAATACTATACCTATTTTCTACCTTCTACAGAAGGCTAGCTTTACGTCTAGTAAAATACCGAGACAAATATAATGGTATCAATCCGCAATACTATAATACTAATTCTCTATAATCATGCAACCTCCCTTGCCCATGAAATTGCAACGCTATGGGTAAGCTATGTGCTGAGCCATTTTACTTTGGCGGCTATCGAGTACCCAAAGGTAGCCACCGATCAATAGACACAAGATCTCCAAAATACAAGGCTTGGAAATCAATGGCGCAAGGAGTAGTGTTTAATATACGAAGGGTTAGGTACGGCGAAGTCTTATTGGGATCGACTGGGCATGAAAAGACGAGCTGGCTCGCTTAGAATGAATCTGTACCAAAGAACAGTTAGAGAGTTACCATCTTGCTTTACGCCCCTTTTACGCTTCGGCGTTCATGTAACAGGATGTGTGAGAGTTGTAGAGATAGGCTTTCCTAGCTACACGCATGGATACCTGCCTAGGTACCTACATAGGTGGATTAGATCATTTTCCTACAAGGCAGATTGGTGGAAAGGCAGAAAGAAGGTAACTAGACAAACCTTTGTAGAATTGGTCAGCCATTCGGTGTCAGATACCGAATCCAGGGGTAGCGGCAGCATCAAAGGACATGGCGTTGTACGCTTTACTCTAGAACTTGGCAACCATCCCGGACTCATTCTCGCCCTGGTACGACTCGCGAGCCGAGGTTTAACTCCATCAAATCTATCGAATCCATCAACTGCGCACCGGTGGTGAAAAATCGCAAGTAATCCCCGCAAATCACACATCCAACGGAACTGGCCGTGCTCCGCCACGGTCCAAGATTCGTACGATAATGCAGGTACCTCGGACTTCACCACGCTCGGGCTCATTTTGCGGTTCGACTGGGAGCTATGCTTCGGGATCTTCCAAGGAATCCTAACTCCGGTGTCCGGTTGACTATTGGGTGGCTGTATCGGGTTACCCCTTTTTCTTTCCCGCTGGGCACCTATTACTCCTTTAGGAAGCCAATATGTTCCAATACTTGCAGCAATTTTCGTGTAGATCCGCTATGCTCGCGGAATGATCATTCGGTCTGGATTTACATAGTACATCTGAGAGATGAAACTAGGTAGTATGTAGTACAGAATGCGTTACAGAGTAGCATCGGAATCTTTTAAGGCATTGTGCGGCAGCTCCTAGTGAGCCACCGCCAGTAGATGGTGACCTTTGTATGTCAAGCTGAAATCACATTTTGATCAGAATATGACTGCGACCTACACGATCTGCACGTATCTGGATATACCCGGTGTACGATAGCTAGATGGCTCACAGCCTGCCTAAGCAAATATGGAGGATTCGGATCCTCACGCATGCTAGGCTAAATGCCAACTCTACGATTTATGTAGAAAACAAGATATACCGACCACGGCCATTCTCAGACGTAGCATGGCACCGATTTCAAGATTTCAATAGCAGGAACGCGTGTATCTTGAAACAAGAAGCGTATACGACATGAAGGACACAGCAGCAAAGCCCATTGCCTTAGTTTCATGGCACCAATGAATCACAGCGCCCTGTACTCCATCCATGTTCATACAGACTCGCCCGGAAAACGCCTACGAGCCCCGTCCCCAAGAAGGATCCAAGCACTTCATGATCCGCGACTGGCACAGCACGGCCTACAGAAATACCGCCGAAGCCTTCGCCTTCACACTCTACGCTAACTTTAGCGGGTACGCGTCGTCATGCCGAGATGAGCGTAGTGGCGAAGCAAGCAGCGGGTAGACGTTGTGTGATGAGCGTGACGACGAGTTCAGCGTGTCCTTCGACTTCTCATCTAACGATCGATTATCTCACCGTAGATCATACATTCGTATGTGACCGTGGCTCGGGCGAGTCCGACCCGCGTAATCAATCCGCGAGTACGATTGCGAAGGGTGACGGGAGGCTGTTGGTCGGACTCGTGGACACGCCCAAGGGCCACTTCACGGGGGCCAAAGGCGACAATATGACGATCGCTGCGTACCCGCATGTAGCACATCGCCTCCCTTGTATAGACTGTGCAACGGCGTCTAGAGATGCAAAATGGGAGGTTAGGGGCTTTGAGTATAGCACAATACTCACAACAGGGGATCAAATCAGCTCAGGATTACATCCCCCGCAACTGGCAGTGCCATCTTGCCCCCTGATTGCCACGAAACATTTACCTTGCACGACCTTGGACGACGATCCTACTCCGCGAGCGGTCAGCTGTGATCCAATAACTCTGACTATCAAGGCAAATATAGTATCCTAAAGAGTGGAAGCTCTCAATTTGGCAATCGGATGTCGTGAGAGTGTAGATACTAATTGGTGGCCTATTTTATACCCCATGAAAGGTATAGATAACACTTCTGTAAGCAACTTTCGACGAGAGAGTACGAGGTATCAAACTAAATCAAAACACCAAACATGACTTGAGCTATGCTATTTCTTTATGAACTTGAGTACCCAGAACGCCAACGTGATGCTCCTGGTGCTATGCTATGCATGTATCATCTTGAAGACATTACCAATCTAGGATCCACCGAGTAGCTGGATTTATGGACACGCCGCCAGCGAAAAAAACAGCTTGGGTATTTACCATCGGCATTTAATCGAACAGGATGTCATGTAGTCCAGTGTCGTGATCGTTTCCAGAACAGCGTTACTGAATGATGGGGTGTCTCATATATTCTCGTATCGACATTAAGGAGGCATTCTTGTGATTTTGTGAGTTGTTTCTGGTGAATGTGTTTCGTAGAATGGTATTGGTTGTGGCTGTGGCGGAAATGGAGACTGAATTTGGATGGCGGAACGCCATGACCTTTAGCTTCACTCGTCACGACGCTCAAGTCTCTCTACCTAAGAGAGATTGTCGCTAGCTACCGCGCAAGCCCCGGTCTCCTCAAAGTCTTCCACTTCTGTCATACGTAGAGCATCCTTGACATCGTCTACGAAGCGGTGCCTCCCTCCTACGAGTTCTACGATACCGCTCCGTTCCAATAGATCCCATACTTTGTTATCCCGACTGACAGGTCGGCTGAAGAACACCCTAACACCTCGATCACGATAATTTCGCACGATTTCTTCGAGCACCTGAGTACCAGACCCGTCCATCGAAGTAACACCATGAATGTCAAAAATCACGTTTTTATTGCTAGCTTGCGGACGTAGACGGGGTAAAGCTGGATGGGCGTTTCCTGTGCCGTATAGTTCGAGTCGGCGCAATCGATTCTTCAATTCGCCGGTATTTGCGAAGGTCAATGGTTCAGGGATCTTCACAATCAAGCAGCCCTCTACAAACTCGAGGTCCTCGGGATGGTCTTCAGCATTGGCGAAACGTTCGCTATTAGGAATTCTCCCTAAAATCTGTATTCGAGGGCGTGTCGCATGGCGGATGACCTGAAGAAGTGATAGACCTATTCCAATTGCGATGCCGAGATTGAGGGAGAAGAAGACCGTGACGGCTAGAATGACGGCCATAAGGGAAAGCTCAGTCCAGCCCTTGATTCGAATAAAGAAGGATATATCGTGAGGTGCTTCTTCAATCAGGGACCAGGCAACTGCCATGATGAGAGCGGATAAAATAGGTTTCTACTCTATTGTCAGGCGTCGATGTCCGAAGGCAAAATATCACAGGGTTAGAACAATTACTTACGGGCAGATAGTAAAACCACGGCAAAAGGAACATGATACAGATGACGGTGATAATACTGAGCATGACAGAACTCATAGGACTCTTTCCACCAGTGCTCTTGTTCACTTTGCTTCGACCATAACCGCCAAAAGCTGGAATTGCCATAAAACAAGCACCCACGAGATTGGCTGCTCCAAGTGCGACAAGTTCACGATTAGGACTTAATTGCATTCCCTCGATTATTTCTTCGCCGCCCAGACTCTTGGCTGCGACCGAAGATTCGAAAAAACCTAACATTCCAATCAAGAAAGATGTACCCATAGCATCCCGAATATGGGTCATGTGTGATAGCTGGAAGGGGTTGCGAAACGTAAAGGTGTGACCGGACGCTGCCTCCACTTTGCCTAGCACTGGGACACCGCGTTGTTCCCAGTCTAGGTTCCCTGCTAGAACTGCGGAGAGGACGACGACGAGAAGTCGATCAGGAAAATAAGCTACGCCCGGATATCGTGGCTGCAATCGTCGCTTGATCTCTCTATATATAAAGTAAGTTACGTTCAATATGTGTCTTGCTTTGGCACTTACCGAAGCACCATAATAACGACGAAGCCGACGACGCCGACGACAGCGGTAAGATTGTGTCTGTCGCCGAGATGTGTCAACACGAACTCCAGCTTCTGTACTGTACTTCCATGCGTGACGCCCTCCGTGGTTTTCGCGGTTCGGTGGAGTCCTAGTACTGGAATCAACTGATCGATGAAAATAACTACACCGATAGCCGAGATGAAGCCGCGTAGGAAAGGTCGGCTCAGAACACTATCAAGAAATCCCAAGCGAAATACGCCCATGAAGAAGACAGTAGCGCCAGCTATACCAACGGCCACACCAGCTACTTTCGCCTGTAGAACAGCATTATCATCTTCTCCACGCCCAAGGTCGATACTGTTCTTTACAATAGACCCAATGAGCAAGGACCCGGCTGCCTCAGGCCCGACCACCATGAGCGGGCAACTTCCCAATAGGGCATATACGAAAGGATTGATAGCGAAAGCGTAAAGACCATTGATCGGAGGAACATGAGCCAGATTGTCCGCGTACGACAAGGCCATGGGGAGGTACATAGAGGCGATAGTGATGGCAGCCGTAAAGTCACCTTTTAACCAAGACCACTTGTACTGCTTGATCCATATGAGAAATGGTACGTAATACGACAAATACATCCCCCACGAGTCCTGGACGCCGTGCTGTTGCGCGAGGGTACTGGAGTCTGTCATCTTCTTGCTCTTTACCCTGCTCGAAAATGTCTTCTTCCAATTGCCCTTAAGCAGCGTATCGCTGGACGGTACAGAACCAGAGCCATCCGAGTCCGCTACGGAGCCTATCTCGGCATCGAAAACACCACCTCTCAAAGGAGGACTAGAAACGCGGGGAGAGAATGTGCCGTGGTCGCAAGGGCCATCGTGCGCATGGTGGTCGTGGAGCAAAGATGTGGTTTCGGTAGTTCCGTCAGCGGAAGGTTCGTGTCGCGTACTGGGACCGGCGGAATGGCCTGGTGTATCGTCACTCATCGAGGAAGATGAGACGGTACGACTCTGGCGGAGGGTACTGGGAGTTATTGGAGCATGGTCGTGATAGGGTCGAGAGCTAGTTGTAATCGAGGGAGGTCGTGACGATGACATTGTAAACTTTTTTTCCTTTTTATCGTTCGAGACAAATTAGAATGAAAACAAATTGAAACTTAGAACCGGGGTAACTGGTCATCTGTTGAGACTTCTTGCCAGCCTAAAACGTGGTGAGGACGAGGAAAGTTTCGCTTCCATTCGTAAGTTGACTATCGATTCGGCTGCAACAAAAAACAAGCAGCGTATTTAGTAATTATCAATAGACATCGATCAGCCTATTCATGAGAGCAAAAGGCTTAACGAGATATTATTCCAACGTAGACAGAAAAAAAAAAGGTTGGGCAATCTACATCGTGCATGAGCGTTTGGGGATTCAAAAACATGGGAAGACGGGAAGACGGCCTAGAATAGTTGACGATATGCAAGATGAAGCAGAGAGGAAAAATGAAATTCATTTCATTGGCTGAGAAAAAAAGAATTGTCGCCAAGTACAGCTGTATTATGTAAGTACTACTATTGAGTCAGGGATCGCTGAGACAGAAAGTGGGGAGTGGTTCCATCGCAATGGAACTGCTACGGTTTTTTCGTTCAGATTGGTAACAACCATCCATACTATGTATTGTACATCCATGGATGCAGTTCTTCGTCTCAATACCTATCAGGTAAGCCCCTGTTTCCCTACTAAAACTTCAAGGTTGCTGGTTGGTGCCTGCTTGTATGCCTTAATGAGTGAGTTAAGTTCAGAACTATAATGGAAAGCGTATGTCGTGAATAAAAGAGTTAAAGCTTGTACTGCGGTAATACAGAAGGTGCCACACGTGGGCACAAGAGGACGCCTTAGTGCAGCCCGTGCAGCCCGTGCCAATGCTGCAGCACCCCGCTGGAACGTGCGGCAGCAGCAACTTGGAAGTACCTAAAGTACCTCATGTGAATACCTGCCAGGGCCCAGGTGAGCTGAAGGATCTCCAAAGTTTCCAAGATGGATACCTATGTACCTTAGGTGCCCACATAAATGTTACCCCGCTCTCCGCATAGCGGCACACCGGGCAGTACCTACGAGGTAGACGATATCGGATACATGCCTATTTCCAGCCAAGCCACATGGAACCGACCAACTTGGAAATCACAGGTATCGTTTCAAGGTGAGAAATACTACCTAGGTACATGAACATCGTGGCTTTCCATACTAAGTACGTACCTATACTTACATCCATTACATACTCCTATCATGGAATCGAATTAACTCCATGTACTCCCTAGTAAACTCCGTGTACAACAGACGCATACTCAACCTGGGTCAGCTGACACTCGGAATAACCTGATGAGGTTTACCATGAGAAGCAATGGAATCATAACAAAGAAAGAGACAGTGGTAGCAAGTGGAGGTTGGTGAAACAATGTGGATTGTGGTCATGTAAAGCTTACCTTTGGCTGCGTCTCGAAACACTGCCATGCAAGTGCCAGGATCTCCATGTCGCGTGGAGATAGATGAATCTGAGTGACATCGACCTTGTCAGTGGGAGACTTGGGTGCCATTGCGATGATGAATGATCCTAAGTCTACTGGAGTATCAACAACGATGAGATAAGGAAAACCTAAGTCGGTGAAGGGAAGACGGTCTGAATTCAACGTGAACACGTCGGTGAGCTTTTGTTGACGGCTACATGGGTCACGAAGAGAGAGAAATATGAACTAAGTTCTTGAACTAGGTATTGTGGTGGCTAGGGACAAGAAAATTGATGATTCGGTGCTTGTGGAAGAGTAGAGGGAGTGGGAAAGTTGTGTGGATAACGAAGTAGTGGAAGTGGAAGAAAGGAAGAAGATTTGGAAATGCACAGGCCAAGGAAGCTTCACACCTCAAATACCGAAGAAGGCAGAGGGGAATAGACGGAAGGCAAGGTAGTAGATTGAAGTGCAGTTTTACGAAGGAAGTACTGTAGTTGACTTGTGATCGTGCCGGCCGGTTTGCCTACAAGCTGTGCTCAAATTCACGGAAATTCACGCCCTACAGTGATGAGCAAGAACCCCCCTGCCTTCCCTACATCCCCACCCCTGCTTGTGGCGTTGTGAAGGCGACTACCTGTTGATCGTATACCTACCTAGTTACTGGCTCACTTTTCTTCCAACTTCACAATGTAATAATACCGCTATTATCAATCTATATAGTCAGGTAGATAGGCAAGTACCTATTAGATACACATTACTACTAGGTAATAGGTATGCATGGAAAATATCCACTTATGTACAGCTGCTGTAGTAGAGGCTGTCTTCCCCACATATATTGCAATCTCGACGCTACAAACATCACAGCTTCGGTTATCAATGGTTTTCGAGTAGTACATATTTTCCATCGTTACCTAGGTCCTAGGACCTAAGTATATTATAGTGCTCACTAGAATCAACTTTCATAGCTCATTCGCTACATACACGCATTGCCGAACTTTTTCAAAGATTAATCCCAGCCCTATGAATATCAAAGAGATCAAAGAGATCCCATAGAAAGCTCGACACTTACAAAGGGTTTGAGATGCGAGATTGTTTCGTTCCACAATGGGGGATGTAGAACGATTACATAATCAGTGAAGAAAAAACTTGAGACTTGAGTTTCATTCTTATGTTATTGGGTAGAATTAGTTACAATAAATGTCATACTTCTAGATTTCAGCACTAAGCTCCTTGCAGCAATGCCTACTGACGTATAGCAACGATCAAGTTCCCTTATTGTGACCTCGAATTCTATCTACCTACCATGCTTAGGTAATCCTCTGCTCTAGCTGTGGCTTTGAATCTTAGATCACGATAAGTCGATGATTAACGAATCCTAGCAGACGTTCTACTAGATGGTCTTTTACTAGCAGTAAAGAAGAAATTTATGAGCAGCTAGGTAATATGTACAATAAAATTGCGACTTGTACACGATACAGGTGCTTACATAATGTGATTGTAGGTTATATGTTTGTTAACCGATGACTTGGAGAACTTCGAAGCCGCAAATCATATCGAGGGATTTGGATATAGTAGAACTAATAGTTATGTATAGAGAAATCTTCAAGTGAAAAATAAGTCGTGTTGTAAATTTATTGCGTCTTGTCAGAATTTCGCAGCTATGATTACGTCATTACCTAGGTCCTATCGCAAATGATTACATAAACACTCATAGAATTGCTGACATGAATGCTGACGTAATCATGATCTGATAATATTGATAATATTAGGGAGGCTGAGGAGAACAGGAAGCAGCTCTTTGTCACGGAAAATAGAGTATTATGAGTATATGTACATTGTATGTTTCTAACTTCACCTACCTAGTACCTACTAGTATTCTTTCTTATCCTTCTTATGTCCGATATTCGGTGAATTCAGATGTCATAACTCGGTGTTTGATTAGTAATTCATGAGTAATCCATCCATCAAACACTAGTAATCTCTGAGTAATGAAGCTGTTATGCAGCAAAACGTGCGACCATATTTATAAAAGAGGTACGTATATGGTGTTTATACATCCGATATAGTGTCGCAAGGAAGTATTGCATTATGTGAGACTCGGGGATAATGTCGAATTCGACCGAGGCAAAGAAAAATAAGCCGATTCAACACCATCATCGTTCGACGCGTGAAGGCAGATCAATTACAGTAGCCAAGGAGGGCATCGCGAAGAACCGCTAAGACCCGTGGCATTCTTATTCTTTATTTGCTAACCCTTCACACACACTGAATCAGATCTTATCAGATCGTGATGGATGGATGTTAGGTATAGATGCCATGGACGACATGGACGACATACACAACTTGAAGGTTGATCGTCGCAGACGTCGACCTGCGCTTTCATGTGTTAGCTGCAGGAGGTCCAAGATCCGTTGTGATCGCAACTTGCCTTGTGGCGCATGTGTGAGGTCTAAACATAAAACATGTGTTTATGAACCCCAGAGCCTATCACGGCATTCGGACATACTACCTGCCACGGTCGGTCTACCCCAGCCGGCCGACACGCTGCCAAGTGTCACCTCCGAGACCACCGTCTCCCCCGTCGCGAGTGGGTCAGCTCATGTGAATCATAGCGACGGGTCACACCAAGATCACTCAACCCACTCAACCCGTTCAACCCATTCTATGACTGGGTCCACGCCCGTCGACTCTTCCTCTTCTCATGGTCCCGAATCATCGTTCGATGTGAAGTCCTTATTAGATAGAATTAGCGATCTTGAGCGTCGTTTAGAAGAGTCTACCGAACGTCATTCAAGTCAGAAGAATATCAAACGAACCTCCGCCGCCGCCACAGATACCGTAGCTAGTTATCCAAGCTACCTCGCGGGGGAGCTACATACTATGAACAGAAGCGTTATGACCAAAACCAGGTACTTGGGTCAAAGTCACTGGATGAACCAAATCGGAGGCGTATGCTGCCCTCATCTCTTTTTTCTTTCGTCGTCACTGCTTCCTAACAAGACATTTAATTATATTTATGGGCAAATAACTTACCCCTTCTTAGTTCAAATACACCCTGGAACTATTCGATCAGCTTTCTCGCGAGAAGAAAAGCGAAACAATGGCATTAGTAAACAAGAGCAAGACCTTGGCTCGCACCATCAAGTCGCAACGAGTTCCTAATTTGTTCAATTTCAGGTTCGGTACAAATATACCACCACGAGAAACCACCGAAAAGCTCGTAGAGGGCTACATTCGAACCGTGGAATCTGTATTTCGAATTTTACATATCCCCTCCTTTCGAAAAGAGTATGAGAAGTTTTGGTCTTCGCCAGATTCAGTTGACGTTTCTTTCGTAATCCTACTCCAACTCGTCATGGCCATCGGCAGCACCACGTATGACGAACGTTTTACTCTACGGAAATCTGCCATTCAATGGGTCCACGAAGCACAATTCTGGCTGATGTCTCCAATTCCGAAGGCAAGGTTAACACTTTCTGGCTTACAAGTTAAGATGCTTCTGTGCTTCGCACAGCAAGCAGCGTCGGTTGGGCATGACTTGGTCTGGATCTCCGTCGGAGACCTAATGCGCACGGCGATGTATATGGGATTACATAGAGATCCAGCAAAACTTCCCAAGATGAGCCCATTTGTTTCGGAGATGCGTCGCCGGCTGTGGAATACGATTTTAGAGCTTGCATTACAGACTAGCATGGACTCCGGCGGTCCGCCCCTAATCCATTTTCAAGATTATGACACCTGCGCCCCGGCAAATTATGACGACGATCAACTAATAGACAATGATGCGCCGGCTATCATTAACCCACCAGAGCAATTTACGGACATGTCTGCGGCCTTAGCTCTTCGCATCACTTTTTCGACACGACTCGCAGTTGCGCGATCGCTCAACGAATTCGATTCCCAGCACACTTACGAGGACGTCCTTGGTCTGCATGGTCAATTGGCTAACGCATATAAGTCACTTTCCCAATATCTCCAAAAATTCTCGTTCAGCGACCGGCAACCGACAGAGTTCCAACGGCGCTTTATAGAGGTCATTGTCCGCAGGTATTTTATGTCTCTACATCTTCCTTATTTCAGCCCGTCTATGATCGAGCCGGCTTACGCCTTCTCGAGAAAGACTGTGGTCGAAATGGCGGCCAAAATCTGGTCAACGGTTTTCCCAACGGCGGCCCTCAATCCTCGGCCTTATCCATGTCCACCCAATGGACCTGAAGCAATATCGGTAGATGCGGATGATCTGGCGAGAATGGCAACTTGCGCAAGTGGCATCTTCCGTCTCATTCTCTCGCAGGTGTCTATGTCAATCGGCCTTGAGCTGAAAAGCCAACTTCAAGAAGACGATGGGCTTGGCCCTCCCACGCCTCGGATAGATTTATACAACATCTTACGTGATTCTGCCTTCTGGATTTTCGGACGTATTACAATCGGAGAAACCAATATCAAAGGATACATGTTCACTGCTGCTTTAATAGCGCAGATTGAAGGATTAGTGAATGGTCTAAAAGGGCCAGACCTTACGGATGTAGTTATTAAAGCCGGCACCGAAGCCATCCGCGAAGGTTTCGACATACTCAAGCAACGGGGGGCAGAAATAGAAGCCGCCGACTCCAGTGCCAATGAGGGGCAGTTTAATTTCAGTACCACGATGGCTATGGAAGAAGACTGGGAATACGATGAATCGGTTAGTATTTCTTCTTATCACCACAGCAGTGAACTAATATGTGGTTGTAGATGCAGAATGTTCTCTTCGACTTCACTAGCATTGATTCCGTTCTAGGGGTAACCCCAGGTACTGAGATGATAGCACCGCCTGACTTTTCACAATGGTCGTGACCAAGCGAGCTATCCTAGCTACGAACTATTTCATAGTAGCTGACGTAGGATCCTTAATCAAGGTGCTATGTCCCACTTAAGGGCAAGCTACTACGACATCACTCCTGGAAACTCACTCAGGGGAATGGGAAGATGCAGTTCGGTTGGCATTTGCATGAGACAGTTCCCATAAACTCCATTCAATCCACATCGCGCCAATTGTTTTCACTCCGTCAATCACCTTTCAAACTTTTGCGGCTATTACTTGAGTTACCCAGAAGTAACAAACCCCAAATCCTACTCAGGAAGAAGTAAGGCGATGACCCGCGGGCTCGTTCAAGTATTGTTGTATACACAGCATTCCGTCAGTTGTCGAACTGATTTCCCAGCGCGGCAGACTTTCTATATATCCATTCCGTGGCTGTCAGCCCCTCGTCCTCATTATCTCGGCTTTCCGGAATGCCTTTGCCTTTCAGGCTCTTCATGAGGCATTTGTCCTCTGGACGGACGAAATACACGATACTATAACGCGGCCATCGGCCTTGCGCGCCCGGAGATGGTATCACGCGATGGCGGCCGGAACAGACGACCCCGTTGGTGAATCTAACGGCGGCATCGCCTAGGTTGATGATTGCACAACCTCTCTTTGGCTTGACCCAAAGCCATTCTCCTGGAACATCAGGCTCAAGCCCACCCAGTTGCGCCTTCCGCGATGATTCAGACCAGACCTGGAGCCCGCCAAGCCAGTTCATGAGGATAGTGATCCTATAAGAGTTTTCAACATGCGTCCCTAAAAATATGAGACCTCTTAAAATGAAAGGTTTTCTTACGTCCCAAAATCAGTATGCGACGGGGTCTGGATCTCAGGCATCTCTTCTGTCACACGTGGCGGGCCTCTTGTAATTCGAACATGATCACCAGAGGGCTCTTCGATCCTATGTCGGCTCGCGAATTCGGAAAAATCAATCCCTAATTTGTCGGCGATGATAGCCAGAACTGTCATGCCAATAGAGTGCGCACTCTTCATGTAGGCATCGAAAAGTGGTTTCGCGTCTAGAATGGCTGACGGCCACGGACGAGTCATACGGTCATCGGGTACTATCACTGTCACAGAAGTTGGTAATCTCGTTCTAAGGGGGAACTCGAGGATTTCAAGCAACTTCTTTTTAAAGAACAATAATGCTGCAAACACCTCTTTTGGGGCTCTCTGCTTACCCCTGAGACAGACGAAAAAGGAAGGGAAGACTTTTGATTCCACGTACTATCATTCTTTCCCACATTGAAAAACTCGGCCGTATCCGGAGTCCCGAACTTGTCAGTTTTGGTAGACCCGGCAAACTTATACCCGAACAGAGTCTTGACCATCTTGTATCGCATTTTCTCCTCGAGGGGTAACCTGAAGACGCGCTCCCCAGTTAACGCGATCTGGTCCGCACCTCGCAAGATAGTCTCGCCCGTTTCACAACCATCGAGAGCGAGGTAGAAGAACCCACGTCCAACACACTGCTTAAACACTCGATCCTGCTCCGCTGCGTCACCTTCAAGAAGCTTTGATAAAGTGATGGTTTGTAGTTCGACTGTTGGAACGTCCTCCGGAAACGGCGGATAAAGTTCAGGGGTGAACTCAGAGACCTCTTTTTCCTTGTGAGGCATTGTGGACGTCAAAGTCTTGAGTATACGCAGCACTACTAGGTATACCACCAATTCAGGAATCAAGTAGGTGTCTCCTATGTAGATATGGATATGGATATAGATATGGACGAAAGCAGTGCGGATACACTCATGTATATCATCTCAGTCCTTGCTAGGTAGATATATATAACCTTGGTCTGCAGCCCCGCGGGTGGGGAAGTGCCGGGGAATAGTTCGGATGGAACCAAAGGATCAGAAGTTAAAAAAAAAGGTTCCAAGGTTAAAAGAGAGGACAAATAGTATAAAGTTACCCAGGTCCGCCCAGGTCTCCACGGTGTGTCAGCCAGACAATCGGGGAAGGTTACATCCTAGTCGAGATGCAGCTTCCGGTAGTCAGTATTACGCAGCCGTACCCAGTATTACTACCGATGCTACGTAGGAAGTTGCTGCCCCGGGTTCTCCGCATACATTTCCCGGCACTAGACGTCGCTTCCTGTTACCAGCGAGTTATATATACGTATCATACATTACCATGAATAAAAGGGGTTAGGACAAAGAAGCCACTACTAGGTAGGGTATGTGCCATGCCAAAGGAACCCCAACTCTTTATGAAAGCTATGAGCATATTATTTGTAATCATGACACTAATTTATAGAGGATGTACAAGACGTTTCATACTTATTTGATGAGTGTCACCACTCCATATCTCAGATGAATATTCTACTATCTTGCTCATAAACTACTAGGTAGGGCTACAGGAAGTAGATAGAAATTAGGTAAAAACTAGGTACTAACCTATGGCCCCATACTCTTCTCGCGGCTACACAATGGCGCCAGTTAAGAATGTTATATGACTGTTATTGAATTTTCTCTCTTTCTTCTTCTAGGGCAAATCGCCTATCTTCTTTTTTAAGTCACCAATCGGATGCTGCTCAGCTACGGTTAGACATGTGTATCTAGTTCAATTTAATGACTAACCTAATATGTATTAAATAAATACCTAAATTGCATGAGATTTCAGCCCCCATTTGACGGTTTCTATTGTTCCCTTAGATAGATAATTGTTAACGTGAAGATGAGACGTTGACGCCACCTTTCATTAGGATAGGGAGAATAATGTGATTATTCAGCAGCTGAGCTGCTTAAAAGCCTTTATTCCACTATGCGTTTTAGTTATATATATATATGTAAGTTAAGCACAGCTTATATGCGTTAACAGTATAAGCAGCTATGAGTATAATTACTTAAGATTATCTGTCACATATTATGTAACTTAGACCGGTGATAAGATGACAAATATTGCTTTCATAATCTGTATTCCGCTTGAGGCTAGCTTCGTCAGCTTGCCAACATCCAATGAAAGGAGCCTTAATACTTTAAACCCATTTGATAAATCGTTCCCTATTGGATATCATTTATAATATTATATTCTATGAAAGTAATCAGGCAGCCAGGAAATCTTTTGAACACGTGCATTCGTAGAATTCTATCTAATTTCAAATTATCAAGTGATAATAACCAAGTACCTACTAGTAGATTGTAAGGGTTAGAGACCACGTGATAGATTACGAGGAGAGTTAGATCGATGATTGGATCCACTTCTACTAGGTTCGAATGTCGAGCTTGGAAAATCCCCGAAAAATTGACTTCGCCTAAACTTCACCTTTAACTTTACAACGTTAATAATAACACGCTGCTTCCATTTTGCAGTAGTTTCATGTGTTTACCGGCGAACCCAGTTCAATATTCATGGTCTTAGACTTTCCGCATTCTCCAGACGAGACAGACGAAGATGAAGAAGAAGCAGACGTATTACTTCGTAGGCGAGGCGAGATTGGAGAAGGCGAGGACCCAGTAAACCAATTCGAGACCCGCTCTCGGCGACCCATTTTCGGTATCTCTCGACGGCATCGCGCTATCACGATGTCAGCTACTAACCTAGCTGGTTTGGATTTCAAGTGATGATTCCAGCTTCGAGGATACTGCGCGCTTACCTATACCTATACCTATACCTCTAGGTATACATAGGTGAATGCGTATCGGAAGTAAGGAATAAGAAGTTTTGCTAGGTAATTTGGTATGTGAACAACTTACAAACCCCAATTCACAACCTGTAGGATCATGGATGTTCTCCTACCCCCAAGGTAATTGGAGTTATAATTGGAGATCCCCTGGATGGCGTTGCCTCTAAGGAACGCGACCACTCAGGCTAGCAAGGCACACGATAATAATTACATAGTACGATACGAATTTTGCGCTTCACTCGGACGAGACCCGAATGAAGGCAAGTTCCCCAATTCTTGGGATCCCAGGAACCGTTGAACGTCAAGAGCCAAGACACGACTTTGTGGGGGTAAAGCATTTTTTTCGCACGATATTCCCGGTTCCTTGGTCCGAAGATCCAAACCTCTGGTTGGACCATGAACAAAATAAACGTGGCGGTTAGATCGGTTTTCGGTTTTTTATGACAGTCTTGAAGATTTGTGGTGCCCTTCGTCATTGCATCTCTATTGTCGGTAGCGAATTGACTAGGTACTACGAAGTACTAGGTTACTCGGGGCGGCTTGGCTGTTTGGATAGGTACCTATTCATCCATTTTTTGATATGGTGAACCGTGATGATACCGGTGGGATACACGATATTTATCTCAGAGAGAAGAAAAAGACCCAGATTATAATAATCTAGTCCTATCTTTGCCATTAGCTTATGTTCGTTTCTCCTCAATGACCCCAGCCCCCAATAGGTACCCCAAAGCGCCAAGACACCGAAGAAGAACCTCGTCTCCCCCAATATCGTGGTCCCTTTCACCAACGATTGCCCCGCATTACGGGGGTATACGAATGGGTCAACGGAGATTGAGACAGTGGTAAACTACTGGCCTATCCCCTGCAATACCCTCTAGTTAGCTAGTTAGCTAGTTACTAGTTACTGTTAAGCTTCTGCCATTCACATGGTCTCACACACTTGACGGCTGTGATACCCGAACGCCGGGACGAGTTCCTAGTTCCTACAAACTTGTCAGATAAAAACTTTGACATCACCCGACGTTACCTTCTCTTCTCTTCCCTAGCTCTTCCTTTTAATACCCTTCCGAGCCCTCTCTGTTTCCGGGCGGGTAGTTTCCCTCTCTACTCGGGTTTCCCTGGCCATATTCTTAAGACTTACGTTGTACACACACCCTGACCACCGGGACCAAGATTCTCGGGGAATCGGGGAATCGTTCTGTTCACGTTCACGTTCACGAGGCATTACTGACTATGACCGATGAGATAACGAGTGCTAGCCCTGCTCAAGGGCTTGCCCAGAAGCAGAATGTAGAGGCTCTGGAACATGTCACGACACAGGAAGCCACAGGCACAACGCTACCCGCCGCTTCGATGGATCCTGCCCATCGCGCGCGTGTAGAAAAGTCCTTGAAGCGCAAACTCGATGCGCGGTGTTCCCTATTCGTCCTCATTTACATCCTCAATTATCTCGATCGAAACAACATTGCGGCCGCAAGGCTCAAGGGACTTCAGTCAGGTAAGCACTCAATGTTGTCTTCCATCTATCATCTATGACCGGAAATTTGAAACATGCTAATACAAGATGATAGACTTAAACCTCGACGATGTACGCTCAGTTCTCCCGTGTCACATTTCCTAAACCGCCACTGTCGTTAAAATACACTTACTTTACATTAGTTCCTGATGCTAACTCAAATACATTAGACTCAATACTCGACTTGTCTGAGTATTTTGTACGTAGGGTACATTTTGATGCAGGTCCCCAGTAACATGTTCACGAACAAGATTCAACGACCGTCTCTCTACCTTTCTTGCGCTATGCTACTATGGGGTCTCATTTCGACGCTCACCGGAAACACCAATAACTTCACCGATATGGTCCTGGTGCGATTCTTCTTAGGTTTTGTGGAAGCTGCTTTCCTCCCGGGAGCTCTTCTTATACAGTCAAAATGGTACACTCGACGGGAGCTAACTACGAGAAATGCCATCTTGTTCTGCGGCAACATCATATCGAATGCCTTCTCGGCGCTAGTGGGAGCTGGTGTTTTGTCAAACATGCAAGGAGTTCTAGGCCACGCTGCTTGGAGATGGCTGTTCTGGATCGAAGGTGGCATCACTATGTTTATCGCCATCATCGCAGCTTTCGTCCTCCCAGACCTACCGCATAACTCGCGCGGTTTTACGGAGGAAGAGCGTCAGGTAGCGCAGCTGCGAATGATGGAGGATGTGGGTGAAGCTGATGTCGATGGAGAGAATCAGGGTGTCTTTGACGGTCTCATCATGGCTGTGAAGGATATCAAGATTTATGTGATGATGCTTACCTTCACGGCTTACGTCGTTGGTCTATCATTCAACGCCTTTTTCGTAAGAATTCCCTTTTCAATACTCATGTGATGCACAAACTAATCGCGCTGCGCAGCCAACTCTCACCGGTACTCTGGGATTCGACTATGTCGGAACACTATTGATGAGCTCACCGCCTTGGGCCTTCTCGTGTATCGTTTCACTCATCAACGCTTGGCACGCCGACAGAACCCAGGAAAAGGTATGTTTTTCCCCTTTGTCTCAAAGTACAATGGCTTCTTATGAGTTCGAATCTCATTGTATATATAGTTCTGGCATATCACCGGCCCCATCATTGGCGGAATGGTCGGTTTCGTCATTAGCATGTCTACGCTCAATGTAGCAGCTCGATACGTCGCGCTATTCCTCCAGGCCAGCTCGTACGCTGGTTTCATCGTGTTCTATTCCTGGATCAGTTCGTCTTTCCCTCGACCGCCGGCGAAGCGAGCTGTGGCCATCGCTCTCATCAATGCGTTTTCGCAATTGGGTAACGTGGCGGGTAGCTACGTGTGGGGCCTCAAGGATAACGGATATCGCAAGAGCTACGGTATTGTGACGGCCATGTTTGGTATTACTATCATCGGATGCTTCGCCTTCCGCGCCATCCTGGCAGACCTCAATCGCAAGCTCGAGGAGAGCGAACGCACGTGGGAAGCGCAACCGGATGCGACGGCGAACGCTTCCGGGACGGAGCCCATGGATAATGCCGACGAGGCGCTGCGGATGCACAAGGGATTCCGGTACCTGCTGTAAGGTTGTAAGGTTGTAAAGGGTAGAAGGATATGTGTGTGTACGAATCATGCCACTCGGGATTTTATAGATACCCCGCATCTCGGTGATGCTGATAGATGCTCGAAATAAAGTAAAACAAGATGAATTAAGATTACGACGTTGAACCTTGTGATATCGCGAAACTAGATACTTAAGTCTTAGGTATAATTGGTGAGAATTCCAAGGTTAGTTACTTGATTTATAGTTGGGAAGTAAAAACACCCGGATGGCCCGAAAAATCGGATCTTTGCTATTTGTCTGCCGAGTTCTGGCCCTGCTCTTTCTTTTTTCATTCATCAACTTTATCCAATCTAATCTGAGAATAGTACGCAACATACATACATACAAGTCTACCAGGTAGGTAGACAGTACGAACAAACAGACGCACGCAAATCGAAAATAAGGGTATAGGTAGCAAATAAGGCAAAAGCGATGGGACGTACGGAACCCTCCGTCGGCAGACCGCCCGCCGGGTTCCGCCGCGACGCCCGCGCGAAAAGGGCGAAAGCTACGGCGAACAAGGTGATACCGGCGGTGTTGGCCGCGCACCCGCGGGCTAGGCGCGGCGTCGAGGGCTCGGAGCTGGTCGTCGATCCGCCGCGGGACGTGTCGTCGACGGCGACGTCGCAGAAGCGCGTGGGGGGAGGTGGGAGGAAGGATAACGAGCGCGGGCGTGAAGGAGATGAGCGTGCTGTGGGGAAGGGAAAGGGAAAGGGAAAGGGAAAGGGAAAGGGAAAGGGAAAGGGAGATGGGGAAAGGGTGGTGAGAGGTGCGGGTAGAGTTGAGGCGGAGACGGGAGATGGGAAGCGGAAAAACGGACCTCGCATCTCGCTGCGCGTCGCGGACACGTTGTCGACGGCGTACTCCCTACTACTCCTGACGCCCGCCACACCCGTACCCAGTGGAACCCCCGAAACACGGGAGCAGCGGCGCGACCTGTCGAACGCGACGGCGCGTGTCGGCGTGCTGAACATGGCGTCGCCGCTCGCGCCGGGCGGCGGCTTCCTCAACGGCGCCGCGGGCCAGGAGGAGGCGTCGCTGTGCTCGCGCACCACGCTGCTGCCCTCGCTGCGCGACGAGTTCTACCGGCTGCCCGAGCTCGGCGGCGTGTTCACGCCGGACGTGCTCGTATTCCGCGGAGCGGGCGCCGCTGCCGCGTCTCGCGGGAAGAAGCGAGCGAGGAAACATGGGGTGGGAGAAGAGGACGAGGACGACGGCGACGGCGAGGACGAAGACGACGAAGCGGTGCTTCCCAAGCGCGACCGCTGGTTCGTGGACGTCGTGACGGCGGCTATGCTCCGGCTCCCCGAGATCGAGGTCGACGGGGAGACGGGATGGGCCAGCTACGCCGGCGCGCAGGACCGCGAGCTCGCCGTTCGGAAGATGCGTGCCGTCATGCGCGTTTTCGCTGCCAAGGGGGTGAAGAGGGTCGTGCTGGGTGCGTGGGGCTGCGGCGCGTACGGGAACCCCGTGGGCGAGATCGCGAGGGCGTGGAGGAAGGTCCTGCTCAGTGGCGGCAGGGGGAAGAAGGGTTCTAAGGAGAAGGCTGAGAAGGCTGTGGAGGCGTGGGAGGGTATCGAGCGCGTTGTTTTCGCTGTCAGGGACGCGGGCATGGCTCGTGCTTTTGCGACGGCTTTTGGGGAAGACATTTTGGAGGTATGCGACGAAGACGAGGAAAGCGATTTAACTGATGGAGAAAACGATGTTGAAGATGAGAAAGTCAAGGAACTTAGGGATAAGATCCAGGAGCTTGAGCTGCAGGTTAAACAGGCGCGAACCCCTCAGCTCAGATCAGGCTTGAACGCTGTGTTAGTCTGGTTGAAGGCTCAAACTTCCTGACGATGAAGACATTCGTTCTCATGGAGACGCAGAGAATCACGAGAATAGCGGGGATGGTGAGGATAAGGTAAGTGGAAACGAAGTCGAAGACGAAGACTGATCTGATGGAGACGAGTCAGATTGAGTCACGGACCGAAACGTGCATGATAGTTCAAACCCAAACGAACAACTTGGCCCCTGACCTCATATTTACCTACTTCAATCCCTTATAAGTATTCGAATACGTAACTACTATGCCGGACAAAGAGTGGGACAAATCAGACAATAAAGTAGAGCGGTGTAAACCCGTAAAGACTTAAATAAATCTCGATTATCCATTCACATATATGCCTAGACCCTACGTACATATCATCCCTCGCATAAGCCATACGGAATCCGGTTCACCACCAAGGATTCACACATTGCCGGAATTTATTAGTACAAATTCGTGTGGCATAATTCTACATGGATTTCATCCCGTCTATAGACCAACCATGCCCCGACGCCCCTAGGTACGTAATTTCTTTTTTTTAAAAAAAAACTCCGTTTATAGGAGCAACTCAAGAGGGTTCTCTACGACCTTCTTAAACTCCCTGATCCATTCAGCACCGACAGCTCCATCAACAACCTTGTGGTCGAAGCTGGCTGTGACAGTGATCTGGTCGTCCCACTCAACACCAGTGCCGTCCTCACCACCGGGAACGGCGACCTTCTTCGTGGTACCGACAGCGAGGATAGCAGCTTGCGGGGGGTTGATGACGGCGGTGAAGTTGTCGACGGCGGGGTTCATGCCCATGTTAGAAATCGAGATGGTGCCGCCTTGGTATTCCTCAGGCTTAAGCTTGTTATCCCGGGCCTTCTTAGCGAGCTCCTTAACCTTGGACGAGATAGATTCCAATCCACGGCCCTCAACACCGGTGACGATAGGAGTGATTAGGCCATTAGGGGTAGCGACAGCAACGGACACGTCGACGCTGTTGTACTGGCGGATAGAATCGCCGGTCCAGGACGAATTGGCCGCAGGGACCTTCTTGGACGCGACGGCGATAGCCTTGATGAGAAAGTCGTTAACCGATAGCTTGTACTTGCCCTCGGAGGAGCTGTTCAGAGCTTGTCGAAGCTTAAGGAGCTTGGTGACGGAGAGCTGGCTGGTGACAAAGAAGTGAGGGTTCTCCTTGACGGACTCCTGTAGACGTCTGGCAATGGTCTTGCGCATGTTAGACAGAGGGATATCTTCGAAAGAGGCGGCAGGGGAGGCAGAGGAGGCGGTCGCTGAAGCTTTCTTGACGTCGTCCTCAGTGATCTTGCCGCCGGGACCGGAACCCGCGAGACTGGAAATAACAACACCCTTTTCTTTCGCCAATCGCTTGGCAGCCGGAGTAATATTGGGTTCTCGGTCGAGAGCTGTCTGAAGTCTTCCTCCGGAGGAGTATTGCTCCGGCTCTGGTGCAGATGTCGGGGCCGGAGTGGGTGCGGAATCGGATGGGGTGTCGGCTTTCTTCTCCTCTTTAGAAGCCGACGCAGCATCACCTCCTGCATCGGCTAAGCTAAAGGAGCTGAAGGCAGAGACGTCGGTACCTTCCTCAACTAGGACGGCAATCGGCTATACATATATCACGTTAGCATCACGGGCTTGGAGTTGGGGGAACGCCACTTAGATTGGGGCAAACACGACCCAAGGGGAACCAAGGGGAATTAAAAAAAAAATAAGCCACGCACGTTTCCAACAGGAACGTCCTTTTCACCTGCGTCCTTTAAGATCTTGGCGATAACACCCTCCTCTTGAAATTCGAAGTCCATTTGAGCTTTGTCTGTCTCGATCTCGACTAAAACCTCACCGGGGGCGATAGTATCTCCGACCTTTTTCTGCCAAGCGCCAATATTACCTGCTGTCATTGTCGGTGACAGCGCAGGCATCTTGACGACTGTGTGCGGGGGAAAGGAGGCATAGTATCGGGCAAGGGGGAGGAAACCCGATCTGAGGGAGGTTGTTCGAAGAAGGCCTTGCCTTCTTAACATTGCGCCGAACATGTTGATTGTCGTGATGGTGGAAAAATAGCTCTCCGGCCCAGACAAGAGAAAAAAAGAGTGAGCAGCTAGTATAAAAATAACAAAAGGTCCGCCGGGCTAAATGGAGGAGTCAAATTAAGGGAAAAGGAAAGGACAGGTCCGGATATCACAGAGCAGACAAGTTGCCAGCACCTGTAATTAATTGACCGAGTCCAATTGAGTTTTGAGAGGAAGGGGAGTTTGGGATAGTTGACGGCGGCGCGACACGATTGATGTGAAGGAGGGAAAAAAAAGATTAAGAGAAGTCGACGGAAGTCTTGGTCTTGATTGGTGGCGGGTTATTTTCGTGACCGGGGTTTAGGTACTAAGTTTGGGTAGTTTGGATAGTACTTCGTAGTTGTACTTGCTCACCTGGCACTTTCTCACTTTTTTTCTCACCAAAAAAACTGCCAAAGCACGGAGGTACAATTATAATTTCCTACAGGCTACAGTCTACTACTAGGTACGGTCTACCTTCTACGGTGCGCTTGCCGTACATACGTAGCCTTGCCCCAAAGCTTCTAAGGACGTTGAGAGAAGCTCCGAACTGCTAAAGCATCCCCAAAATTCAAAAACCCACTTATTTACACATATATCTGTACCTATCGTCGGAGTGCACATCTCCGATATGTGGATTTATATTTGGCATTGACTGATATCTACAACTTACAATTCTCATTTTATCAATTATCAATAAAAGCCTGAAGATACTTGTAATATGCTACGTAAATATTTGAACATGAATATGGGAATATGTGAATATTGGTGCAAATGCGACTCAACCAACCCGACTGGAAAACTCCAACGATTTTGGCTTACACACCCTTTATTGGAATCCGTAGGATTATGGGTCTCCCCAATGATTTCCGTTGTGCGATTGACTTCTCATTGGCTCAATGTCCGATTAGCTAACAAGCTGAACTCCATGTGTCTCATTTTCAGTATATCATCATCATAATTCCTGACTTCCCCCAAAGAGCACTGTTACTACCTAGACGTGTGGATCGAAAAGTGCATGTTATATGAAAACGAGTTTATTGCTCCCGAGTCGTTATTTGAAGTTAATTTTCATTCGATTTTATAAAGTATCAGGAGGAACCAGTGAGATGTACAACTGTAGTGGTATAAGTGGTGAGCTCAAACTTCAAAGGGTTGAGTAAGAGCTCTCGTCAGCTTCCCAAGGCAGTTGGAGCTGGAAATAAAATACAATACAATCAAAATGTACTTCGTAAGATTAGCGTAATTAAAATGTGGCTGTTGGCAGTCTGGCAGTTGCTACTTAAGTCCTAGGACTTGAGACAATTGTGGCTGGTAACAGGCAGCCGGTTAACACTGACAGTGTGGCAGTTGTGGATAGCTACCTGGTATGTGGGGTCGGTCGTGATTTATCCCAAGGCGCTCCCTGCCGGACCTGTAACAATGGAATGGACCTTGTTCATCTACCGTAGTACAGTGAACATTAGACAGTGGAGCAAGTCCTTTTTTTGGAAACTTCGACATCGACACTTTGACAGTTTGGCCAGACCAAACTGGAACTTCCAGAATTCCAGATCCAGAAAAAAAAAAAAAAGTTGCGACCTTGGACATTTTAATTTATACACTACACGCGCTCTCTCATTCATCTTGTCTAAGGATAGATCAGCTTACCTAAAATTGTTGAAACTCTTTATTCGAGTCGGGAAAGGTGGACGATATTAGTATAGGTATCGCATCGACGAATGCCATCGTTTCATTTCACAATACCTATACACTACCTCCATAAAAAAAGGACAGACTACACTGTACATATAGGTACTACTACGTACTATTACATATACCGCATTCCGAATTAATCCCTAGCTACGACGTGTCGCGATTTCACAGATTCACGAATTCACAACGTTACATATTACATACAAACTTCACCTCGAACCGAATTCCACTTCCACCAAATACGAACTACGGACTGCGAACTGCGAACTGCGAACCACGAACGACGCATTACGAAGAACGAACTACGAAACAAAAAAACGATCCTCCCCGAATGGCACCTATCCCTTCTCCTTAAGCTCGGCGAACCATGAGCTCCTTAGTCTTTCTGGTATCCTCTCTCGAGGCCATCGCCGCCTCAAAGGAAGCGCAGAGGAATAAACAGCTTGCCGAACTCACCGAGAAGGCTATCAAGGCTATAAAAGAAGGAGGTTCCGAACTACCCGATCCTCAAGTTGTCTTCGCGCCTCTACAACTCGCAACCAAGACTGGGAGCAGTCAACTGATCAACACTGCCCTCGACTGTATCCAGAAACTCATATCTTCCTCGTATTTCTCTGTCATTACGAGCACCACCCAAGAAGATGACGCCGAGCAAGCTTCTATGATCGACCGTGCCATTGACACAATATGCGACTGTTTCCAGGGAGAGACCACTGCTGTCGACGTGCAGCGACACATTGTCCAGGCGCTTCTGGCGGCGGTCTTGAATGATAAGATCGTCGTCCATGGCGCTGGCTTGTTGAAGGCAGTGCGCCAAGTTTATAATGTATTCCTCCTTTCCAGAAGCCCCGAAAACCAGCAGGCCGCCCAGGGAACCCTGACCCAAATGGTTGGTATGGTATTTGAGCGGGTTAAGACGAGACTTCATATGAAGGAAGCGCGCGCGAATTTAGGAAAACTCAAACATAACTCCAGTAATGTCACATTCGACCAGACAGAATCGGTTGTCAACGGGAATGATGATGCCGCCGAAGACGAAGAGAGCCCCGATGATTCGTCCTCTTCTAATCTTCCCGAGATCGCGCGTTCCGAGTCTGCGACCGAAGCAGGTGGCAAGTTGACCTTGAAAGACCTCGAGCACCGAAAGAGCTTCGACGATTCAAATTTAGGCGACGGTCCGACAATGATCACCCAGCTAAAGCCACCTAAAAAGACGGCGAGGAGGGTATCCGAGCAGACGCAACAGAGCGATACTACCCCTGACGCGGAAGAAACGGCCGAGTCGCTGGATGCGGAAGACGAGGTTTACATTCGGGATGCGTACCTCGTCTTTAGGTCGTTCTGTAATTTGTCTACTAAGATTCTCCCCCCCGATCAGCTATACGATTATCGAGGCCAACATATGCGCTCTAAGCTCATATCATTACACCTCATCCGCACCCTCTTGAACAACCACATGCTCGTGTTTACTTCGCCTCTGTGTACAATTACTAACACAAAAAGTAACGAGTCGACAAGTTTTCTTCAGGCCATCAAGTTTTATCTCTGCCTGAGCATCACGAGAAACGGAGCTAGTTCGGTTGATAAGGTGTTTGAAGTGTGCTGCGAGATATTCTGGTTGATGTCCAAATTTATGCGAGCGCTATTCAAGGTAAGCCAGACACCATCTTCCCCAGACCTTTGCCTTGCTCACGCTACAATCATAGAAAGAGATTGAGGTCTTCCTCAACGAAATATATTTAGCGCTACTAGCTAAGCGGTCGGCGCCGCCTTCGCAGAAGCTTTACTTTATCAATATTTTGACCCGGTTTTGTGGTGATCCTCGAGGACTGGTGGAGACATATCTCAACTACGACTGCGACTCTCACGTCGATAACATTTTTCAGACTATCATAGAAGATTTGTCAAGACTCGCCATTAATCCCGTGCCGGTCACAGCAGCCCAGGAGCAGCTGTATGAGGAAAAAAACCCAAATCCGACACCGCATAATAGTTCGGATTGGCAACTGAAAGGAATGCTGCCACCGCCGTTAAATGTGAGGGATATCGTGCCTCCTAGTGAAACGGAACCGGAGATTCCCCGCGAATATGTGATCAAGAGGACAGCCTTAGATTCGCTTGTCGAAGCGCTGCGATCACTTGTCAATTGGTCTGTTGTCGGACGTCCGGATGTCAATGGCTCCTCGCAGGATAATGAGACACGCGCTTCTGTAGATGACATTCGCGAATCTATCGATCCTTCAGCCGCCGATAGCACCTCTCGTCTAGAGACTCCTCTTCCGTCTACGCCTATTGTCGATGATGATCCTGACCAGTTAGAGAAGGAGAAGGCTCGGAAAACGGCTTTGGCTAATGCCATCCGTCAGTTCAACTTTAAGCCTAAAAAAGGAATCAGGCTCTTAATCCAAGAGGGATTTATTCCAAGTGATAGCCCTGAAGACATAGCTAAGTTCTTGATTTCGGATGATCGACTCGATAAGGCGCAGATTGGCGAATACCTAGGTGAAGGCGAGGCGAAGAATATCGAAATCATGCACGCATTCGTCGACACTATGGAGTTTTCTAAGAGGCGTTTCGTCGACGCCTTGCGACAGTTTCTCCAGTCCTTCCGTCTTCCCGGAGAAGCTCAGAAGATCGATCGATTTATGCTCAAGTTTGCTAACCGCTATGTGATGGGTAATCCGAATGCGTTTGCTAATGCCGACACGGCCTATGTTCTCGCATATTCGGTAATTCTGCTGAACACGGATCTTCACAGTAGTAAGATCGCAAGGCGTATGACTAAGGAAGACTTCATCAAGAACAACAGGGGCATCAACGATAATGCAGATCTACCGGACGAGTACCTCATAGGTATCTATGATGAGATCGCCGGCAATGAGATTGTTCTCAAGAGTGAACGGGAGGCTGCCGCTGCTGCGGGTAATTTGCCTGCCCAGTCATCAGGCTTCGCAGCTGGCTTGGGCCAGGCTCTATCGAACGTCGGAAGAGATCTTCAGCGAGAAGCATATGTACAACAATCCGAGGAAATATCTCTCCGCTCAGAACAGCTTTTCAAGAACCTATTCAAGAATCAACGGAAGAATGCCGCCAAAGCCGGCATCAAGTTCATCCCAGCAACATCATTCAAGCATGTCGGTCCTATGTTTGATGTGACCTGGATGTCCTTCTTCTCCGCCTTTTCAAGCCAGATGCAAAAAGCTCAAAACTTGGAAGTAAACAAACTGTGCTTGGAGGGAATGAAACAGGCCATGAAAATCGCCTGTCTCTTTGATCTATCTACTCCTCGGGAAGCATTCATGACTGCTTTGAAAAACACCACCAATCTCAACAACCCCCAACAAATCCTCGCCAAGAACGTCGAAGCCCTGCGAGTCATCTTGGAGCTAGGCCAGACAGAGGGCAATCACTTGAAGGATTCTTGGAAGGATATTCTCATGTGTATAAGTCAATTGGACCGATTGCAACTTATCACCGGCGGTGTTGATGAAGGGGCAATTCCCGATGTTTCCAAGGCTCGCTTCATCCCACCGGAGAGGACAAATACAAGCGAATCACGCAAGTCTTCAGTGTCGACGCGGCGAAGAAACCGATCAAATCCCGGCGCAAAGGGGTTTTCCATGGAGATTGCTCTTGAGAGTAGATCGGACGACGTTGTCAAAAGCGTGGACAGGATTTTTAGCAACACTGCCAATCTTAACGGTGAAGCCATCGTGCACTTTGCCAAAGCCTTAACCGAAGTGAGTTGGGACGAGATCAAGGTATCTGGTTCCAATGACTCCCCGCGAACGTACAGCTTGCAAAAGATCGTTGAGATCAGTTATTACAACATGACTCGTGTCCGTTTCGAGTGGAGTAGTATCTGGGCTGTTCTCGGTGAACACTTCAACAAGGTGGGATGTCATAATAACACGGCGATTGTATACTTCGCGCTCGATTCGCTAAGGCAGTTATCGATGCGTTTCATGGAGCTTGAAGAACTCCCCGGTTTCAAATTTCAAAAGGATTTCCTCAAACCTTTCGAGCATGTCATTGCCAACTCGAATAATTTGACCGTCAAGGATATGGCTTTGCGGTGCCTCATCCAGATGATCCAAGCCCGCGGTGAAAATATCCGGTCTGGCTGGAGGACAATGTTCGGCGTCTTCACTGTTGCTGCGAGGGATCCTAACGAGACTATTGTGAACTTGGCGTATGAGAATGTCACCCTTGTTTATAAGACACGATTCGGTGTTGTAATTTCCCAGGGCGCTTTTACAGACCTGATCGTTTGTCTTACCGAATTCTCGAAGAACATCAAGTTTCAGAAGAAGAGTCTCCAGGCGATGGAGACACTAAAATCGATAATACCTAAGATGCTCAAAACTCCGGAGTGTCCGTTGTCTCAGAAATCCAATTCCACACCTGCCCCGGACGGCGCTGCGCTAAAATCTCCAGACACTCTATCCCGGCAACAAACCGGCACTTCGATCGAAGAGGGATTCTGGTTCCCGGTTCTGTTCGCATTCCATGATGTCTTGATGACCGGCGAAGACCTGGAGGTTCGGTCCAACGCGTTAAACTATTTCTTCGAAGCTTTGCTACGCTATGGTGGTGATTTCCCATCTGATTTCTGGGATATCTTATGGAGGCAACAACTTTATCCCATCTTCATGGTTCTCCGATCTAGGCCGGAGATGTCAAATGCTCTCAATCACGAGGAACTGTCCGTATGGCTATCGACTACCATGATACAAGCGCTTCGCAACATGATAATCCTTTTCACCCATTATTTCGATGCGCTAGAGTACATGTTGGATCGATTCCTCGAGCTGTTAGCACTTTGTATATGTCAAGAGAATGACACGATTGCAAGGATAGGCAGCAATTGTCTACAGCAACTAATACTGCAGAACGTGACTAAATTCACTGACGGCCACTGGGCACAGGTTGTCGGAGCATTCTGCGAGCTGTTTGAAAGGACAACAGCCTACCAACTTTTCTCGGCTGCTACTATCAACGCTCCCGCCGCTCTCTCTCCGCCACCCAATGGTTTAGGATTCGAAGTACCTCTCACGCCTACGAGCGAGACGCATGCAGACGAAAAGTCGTTGAAGATTAATGGCACCGACAAGGCTAGCATTTCATCTGGGCCTGACACCGCCTCAGTTACCACTGCTCAAACCTCCATCATGGAGGACCCCACACGCCCAGCGAACGGTGTTGGTTCCACCCGCCTCGAGGATTATAAGCCCGCCTCATCACTCCAGCAGCAACCCGTAGTGGTGACAGCAGCCCGAAGGCGTTTCTTCAATCGCATCATCTCGCGCTGCGTCCTGCAACTCTTAATGATAGAAACTGTCAACGAGCTTTTCTCCAACGACGCGGTCTATGCACAGATACCTTCTACGGAGTTGCTACGTCTAATGGCGCTGCTCAAGAAATCATTCCTTTTTGCCAGGCGTTTCAACGAGGATAAGGACCTCCGCATGCGCCTCTGGCGAGAGGGCTTCATGAAACAACCGCCCAACCTTCTCAAGCAAGAGAGCGGCTCTGCAGCGACCTACATTCAGATCCTATTTCGTATGTTTGCGGATACGTCTCCGTCTCGCGCAGAGAGTCGCCCCGAGGTAGAGAAAGCTCTCGTCCCTCTGTGTAAGGATGTTATCAAAGGCTACCTCGCGCTCGAGGAAGAATCACAGCAACGAAATATTGTGGCATGGCGACCGGTTGTGGTGGATGTTTTGGAAGGCTACTCGACATGGCCGGAGAAGGAATTTAGCGAACACATCCAGGCGTTTTACCCACTCGCTGTCGAGCTTCTCGGTAAAGAGCTCAGTGCTGATTTGAGAGGTGCCTTACTCGCGGTTCTCAGGAAGGTTGGCGAAGTCGGGCTTGGAATTGAGGGTATGACTGGCGGACGACGAGAGAGCGTCACTAGTGCAAACATCAGCGGAGAAACGCCAACTGCTGAACTAGAAGTGGGCGAAGTTGGTATGGGCGGTATGAGGGCTTGAGAAGGCGGGCGAGTTCAATAACCCTAAGCTTGGCCACCACATGGCCGTTGTGCCGTCTAGTCGGGGCGGGACACAAGCAGAGCCATGGCGAGCACTGATTCATTTTCAAAAAGGCATCGGATCAAAAATGGACGCGACTCATAGAGACTACGGTCAAATTTGGTGTTTAGGGGGTTCGTTACCACAAGCTATTGTACGATACACTTCTTTGTTGTCGTATCGCGTAGGTGCTTACGTGCACGGTTTAGTGTGAGGTGTATTGTATGTACAATTGAATCATTTCACTTTGAAGGTGGGCCTTCTCCGGTATTTCGAGCCCTGCTTACCTGGTTGTCAACATCGGACGCTACAAAACTCGAGTTGCCAAGCCAGAACTGTCCTGAATCCTGAGGAGGCCGCCCTGGTCTTTTGTATCTATAGATAACATCAAGCATGGTATATCCAAACGATGGCTATCTGTCTGTGATGAGGGGATGGGGGTGCTTCACGTCGCAGTGATTGTTAAACAAGCTTTCTTTCCCTTTCAGTAAGTCAGTCCCACTGCTGACAAGCCTCACTTGCATTCGGGTTCTTGCATCGTCCCAAACTTACCGATTGGTTGGTTTCCTCCCCCTACCATGGGTCGGTAACATCTCTATATATAGGTAAGCATCCTTATGTATGTGCGTTCGTATACCTTCTTCGGCTCCAGCGTAACGAGCGGCAGGCTAAGACATGTCTCCTTTCCTTCCTGTTCGCTTGCTCATTGGCAGATACAGCTCCCCGGTCTGCCCGAGTCGAGTCGAAGCCGAGCCAACTTACTACGTGCTGTTCGGGATGTATTGAGCCGAACTTTATCTAGATATGTCGATACATACCTAGGTAGGTAGGTATCTACAACTAGCATTCGTGTCGAACTTCTAGGTTTCTCTCTTGAATCTCGCTGCAATGCCATGCCTACCCTATAGAAGTATGGGTATTCGAGTTGTTTGTGGCTTTGGCTCCCCCTCCCCTTCACTCAGTCTATCCACCTACCTAGGTAAGTAAATACCCAATTATGCTATCGTTTCTTTTCATAGAACTGTCCCTAGCATACGATGGCAATGCTGATCCGCAAGGTGTGTCATTTCAGGAAATAGGTTGTGGGTCACGATGGTTACACAAGGATATTATAAATCCGATGCTGTTAGGCCTGTGCTTCCGCGCGGTTAAGGTGAGACGAAATGGGTATTCTGCTTGTCTAATATTTGCTAATCAATAACTTAATCTACCTTGCCAGTGGATCACTTGATGTCTCCCTGATCCCCCATGAGTCGGTTTGTTTCTCTCTCAAGAATCGGCCGAATGATCGTTCGGGTTGTGTAATGTGTAATTCGGCACTTTATGCTTACGTTACCCCTTTTTCTATAGACTGATGTTATTAGATTATCACTGTTCAATCTACCTTTCTGCCAACTCGTTTCGCTGCTTCGCTCTTTCGGCTCTGCTTACTATTGCTCCCTTTCTGATAGAAAGTGCTAGTATCCGAGAAAAGGGGGGTAAAGATTAGACGGAATGACTGCATGGAGTTGCAAGAGATTGCGATATACGTAGGCCATGGCTACCTACCTACCTAGCGTCGTGATGAAGAATACACGCGCATAAAGAGAGGGGATTATCAGAGCCGAAAGAGAGATAAAGTGATATCATGTAAGTTCCGCGTATTCTGTAACCTCAACCACTCACTATTTATCTATACATGGTAAAGCATGTAACATGGAGCAGGAGCATGGGGCATAAAGCATGCATCCAGTTTTGCCCGGGCGAATCATCTCTCATCTCGTAGGGCTGAGGGACTCTCTTCTATTCTAGAAGTTTACTGTGGTTGTGTTAGAGCTTAGAAGGAAGATAGAAAGATCGGTTGTTAAGCAGACCGGCATGTGAATCTAGGCCCTAGGGGCTCTGAGCAATCGGAGCTCATCATTCCCCAGGCCACCCAGAGAATTTCCAGTCATAATTATACATCATAAATAGCAAACTGTTGCTATTGGATAGGATACCGTATCAACCCCTGAGCTCTGGGTACCTAGGTACTAATTATATAAAGAAACGACCCGCGCATCTGATATGTGATACGTATATCATAAGGTACCATACGTACATGGGACGAGATGAGCCCCCGAAGTTTCTAAACAAGAGACGGAAGTATACAATACCGTATGTCGTTTACCATGGTCTCGTTAAACCGAAGATGGATCTCCTCGACGCGAGTCACGCTCTACGTATAATGAAGTGTTAAAAGTGCTAAAACAGCAGGAAGATAATGATTTGGTAGGCAGTCTCACCTCACACCACTTTAATTCTAAGTGATATACCACCAATTATTAGGTTATTTTATGTAAGTCAGATATGCCATGCTACGCTCACAGCGTTCGGTATAAACGGATCATCACAACACGTCCTTGCCTTGACAGTGGTAGAGACACGGAACCGATAGCCTATTGGACGTCAGATACTAGTTAAAATCCCTCATCCCATTTCCAAACACCCTTCAGCCCTAAACATAGCTGAGAAGACGAGGCGAATGGCAAAGCCACCTCCACGACCGCGCTTGGCTTCCCAAAAGGGCAAGAGGGTCAACATCATAATGTCATCTTGTTGCATAGTAGAACTATCTATCACGATACTACAGCGCTCTGTTGCCAAGAGACTAGATACTTCCTCTATTCCTGCACGCTTGGATGACTCGTGATGTCACATTTATAGACCCCCCCTACCTCGTACCCCTTCTTGTCATACGTGTTGTGTAACTTGTCAAGCAGAATGAGAGCGCACCGTCTTAACGAAATATGATAGGTCCCTTGCGGAAAATGAGGGTGGTAGGGATGGTTGTAGGGTTTGGACTAGGCTCGTTGATAACATGGGGATGGTATAGAATTTCCTCTTTGGGACTCATGTTGCGTTCGACTCCTGATTCGCCAATTCAAGGCCAATCGAGTTCCGTTCTCCTCCTTAAAGCATCGGTAAGCTTTGCAGGTCACTTACTAGAATAGGAATTCATGGACGAGCGGGGGGGAGAGGGGAGCGAGTGGGCTCGTCAGATTCTAGAAAGTTTCGACCAGAGCTTTCACATGGGTGTCGACAAAATAAACTCTACATGGTCCGCATTACGCCTTGGATGGGATTCGATAATTCAAGAATATGTTCCCTTCGTGTCATAATCCCGAATAGTTTCATTATCAAGTAGCCGGGTATGTCCGAAGACCTCATTCACAGCCCAGAGCCTTTTTTCTTCCCTCTCCAGAGTGAGCCCAGCAACCTGGAACGATAATCAGCCTTACAACGGCACAGTAGGTGGTGTATAGCACTTAATCAGAGACGTAGATGCTTTGGTCCACGTATCTTCTGCATATAATTCTTTAAGTGATTACGTGAGAGAGGGTAGGGGTGCAGATCTCCTACCCGAAGTGAGTGGACCTCATTGGACTTGAACCAAGCCCTGCTGCCTTTCCCTCTCCTGGGAGTCCGCGATTAACTACCGCGTTTTGACCAGCATCAAACATGTTATATGACTCAGCCTTAGTCATCTACACGATAGGATCAAGTATTGAACCTCGAACACTATCGTATCAGTGGCTGTCTTGCTTGATAGTCTTAGACTGATTGAATAAAAGAATACTCTTTACATCCTTTACATCGTCGGATAACCTCTCGATTATCATTCCAACTCAGCTGGATCAACTTAAAGTCTTAGGTTAATCTTGGATTCTCTATGCGTGGGGGCGAAGGAGTCCGGACCCTGATCCTGACCGCTCTCTGGAGAGACATCGCTACAGAGCCCCAACCTTAATGGGCTGTATTGTACCTTGTTGCAGGCCCCCCCACCCCCTCCCCCCGGGAGACAGGCCTCGTATCCTTGCATCGTAGCTCGTCAGGCTCATAAGTCCTAGCTAATCGTCTGGTGGTCCCACTCGCCAAAGGAAAGACGATCGGAATAGCTACACGACGCGGGTTGAATGTAGCTTTCCTTACGGACAACCCAGATACCTCGATGTGGTTAATAAACCTCTGATCTCACCGAGTCAGGAGTGTTTGGCATGACATCTCTTCTCAACCATATCGTAAACCATATCGTACCTGCAGCAAATCACGACGCTGCCGAGTAAAATATCATAGCAGGATCAACAAAACGGATTCTCATACATAATTGATAGATCATTACCGGCGCGGACGATAGAGATTCGTCTTATAGATATTGACCATGGTCGGAATACCAAAGAGCAACCGTTGCACTTTCTGCAAGTTACGGAAGACCAAAGTAAGCAACTTACTTGATCTCGCCCGCCCACTCATACAAGAGTCTCCAACTTATGCTGACGATCTTCTTAAGTGTGACGAGAACTGGCCGACATGCGGTGCATGTGCGCGGGCTGGCAAGGTCTGTTCCGGTGCCAGGAACAATTACAAGTTCGTGGTGAACGGGTGTCACAACGAGGAGCGAACCCCCAAGTCCAGCGACTCGGATGACGCCAGCATATCCTCTTGCGATGGCGGTCAGATTAAGGACCCACTGTCGCGACGGAGTAGCCCCGGCGGCACTATTATCGTTGATATGAAGGAGTATACCGCCAAGTTGGGACCCGGGACTTTCCACCGAATGCGTCTAACGCGCCCGCATCGCCCTAGGAGCGTCAAGTATGGCAGGCCGACATCGACGCCGTCGCCAACACCGTCTCCGATCATGAGCCAGTCCGATCGGCTAGCTTCTCAATTTATTTCATGCATAGAAGCCGCCTCGGGAACGGGCCATGATTTGCTGATATGGGGCCCCTCCATTAAGATGATACCGCAACGACTAGGGTCGGAGAGTCCAGTGCTGCGACACACGGTGGAGTTAGTTGTTGCTTCTTGGTCCAACAGCCAGCGAGATGTAATGTCGCCGGAGACGTGGTTAGATTTGCAGCTCCATACGCAGGCTTTGGGAAGTCTCAGGAAGGCACTCGCAGAACCCTCGCAAGGGTCAGTGACGGATACGATCACGGCGCAGTGGCTATTGCAGAAACTCGAGGTAAGTTTGTGATAATCATCAGGATAATACCTTCATAACGAGACGGACTGACAGGTGTTGTGTGGCAACTAGCTCACTTACGACTTCGAACGGGGAGCAAACCGAGAAAATCATGCGGCGGGTTTGACGGCCGTCATTAGTAGAGGAGGGCCGTGGCAAGGGTTCCAAGATTTAGGACTCTACGCCACTTTTGATAGTTTTTTCAACATGGTAAGTGAACGATGGACACGATGTTCTGCGACCGTGGCTAACAATGTTGGCGTGTAGTTACAAGAGGACGTTCGTTTAGGGAGAGACAGCGTCTTTATGGATTATGAGTGGGTAACAGCTCTGAAGCAAGCTGTAGATAGCAGCGTGCTCCGTCCTGTTGTCAAGGCTATGTATCGCCTGTGGATCGAGATGACCGTCTGGCCAACTCTGGTGAGACTGGTTCGTATGCTAGGCCAAGATCCCACAGACACGATGACAGCAGCTGAGCTCTTGCTCAGAGCCGCGCCTGTGATCGAATACTTGGAACAGGACTGCGAAGCTACCCTCGCCTCACTGAGAGAGTCGGGTGATATGATAGAGGTAGAAAATGTCTTGGGCGCTGACCTATTCCCGACGTGTTACCGTTTTCGCGACATCGATACGGCGAAATTCTTTTACACCCACGCAATGTACAGCATAATCATACACAGGACCATGCAGGAAGCCAATTTGGTCCTGGACCATTATATCCCGAGTGTGATGAAGAAGTGCCGAGAATTCAGCAAACGAATATGGATGGCTTACCCTTGGATGAGAACTCAGAGACCCCTAGCGATCGAGTACACAGCCGCGCTCGCATTTTCTTACGAATCCGCAAACGAGGAGGAACGCGAGTTCTGCGTCAGAAGTCTTGAAGACATGGAATACTTCAGGAGACCGCCCCCAATAGGAAGGTGGATAGATGCGACCATCATGGCTAATGTGAAGGGATATACCGGCCGTATGCCATTCATCAAGGACCAAGATATCACCATCGAACTCTGTGGATTGGGTTGTCGTTGTTGATTGGGTACAAGCATAGCTCAAGGAGTATTACGAATGGCAGGTGATAATTTTTTGGTTTTGGTTTTTTACTCTGGCAAATCTATTGCCAATTTGTAAACAGTCGAAAGGAGCATCACACGAAGGAGCGCTAGGCGTTGTATTAGGTTCGGGAGTTTGTGATGTGGTCGGTAGAGTATGGAAGCTCAAGTGGTAGTCTGTTCTCGTAGAAGTATACCCGAAATTCAATGTATTATATCTCTCGAATATTGGGAGAATTACGAATAAGTAGGAGTCTCCTTCCTTACTTTTTCCTGTATCTTCATTGAGAGCTCAGTATCTCTTGTATGAATCGACCCAGATCTTCTGCCTCTTCAGGTACGGTACGTTCAGGCAACGTAAGTATTGATGCCTTCAATACACTGTCTTGCGCAGTGGCATCCTTCAATAGCTTAGCGAGGGTATCCATCTTGTAGGTAGAGAATGGAGTAATTCTCTGAATGCTCAGGAAAGCCTCGAAGAAGTCGATGAGATTTAGATGTACCAACATGTCCTCTTTATCTACCATGTGCAAGGCAGCAAAATGAAGCAATCCACCATTATCACCGACGTTGGTGTATCGTTGGTTGAGGTCAGAAAATTCCGTCCAAGTAACTGCACGGAAGTTCAAGGCTGCTAGACGCGGCAAAATGCGGAGTAGACGGCCTTGTGCAAGTGATCGTTGTTGAGTTCCAAGTTGATCACTGCTGCATAGTGACAATATCAGGTCGTATATATCACGATCATGGAAGATCCGTCTCCATACAAGGCCTTGACCAGGTGGCTTTCTGACTACTATCTCCATTCCGTTAACTGATAATCCATCAGGAGGTCGGGTGTCGCTATCGACATCTAGAAGGTCTCCTAAGACTCTCGAGCCCTTCTCACCAACTTCGACCTGTGGTGCGCTCAGCCACTGAGTTAAAAAGTTGGCGACGGTATTGTTCATCATGGCTAGGATGGCCGCGTCACTTGGTGATTTGGCAGCCTTCTCAAGAACAGTCATAGCAAGAAGATTCGCCGACGGAGCAGGAGATCGTAAAGCCTGTATCAGAGCTTCTTCCGAAGCTAGAGATAGGATTTGAGTGAAGCTTAAAGGTCCGAGGAGCTTGATTGCCAAGCTACATAGAACAGCGGGATCCTGTTGGTACTTTTTGAGAATCTCGGTAATCTTTGGAAGAAGCTTTGGGACCAGAGGTAATATGTTCGCGTCTGTTGAACATATCAGTATATTCCCTTATATGAAATCTACATATATATATGAATTATACCCGTAAGTTGAAGCTCAACATCGTCAAATAACTTGGGATTTGGCAATAAAGTCGGATCTGAGAGGAGTTCGTCCAAATGCTTTTCTAGTTCGTCGACCCCAGTGACAGGAATCGTATCCGTGTCCATCTTGACGGCGATTCGACTCATTCTTGATGCTTCTTATATCATGAGCATAAAGAATGTGATGTACGGATTGAATGCGTGGAGTGGATGAGAAGGAGTATGGAGAGTTGTAAGTTGCAAGTTATAAGTTGTAGGCTGTAGATAGAAAGTTATAGACTTTAAGCTTAAGTCTACCTAGTACGACGTAGTACCTAGGCAGGTAAACGGCCGCGTAGTTTCAAATTAGGTAGCCGCCTGCTGAAATGGGTAGCCCTGGAAAAGACAACCTTAGACCCCCCCAATCCCAAATCCAAAAAGCTATGGTGGGTCCTTTAGTGGGATGGCGGGGCTGAAAAGCTTCTGGACAACCTTATGCGGGGTAACTTTTACTAGCTGACTACTAATACCTAGTGTAGTCAGCTATGTAGTAAGGAACCTTAGCGGCACCATCCATATCCTTACCCATTAGGAACCCCACTAACCCACTGAGTCTCCGCTAAAATTTTGAGCAAGCCGAATTCAATTCAACCACTATTTTCATTCATCTCATCTTTTTTTTTTCTTCGTTACCTATCCCGCTCCCAATCCCTAATAATACGTCAAAGTAACCCATCCCATACTATACAATATAAAAGAGCCTCCCAAAGAACCATTCACAGAGATTAATTCTTCTTATTTTTTTTCTTAAAAAAACAGAATATCCATTTGACAGCGATATCCCCAAAGTAGCATCACTTCATGCGTCGAAATGTCTGGTCGCGGTAGAGGAGGAGGCAGAGGCGGTCGTGGCGGCCGCGGTGGTTTCGCCGCAGGTCGCAAGGCAGGACCCCAAGGAATGCCCGGCGCCGACGACCCGAGCCTGCAGTTTAACGAGAAGCCTCAAGACACATATCCCGTACGTTTCCCCTCTCCCCTCTCCCCTCTCCGGTCCCCTGTATACTCTATCCATATGGGAACACCCGCCCTACCCTACGTGAAATAGTACTAACGTTCCTCCCCGCCGACAGAAAACCTACAAACCCCCGATCGCGCCCCCGCTCTCCCCATCCGAAGACCGTTCCGTAACCGCCTTCGTCGCCTTCCGCCGCGCCTTCCACAACACGCCGCTCTACACGCACCGCCACCTGACGCGCAACAGCGTGAGCGACGCCGCGACCTCGAAGCCCTCCGACCCCGTGCGCCGCGCCTACGGCCAAGCGCAGCTGAACGCCCGCTTCGGCGTCAAGAGCAAGGCCAGCGCCGACCCCTTCCGCGCCGTGCCCCTCTACAGCAACAAGTTCGTCGACGAGGTCCGCGTCCTGCCTGACCTGAGGCGCCGCGCCGACTGCTACGTCAAGGCCTTCTTCCCCGAGGAGCTGTGGGCCACCCTGCACGGCCGCGACGCCGGCGGCCCCAGGGGCGGCCATCTGGCGAGCGCCGCCAACGGCAACGGCAATGTTAACGGGGCTCAGCCTAAGAAGGCGACGAAGCGCAAGGCCGTCGTGCTGGACGACGACGGCGACGACAGCAAGGGCCAAGGTTCGTCCTGGCAGAGGCGGCGCGAGGACGAGACCGAAGAGGAGCGGAAGAAGCGCATCGAGTCTTCTCTCAAGGAGAACGACGCCGAGGATGCCGAGAACAAGGAAGATATCGATCTCGATGACGAAGAGGAGCACATGTCCCAGGAAGACGACGATTACGATGATGACGAGGGCGGAGACTACGACGCCGAGCAGTACTTCGACGGCGGAGACGCCGACGACTTTGGAGAAGATGAAGGCGCTGGCGAGAGCGCAATGGACTTCTAGCGTGCGGTCGCTTGATGAAATGGATAATATTACTTGGCCAGCTGCATTGGGATCGGCGTTTTTGGAAGGAAAATGGTTGTCGAGTTTTCATGCCTTAGACTAAATGGAGCATAACACGACATGTATAGAGCAATATGCTGAAAATGAGGATACCCAGATCTCTCTTCACAACATGCATCATAATAATACTACCATTTCTTACTCTAAAGTGCTTGTAGCGATCATGGACCTACCAAGGCAACTTTGTAAAAATTTGATGCTCTCGCAGAATCTCTACATTATCATAGCCTCACCGGCCATACAACCAATATAGGCGTAAAGGAAACGCAACTTAATTAATTGCGTACTATCGCGTGGGAAATATGTTGCAATTAAGACGAGTTGGATGGGAACCATTCTTTTTTTCATAATCACCCTAGCCCTGAATGAAATCATCGCAAGACGCCGACAATCAGAATATATTCGCTGTATATGGAAAGACGAAGAATGGATATAGGGAAAAGTGAGAGTAAGAAATCACAACTGAGAAAGCTATCCGGATCCATTCCCCTCATCCCTGGTCTCATAGTCTATTTCATAGAAACCACCGATTCAGCATTATATTTTTCCCCTATTTCGCTCAGTATTCCGCAATCGTAGAAATCAACCCGAAAGAGAAGAGAACAATGCCGCTAAAAGTAGCTGCGCATAGCATCCTGGTATCCCGTACCTCCCTTCAGATCTTGCTCGAAGTTTTGTTGGACATTAAGAACTTCACGGATGTGGCGCATGCTAAGCGGTTCGCCCTTATTGACCGCAAGTGCCTGCGCTGTACCGATTGTGTTCTTGATCTGACGTCCGTTCAAGCTGTGGCGCGCCAGACTCGTGTAGTCGTCATCGTCGAACGGCGTCAAATCGACCCCTGCCACCGCTCGTGCGCGCTCGACGAAGATCTTGAAGATGGCTTTCTTGGCTTTCGTATCCAAGTCATCATACCTCAGCGCGATATGAATCCGGGATTGGAATGCGTCATCAAATGTCTACGAAAAGAAACCATGTCAGCTAGTGTTATTTCTTTTCTTCCTCTTTTTTTTTTTTTTTTTTTTTTTTTTGGTGTGTGTGTGTGTGTGTGTGTTGAGAGAGAGATAGAAAGGGAGAAAGAATGAATAAAACTTACCTGAACACGATTTGTGGTCAAGAATAGTATTCCCTGGAAGTATTCCAACTGTCGCAAGAAAATGCTGACGAGAGCATTCCGGTGGATATCCTGCATGTTTCGCTTCTCGAGGAAGACATCTGCCTCATCAAGTAGTAAAATGGCGCCCCAAGCGTGGCAGATGTCAAGGATCTTCTGCAGCTCGGCTTCGAGGTAGCGAGAGTCAGTTCCGAGATCGCCGGCTGATACCATGTACAGCGGGCATTTAAGAAGTTCACTTATACCCTCTGCCGTCAGAGTTTTACCAGTACCAGGTGGTCCGTGAAGGACGGCAACGAGTCCCTTGCCCTTCCCCTGAATGACATCGTCAATGCTCTCAGCTGGGTGGTACTTGTGGGACTCAACGAGGGCCTAGATGTTATATGTCAGTATCAAATATCGAATATGGTGATAGAGAGTAAAGACTAGGGAAGGTGACAATAAAAGTCTCAACACTTACTCTGACAATCTCCTTCGTGTTAGGTTGAAGAACCAAAGAATCGTAGGCGTGCTCGTTCCATGAAATTTCCTTGATCCCCGAGACGGTAAATTCAAGCCAAAGCTTCTCGGCAAAGGCAAATCCTAGGACGACCGGTGAGGCAATCAAGTACTCCTCGTCAGTGAAGACAGGTGGTGCATTGTCATTATTATCTTCCGCAGCACCTTCCTCGCGATCTTTCGCAGCGGCATCTTTAACCTCTTCGCCTTTGCTAGGTACCTGATCTAACTTCTCTTTCGGGGTACCCGAGTCAACGAGGTCCTTAGGAACACGAGCAGTGCGTACAGCACCCTTGTTGTCCTTGTACACCTTGGTCACGTACTTGACCTTGCCTCCGTCTTCGTCGCCCCCTAGAAGTTGCTCAAGGCCTGTACCGTCAGCGCCTCCGTCGTCATCTTCCGATTCACAGCCACAACCCCCTTCCTCTTCGTCACTATCTTCGTCTTCACTAAGAACATCGTGGTCTTTCGGTCGAACTAGGGAGACAGGATAATTGGGGTTGATCCGACGATGGATAGCTGGATCGACCATTACTCGGCCGTTGATATTGACCTTGATAACTGCCTTCTTTTTCTTGTGATAGGCCATACCATGGTGACTCTTATAGTGCACTCCACCAAGGCCGACGAATTTCTTGCCGCGCTCGATAAGGTCCTTGCGTAACTGAGTTTCGTTCCTATGGTACTTGAGGGGATAGCAACCTAAGCTGGTAATTTTGCGGGCCCCACGAAACTCTGGTATCTCCTCTGACATACTGCCATAGCCAAATTGCTTGCCATCATACTCAAAATACTACAATCGCCAAGTCAACGAATAAGCAAAAATGACAGAGAAGCCATCATGATTAGGGAACATACCTTTCCCTCAATATAGTAAAATTCGCCTCGGACAATACTATAATGTTTCTCTGCAACCTCTACCTTGAAAATGCGAGGCTCGTCGACGGAGCCGTACGTTGTGGTATATGCAAGCGTATTCGGTTTCCACAGAGCCCACAGGAGATCGAATGTGATGAGTCCGTTTTCTAGCATCGGGTATAGACTAATTCATGTGTGAGTGCCTTTACATTTCTAGTTTTCCCAGACGGGCTAGAAAGACTTACCTTTTCTTAGTCTCCGCATGATCCGTGTCCAGATATTTGATGAGTATCCTCAAGTGCCGTCGCTTCTCGTCGATCCACTTTTGGACTTTTCTCCGCTCCTTTCTTGAATCACCTTCCGGTTCGAGTTCCTTAAGGTTATTCATATACTCTCGCATATCCTCGAGATATCTATGTTCGATATTAGCTTTGGCCTAAGGAAACAGTGGGAGTAAGGGTACAGAGGCGACTCACAAGAATAACATCTTAGGATCCACCTTCGGGGTCTCTTCGACCAGGCTTACACCCTTAACGCTACCTATAACGTCCTGGAGGGCTTCTCGGAGTTGCTTGCTCTTGATATCAACTATCGTAGTCTTGTATTTTCCCTCCCAATCGAAAGTCCTCCGAACATGGAAGAGGTACTCGTCGTATTGGGAATTGCTAGCATTCTCAGCCGTATCCTGCAGCTTGTAGTTATGGATCTGAGAATCCCAGACCTGATCCACGCGTTTAAACTCGAGGCGTTGTCCGGTCTGCTTCCCATTATGCTGGCTCTTGGATTTGGCGGGTTTGCCGTGGCTATTGCCTCCCGTGAACTCTTCTAATAAATCGTCAGGGGGCGGTCGTCTTCCACGACCACTAGGCCGAAGCCCACTTCCACGACCCCCACAAACAGCTTTCGAGAGGCCCGACATTGGGTCATTAAGCATGTTAAGCGTAGCACCGTAATTTCCATTAAAACCGGAGTTACCGAAATTAGCAGAATTGAGACCTCCAAGACCGAAGCCTGCATGTCCCCCTAGACCGGCATTCAGACCACCCGATCCGAAGGCTCCCTGGTTGAGAGAATTAGAGCTGTTAATTCCGGGGACACCGCCTGCAATCGAGAGTGAGGTGATCTGGCGTTGCATCTGTTGTACCTGGAGTCGCACCTGTGCAAGTTCTTGCTCTAGAGAGGCTTTACTAGCACTATCCTTTTCGTTGAGGTCCGAGTTATCTTCAAGCTCGACTTCTGAGTCGCTGGTATTAAGCTCAGAAGTTTTGGTGTGAGATTTGGCCGGTTTCGTGACTGCCCTTGAAGACTTCGAGGACTTCTTCTTGGACTTCCGGAGATCATGTCTTTTTTTCTGGAGTTTTTTCTTTTTCAAGGCCTCCCCCGCTTCATCCTCGGACTCGGTCTCGGAGTGCTCATCTGAAGATGGGTCGGTAAACCCATCCTCGCTATCACTAGAAGAGTTCCCACTACTTTCAGGGGCTGCCTTCTTGGGTTTGCTGGATTTGGCCTTTTTGCCCTTCTTTCCCGGCTTGCCGCCGACTTTCTTGTCAGTTTTAGATCCCTTGGTTTTCTTGCCCGAATCAGGAAGTGAAGTGGAGGGCCCATCATCAGCTATATGAGTCTTAGCTTCGTCGCCATTAAGAATATTGCCCTCGCGGCGATCAGCCGTGGGACTAGTCTTAACATCCTGGGAGTCCATCTCCAGGTCGATATTTGATGCCATATCTGTTTCACGGCTTTCTAGGTTTGTAACTAGGACGACGCTCTACGTCAGGTAGCGCGACTAGTAAGATACAGTGGTGGAAAATGCCAGAGGATAGCGCTTAGAGACTTCGCGTAAGCAAACAATAATATCAAAAAAATTGGTAGCTCGATAATAACATTGAATTGCCAGCCCAGGAGTCGAAAGGCGGGGAAATGTTCTTGTCTTCGCTGGTTGTGGACACAGTCAAATATTCAACACTCGTGGTTGCTCATGACTGGCCTGATTCCTGTTACCGAAGCACACCGAGTTAGTGTTAAAGATGGGAAATAATCAAATGGGAATTAAAGGGCGGGAAATTAGTTGTGTAATTGAAGAGCGCCAAATGTCAATTTCTCTTTGGACATTCCTTCTTCTCTAGCATCGAGTCCAAATGCGGTCGCCACGCTGTACGCGGCAGTACAAGGCAGTACAGGTCTCCATGATGTATCTGGTAATACCAACATCTCCAGAAATAAAAGAGAACCAATGAGGGATAGTACACACCTATCACGTAGTAAGAATTAATAACAGCATTTAGGAGTTTGGGCACAATGAGATTACCTATCAAGGACGGATTAACAAAAGGATCTGAGGAAGCAAGCGAAGGAGGTACGTGTGCGAATAGCTTGCGAAAATTCATGGAAACCTGAGGGTTTATGTATAAATCCGTAGAGCTGCAAGTGTTGTTAAGGCTTCGGGAACAGCCGGAGGAATTATAGGAGAGGACGAATCAAAGACGTCGTGTACTCGATAGTAGCAAGGAGATTCTTTGAGAATGGTGGTGGATATGGTTACCTGCCTACGTACATATGTAGTCTATATGTAGTCTATATGTAGTCGGTAGTAACCTACGAGTGAGTGTCAGTCCCGAGAATGCAAGGTTGCGGCAGAGACCTGCCAGGCAGAAAAGGGTCGGAGTAGGGAGTAGAGACGAATGAAGTTGGACGACGGTGAATGACGATAAAAGGAGGAAAGATTAGATGGAAAGAAAAGAGTAAAGAGTAAAGAAAAGAAAAAGAAAGGAAGAAAAGCAACGTGTAAATAGATAGTATCGGTTACCAATATCTCGAGTAGCCGGTAAGTGAGAATAGAAAAGTGTATTCTGGTGATTCTACGAAAAAATGTTAAAGATCTAGGATTCTAGGTATGTATGTATGAGTTTCACCCGCAAGGTTAAACGCTGGTCTAATAGGTCTAATAGGTACCGCCGACTTGGATTTCAGTGACAAAACGGCACGTGCACGTAGATGGATAAATTACTAGGTAGAACCTAGAACAATCAAAAGGAAAGGCAGAAGCGACCCAAGGCATATAGGGCCATCCGTGCCTACCTAAGTCCTATTCGCATCCTCATCATAATGCCTGCTTGGCAGGTGCTGCTAATGTTATATGGATGATGGACGATGGACGATGGACGTGACGAGGCAGTGGCGCTGATCAACCAGCCTAGCTACATCATAACCGCATATACTTAGTCTTATTAACGTTCATTGGTAAGATTGGCAAGACTAACCTGGGTCATATACTAGGTAAGTAATATGTGCAGGAACTGCCTACATATATCCATCTGTTAGCACATGTGGCATGTGCAATATTTGAGGTACCTACTAAGATTATTGATATACATATGTATATGTATGTATGTGCATACTGCTAGTAGGTACTATCCCGCGGACCGATACATGATGTATGTACCTCCACTCGACTTACACATACACAGGTACATTAACTAGGTACCTAGTAGGTATCAACATTGAATTCAATTGAAGTATGGACGTGTGAGTACCTACCTAGTAGCTACCTAGTATTGGTGGTCCATGGTGGGATACACAACCGTAGCGCTTGCTGCTACTTCTAGTTTTTTTCTTCTTCTTCTTCAGATGGCAGCGTTCTTCTAAACCAATCGTCGAACGATATGGTTGGTTGACAAGGATTCGAGTCTGGCAGTCTGGTAACTTTTGAATGGACTCGACCTATACAGATACACCTGTACCGTACCTACATATATCCATGACATGTCTACCTAAGCCCTAGGTCAGAAGGTCTAATGTTGCCTAGGACCTAAGACCTAGGTATACATCTCATAATATGAGCTACCTATCACCTACCAGAAACCAATAGGCGTGTTTGGTGTATCTGTTTGCGCAATGTTAGCGCCGAAGATGAGTCAAATCAATCAAGATATCCATGTCGAAAAGTATCCATGGAGCTTACAACTTACTACAGTCTACTACTATATGTACAATACCTAGGTCCTAGTAGTATGTGGGACTTTAGGAGGTACGGACTGCAATGTTGCAGTCTAGACCCCCGGAGCAACCCCACCTCTATACTCACGGTCATTCACAGGACGTTTGCTTTAGCGGAAAGGGCTTGGCTATCGTACCTAGTAATACCGTCAAGACACTGCATATATGTGGAATTGGATACGTGCGGAGTGCGGACTGCCTACCTAGGTCCTAGGTACAATACCTCGCAGCAGCTTGGATGAATTAGAGACTACCAAGACTACATACTAGGTAGTAGGTAGATACATACTATAGGTACGTACTAGGTACTAGGTATATGAGCGGCTATGACGACTCTGTATTGTACTAACGCATCTATGGATGACATTGGATAGGTATGTATACTCGCCGTTCCAGATGTAACCGCAGTGCATACATGTCCGTAGACATAGAGCGGGTCGAATACAAGGCGAAGGTGGCTGCGTGGTTGCCTTACGCACCTCTAGAATGCACTAGCAAACCCGTTCGCCCTGTTATCCATGGATGCTAGTCGCTGAGTGTCTTAAGCGGCTCGTTCAATGGATGCTACAATGCTACTGTAGTCCGGGTCCTCTTCTGCTTACAGCAATGCCACCTGACCAAGCCTAAAAGCTGGCAGGGCCAATTATATGGAAGCTCACCTCTTTTTTTCACAAACACAACACACCAACAAAGGATCTAGAAAGATATTCTCATGATACAATCGACCGGTAGATGGATAATATATATACAAACCTGGTATTTAGTTTCCGAGTTCATATGCGACGCAAACGAGATTTTCAGTTTGCTGCGCCGCTGATAGCAAGTGCAAAATCTGTACTATTTTGTCAGACATGTTGATCAGCCTGTAGTGGTGGTGTACCATGGTCATTCCTCTGCCTAAGTTGGGGGCCCTCTAGGTAGGCAATTGGCCCCCATGGGTACTCATGCGAGGGAAACACACAAAGTAAACGTGAGGCTCAAGCCCGTCTTGTCTACAAGTAAGGATGGGACGGACGGCCGACATATAAATTGGAGTAGGACCGCTCTAGGCATACATCTCCCGGCAACGCCGGTGAGTCAGAGTGTTCAAGAGGCGCGCGGTCCATATACAGCCTTTTGATAGACCGACATTGCAACTCAATCAAGCAGGCTTTGAGCAAATGTTACTCTCGCATCCGAGATTTCCCCAGAATACTTTTCACCGAAGTGAGCCTTGGTGTTCCCCTCGAAAAAGAGTATCCTTGGATGGCGGGATTATTGGGATTATTTCTTCCTCATGATCTCACATTCTTGTTCTGCCGAGCCGGCAATCTCAAGGGCCACCATATGCGATGCAGCATTGGAGACCCTTAGCCAACGGCTGTGGATGGAAGTTATCGAATTTCTGCAGCGCTACACCGACATTGCTTGTCCAATCATTTAGGCGCTCACGAAGCCTCACCTCAACAAAAATCGGCCCAAGCTGGTGGAAAGAGGTAGGCATGCCGAAAAAAACTCGCACTTGGCGGGATCAGATTCACGATATGTCTGTATCCCCTCTCACTCATCAGATAGGTATCCGGAATACTATCGGAAGGTGTATTTCGTCTGAGACCACTGAAGCTTGAGGCATTTTCTTTTAGTGGTTTCGTTTTATAACCACGGCGAACCATGCCATCGTGGCACCGGAATTTTGCAGGAAGGCAACGCCATCGGCTAAGGTTAGACGAGGAGTGAGATTCAGATGGTGCGACTCGCCGTCCGACAGCCAAGTGCCTCATCTGAGAGTCGCAATCCGATGATGGAGACCCGCACTCGTCATACGGGGAGGCGGGGAGACGGGAAGATTGTTTGCAGCAAGCAAGATTCCGCGACCACGGAACCTAATTGCTGTAAAAAGTATCTGCGCCGTACGGGACGAGCCCTGAGCCCACGAAGCAACAATCTATTGCCATGTCCCTTGCTTGTTATGCCGACATAAGCGACACAAATGGTGACTCGAGAACTCGTAGAAACCCGTAGGAACCCATAGGAACCCATAGGGACGCTCACAAATCCGGAACGAGATGCCAAGGATACGTGACCAAGATAGGATATGGATGATGTGAATGATTTGAATGATATGAATAGGTGCTTGAATCGGCCACGACGAACGGGCGAACGGGCGAATCGGAGAAAGTGGCGCTTTATCGCTGGCTGGCTGATGGAGTTTGCCGCGGCGCCAATTCATGACACATATGGGCGAGGAGTAGCCTAGTAGGTACCTACATCATGGATATGGAGTTGTAAGTACTTAGTAAGGTGGTAGTGTATCGATCGTGACCCTCATAAGGTTATTTTTCTTTTGTTTCTTTTTCCAGCGCGCTGTCGGGTTGCAGATCTAATGTCGCACAAATTCTATTCCCGAAAAGGGAAAACTTAACGTGCCACCTAGGACCGTACCTGTCTGTGACTCTGTGTGACTCTAGGAATCCGGGTTCTGTAGCACCTGACTCTTGGTTCCCAGTTTCCAATCTCTAGGTAGTTTCCAGCTCCCAGCTCCCAGCTCCCAGATAACTCGAGGAGTGGGAAAGGGAAGGTGTAAGTGAGGGAACGGGAGAAAACAATTGGACTAGATATCACTTGCCATAAATATAAATATGCTACATAGGACTAGGTAAGTATCAAAGTTATAACTGTGGAGATCGTACTAGCTTAATAACTCGCATATTTTTGTTCTTATCAGGTTCAAACGACCAGATATTTGAATCGGTACTTCGTACAGTACGTCCGAGGTCAATGTTACACAGCTACCCCACTATAAACGTCATGCCGCTTGTGAGAGTTTCCAATTCTCCAACCAGATCGCATCGCGAACTTGTGAAAATCAAAATCAAGGAAATTGCATGGCGCCGTCGCTACATTGGCGTAGTGTATTCTCTCTAGGACCTAGGACCCTAGGACCTAGGTAACTACCTACTATTACTAGGTAACCCCTAGCTTGAGGTAACCACACTGCCACTGGGCAGACTCTCTAACTTCGATTTGAGCTCTTCTTTCTTTTTTTGCTTTCTTTTCTTTGTTCATCTCGGCTTCTTGACTTCCCAACCTCTTACATCGAAACTTGCGAATGCTCTCTTAGAGTCTACCAAATTGTCGCAATCGTCGCAAATCGTCGCAATCGGCGCATACCTTCCCCAAATCTGGCATTGGCCATAACTAGTCACAGCTAGTCACTTGCGATTCACGGCTAAGGCGCAGCTAGGACGATATTTGGGAATCTGTCGCGGTTTCTTGCTCGAAACAACCATGGGAAGGTTCAATTGGAGGAAATTGTTAGGATGGGATCGTCACCCTTCGCGAAATCACCATGATTGGTCTGTCCATGAACATCGTCGTAGACGTAAGTAGTTGACAAGTTCAATTTGTGTTTGCTGCTACTTAACACTTTTTCTTTTGAATTTGGATTGTCTTGATCTATTTTTTATTATTTTTTATTATTTTTTCTTCTTCTTCGATCTCCCGATTATCGAATACGATATATCGTAGGACCGTGTTTGGTTAAAGTGGTGAAGCATGAGTTTCTGGGCTAACAGACGTCGGACTATCCGATATGAAGTCCTCCCCATCCATCGTGAAGATTCGCTCGAGTCCGCCATTCCCGCACCCGAAGTTACCAAGATTGCCCTCCGTTTACGTTACCTCATCGAACAATGTGTACCTTGCGAACTCGAAGAAGAGCGCATCACTCAATCTCATAGCAGAGTAATCACGCCCAAAGTTATCCAAGCTGCCAAAGAAGCTGGCGGTGCGGAACATCGTTCGTGCGTGGTTTTCTGCCTCTTGGTGGTTAAGCGATGGTTTCAGCATCAGGCTTTGGTCGAACTCTGGGATGCCACGCTACATCAAGTCCGCGCAGTTGCTTGCGAGGTCATTGCAAAGCAGATCATCGAGGCTGAAGAGGATATACCCTACCTGCTACAGTCGGTTTTGCTAAAGCGATATTCAATCGTTGTCGACGGCGAGGCCACCCCTCCTGTCAATGTTATCGAGAAAGCAGTCGATTTACATGCTCTCCGTGTGATTGGTTCTTCTGGTTATCAGAAGTGTATCAATTATCTATGGAAGGGGTGGCTCGTTCAGGATGAGAATGATCCTTCTAGCTTCGTCGACTACAAGGATCGCGACAATACCCTATTCCTCCCGCATCTTGATCCTGATCGAATGAGAGCTCCCATGTATCAGAATGCCTTCCAGTTAATTACCTCTATCGTCTACCTCGCTCTCTACACTGGCGCGATCAACACCATTAACCCCGGTGGTGATCTAGACCTTGTCGAGATTCTTCTCTACGTCTTCACCATCGGCTTCATATTCGACGAGCTCACTAAGTTGTACAAAGCCGGTTACCATATTCTTAGCTTTTGGAATGCATTCAATAATGCACTATACTCCCTACTCATGGTATCGCTTGCCATGCGCCTAGTTGCATACTCCCATTCACCCGATGATGTGGACGCCCGTCAGAAGTTCAACCAACTATCCTATAACTTTCTCGCATTCACCGCGCCTATGTTTTGGGCTCGTCTGCTGCTATACCTCGACTCCTTCCGTTTCTTCGGCGCGATGCTCGTTGTAGTCAAGGTGATGATGAAAGAGAGTATCATATTTTTTGCCTTGTTGGTTGTCGTAATCATCGGCTTTCTCCAGGCCTTCATCGGAATGGACTATGCCGACGATATGGCCGGGGAAGATACGGTTTTCATCCTTCAAGCGATGGCTAATGCTATTATGCAGAGTCCGGATTTTAGTGGATTTGAGCGCTTCAGCCCGCCATTTGGAATCATCCTCTATTATCTCTTCACCTTTGTTGTGATGGTTATTCTCCTCAATGTGCTCATTGCACTCTACAATAGCGCTTACGGGGACATCTACGACAACGCGGACGATGAGTTCCTCGCACTGTTCTCCCAAAAGACCATGCAGTTTGTACGAGCGCCCGATGAGAACGTTTTCATTGCTCCTTTCAATCTAATTGAGATCTTCCTTTTGGTCATCCCCTTCGAATGGTGGATGCCCAAAGAGCAGTATGAGCGCCTTAATGATATTGTGATGGGCATCATTTACTTCCCACTGCTTTTCTGCTCTGCCTTATTTGAAGTCAGGGTAGCAAGGGAGATCCGGCGTAATAGGACAAGAGGAGAGGAAGACGACGATACCGAAGAAGAGTGGGAGCAAATGGCGGCAGAAGTTGATTTCGAAGGCGAAGGTTGGACAAAGAAGGTCGCCGAGAGTAAAGCCAATGTTGAAGACGATCCAGCTGTACTCGAGGTTAGGAAGCTGAGAGACGAAGTGGAACAACTCAAGGCGCTTCTTACGAATCTCACCAACGGCCTTAATACCAAGGCTGAAAGCGAGAGCCTACTTTAGATCGAATGGATCCGACCATCGTCAAGAAATGGGGTTTTTTTTTCTAATTAGGTACCCATATTGAGGGTTGGAGTTTTGTATCGGAGTTGTGCTATGGCTAGGGGAGGGAGAGGAGGGTCTAGGGGGTTCGGGGGTTATAGTCGGATACCCTTATGATGGATAGGTTGGCTGCATTTGCATAGCATTACCAATTTTCGCAACAAATCAGGCATGTCAAAGGTAAACTGAATAGGTACCTACGTCCTACTTCCGTGATATTGCTGAGCCGGGCTCAACTCGTGACGTATGAGTTACTACTGAGTTTACTCGCCTTGTGTCTTAATATATTTCTTTGTGCAGATGTCTACACGAAAGGGTTCGAAACAATGCACTATAAATAGGCACCTAGGATCTTTCAAGTCAGGTTTGACAAAGCTGCCAGATCTAATTGAAGGGGCTATAATGTCTATCTTCCCCGTCGAAGATGCCGTCGACCACTCTTTCTACAGTCTCCAGCTTACAAAAGCAGGTTGTGTCCTACATTTTAAACACTAACAAAACTATCTACCTCTACAACGTTATAGCAACCTATAAAACTCATACCCACTAGGTCCCTACTTAAGTCTTCGATAATGTCTCATCGCCGCCCATGCGCTTGTCAACACTGCCAATGTCACAGCCATGCCCAAGAACCCGACCATTACTACAACCCTGATCTCAAGCCAAGCATAGAAACCTCGACGCCGACCCTCTGTCTTGTCTGCGAGCGCGTTGAACTCTGGGGGAAAAACGAGTCGACGTACCACGGCTGCAAGTGTACGTGTAAGTGCAAACTTGATCGTGAAGAAGGTTCATCTCTCTGCGGTGACTGTGGAGAGCAGAATAGGTTGAACCCGCGGCGACACAGGGCGCATGGACAGAGTAGGAGAAAGACCCAAGAAGCTTAGAGATCTTTGGGATTAGAAGGTTGGGGAAAAGACAGACGTAGGCACCTACCTACTAGGTACTTACACGTACAAAGATGAAAGTACATACATCTAATGAGACACGACGTCAATCCTTAAAAATGTGTATGAAGACTTACCTACCTAGGTACTGTTGGCCTGACTGGCGTCTCTCATCGCCCCAAAGGCAACTGCCAGCGACGTGAACAAGGCCCAGATAATCAAGACCCTAGGACGAGTACTGAGTACTATGGACCTAAAGATGCGTGAAGTTACTGCCATCTCTGGAATATGACATATTCACCCCATGGAGGTATACTAACTCACCTAGTTATGCTCCGAGGATGAGGCTACTAGTAGGAAACTTGTTCTAGAAGGTTATTATAGCAGATGTCGATTAGAGAAGTTCCGTCATCTAGGTATGTAACATAAGAAAGGCACGCTGTCCGTAGCAGGCGACCGTGATCCTTCTCTTTGACATACCTGTGTAATACGGGTCCAAATAGTTCATCGTAAAGGAGTTTTCCATGATACTGACCTGAAGCAAAACGCCACCAATTCATCATTTCCCAAGTTTATCCGAACACCTAAATCTTCTGCGCCCAGTCGCTCCTAGCTACCCAGCTCCTCAACCTCTTGCCGTAAATGTAGCTGGGAATGGTAAGCAAGCTGATTCCCAGATTCAACATGGCGATCCCCGTGAAGAGGGTCTCGGGTCCGAATTTAGCAAGCAGGCCATTCCCGATAGTGGAGGCCACGAAGCTCAAGAGCGCCTTGACGAAGTTGATGGTCACGAAGGCCTGGTTGGCATCTTTGGTATGGCAATCGATGACGTAGCTAATCGAGGCTTGAGAGGCGAAGGGGACGGCGATCGAGTGCATAGTGATCCACACAAGACACCAGGGAAGAGGCAAGCCCTTGGAGGCTGACGTGCCGAATCCGATAAATCCCGCTGTCGAAAGGGGAATGGCAATCACCATAAGCACAAGTCGGAATTCTGGCTCGAAAATGCCATTGTTTCTTTTTGCCATCCAAACTGGCACAGCATCAGCCATCCACCCAGAGATCGGAGAGAAGATCAGGGCGCCAATCGCTAAGGGGATATTGGTAAGTCCGATCTGAGCAGGGTTGAGGTTATACGGAGGCGCGGAGAAGATGTTGACAGACAAAACTCCGATCATCAGCAGCCAGCAGAAGAAAGAGGCGTAGACGAGAGTCGAGAAAATGACTGCGGGGAACATGATCAGAGGGAATGGTTTGACGACGCCCTTCCAGAAGGATTCATCAGATAGACGACCGCGGAAAAGACGAAGCTGGCTCTTATAGCTCTCCTTAGGTTCAGTGGCCGGGTCATCACCCTTCAGATCTTTTTTCAGGTCGTCTATCGACGACGCACGAGACTCCGGACGCAGGTCAACGACGCTACCGGGGCCTCGCGGCTTTGTATATGTAGTTTCGACGACGACAAAGTACATCAGGGGCAAGATCAGGCAGAAGATAAGCGCGCTTATAGCAAAGGTTCCGGAGATACCCATCGACTCTATTATGAAGCCAGAGATGATCTGGCCCAACAGGACACCCGTTCCCAACATGAGACCCCACAACGAAAGACGCAATCCTCGCTGATGGACGAAGAATAGATCGGAAACTGTAGAAGTGACCAATGTCTCCAACGGGGCTGATGCAATGCCTTGGAAGATTCGCATGGCGGCCAACGAGGGGAAAGACTATCGATTTCATTAACATCAAAGAAGGAAAAAAAAACGTACGCCTTTGCTCTACCAAGGACCTAGGTAGGTTTACTTACATCGGCAAAGGTACCCCAAACGTTCGAGATCAGCAACAAGACCGTGGATATCACGAAGAACGGCCTCTTTCCCCAAACGTTCGCTCCGGAAGCGGTGAAAAAAGTAATTACTCCGGTAAAGAGAAGGATAGAGCCGACCATGAAAGTAGAGACCGTATCGGGGTCGACCTTGAACTGCTGACTGATGATCACCAAGCCTGGAGAGATCATAGGACCCAATCTACGCTTGTTAGGTCGCTTGCATACCTAAGGTACCAACCAGGTGTAATGGCGGTTAGTTGACTTACGAGGTTGTGACGCCAGAACTGAACGCGAGAATGATCATGATCGCGTTTTTCCTCATCGGCGACCACTGTGTCCATGGGTTAGCCCAGCCATAGCTTCTCTCTTTTAGGCCTTAGAAGTACGAACGTTGAGCGGGTCGTTTGGCGAGTCGCTCGGTTGCGGAACGAGGATAATATCCCCATCCTTCTTCAGCTCGCTGGTGCTTGCTAGATAGGTAATCGATCAGCTACGAGACGATGATAAACGGAACAATGCAATGCCAAAAACCCACCTGAATCGACTACCGGCTTCTGATCGTCTTCGCCAAGCTTGGACGTTCCTGGAGGCCTGTCTAGGTAACGATCCTCTAATACTCCGATACCCATTGCGCCGAAGGAGACTGAGAAGGAAGGATAGAATTGAGAGGGAAAAAATTAAAAGAAAAAAAAAGTAATATCTATTAAACACACCCGGATGAATCGAAAAAGAAGGATTAAAGAGAATGAAAGATAGATACTGCCGGCAGTATCCAGTGGGATGGATGAAGAACAAAAGGAAAGGAAAGGAAAGGGACGACGAGAAGATAAACTATTATATCCGAATTGGTGATATTCAGACATAGGTACTTATCTTTCGAGAACCCTGGCATGAAGGGTAGTTACCTACCTAGTAACGAACATCGCGCGTTCGATGCGATAGTCGACCTGATTATCACCGACTCCCTGCGGTCGAGCTGTTGATCATCAGATGGACGAGAGCATGAAGACGTCGCAGGACCAGGGGTCGCGTCTTCCCGGTTCGCTCATTGCGAACGATGGGGAATCTATTGTCCATCCTGTTTGCACAGATACCTACCTAGGTCTTGGGTAGGTAGCTATGCGCTATACACACAGATATACACGGATATACGAGGATATACACACAGATATCGAGTACCTGTCAGAAGGGATGAGCCAGTCGGATATGGAGAAGCGCGCCCACGATCCCACGATTCCGATGGGGTTTGTTCTGGGCTATTGCGATTGATCTTCATCTTGAGTGTTCCGTCCTCTCTGGCTCGTCTTACATAGTACGCAGTTGTCGTCTCAAGCGCGCGGGCGGGACTCGACCGTCGATCACCAGGATGATAAAACAGCATCCCACATGACAATTCAGTCGGAAACTGACAAGCCCCTGTCGATCCGGCTCGAATCAACACGGCACCAGTCTACTTTAGTTCTTGACCAAAAAAATAAAAGAGTCGAACTTGTTTCGAATCTAGATTCGTTCGATAAACGGCCCTGATCGGGAATTATCCTGTCTCGGACAGGTCGTGATGGGGAATCCCACTCACTAAGTATCTTGGACGTCTCTGTGTGTTTGGTTGGGACGAGGCAGCTCGTTCATCGTGTATGATCTCTTGCTTCATTAGCAATGACAAATGACAAATAACTGATTCTGTGCTCACAACTCACAGTACTAACACAATACTCGACGAAGGGTTTCGCGACGCGCGATCGAGCTGGAAACATTTTCAAAGGCTACTTCGTCGTAGATTCGAGAGGCTGAAACAATCGGTACTGGGCATTCCCACGACGATGGAGACGCTCATAAATCCCGATTGGCCAACCCCCTTTACCGGGACCCGTACTGTGTAGGACCCCTGGTACGCCTGGTATACGCCTGGTACGATGCGCTACTGCAAGTAAATGCCACTCCACCACTCCACCTCGGTAGATAGACGTTACGATACAACAATAAATGGGAATTCAATGGAGTTGAATGGATTACGTTCCACTTCATGAAACACGGTCTAAGTGGTACTGTAGACTGTGGTACTAAGTAGTAGGTAGTAGAAGGAATTATGTGCCATATACTCTGTAGATACTAGATATACTACCCGTATAACATGTGTAGACAGATTTGATCTACATACTATGTAGCACGGGCTCGGACACGGCAATCAATGGCATTGTCGCCTTTGTTTCGCCTCTGTTCTTCCTTACCCCACGCCAACGACCCCGAGCACCCAAGGTCACATATGTATATCTTTAGCGTTCTAGAACGAGATGTTGACCTATGAACCTGTCCCGTCCCCGTTGTTATGTTGGTTTATTAGGAAAGCTTCAAGACGGACATCAGCTACAATCTGATCTGATTTGATAGCTTCGGCAAGGCGTCGTCAAGTCTGATCTGCGATGACCAAAGAGTTACTACTAGGTTAGAGTCTAGTAACCTATCCATTATAAATTCAAAGAGATTGATGATAGCTGAATTAGTGTAGTCGACGGATGTTTCACTTGCTATGCTGTTCGCTGTTCCAAGTGACCAGTTCTTGTTTCCCTTGAGAAAAATCATATCCAGATATTCAACTTCATAGGTCCGCAGGTGGCTATACATAAACCTTGGCGTCTGATCCTTAGACGTAGCCAGATTGGCTGATCGGTAGTCGGCATCGTCGACGCACCGATCGTGTCTCTGGGTACTACTAGTAGTAATAGTAAGCCGCCATGAGATCCTAATTTCTGCCCTACCCGGATGTCTGGAACTCGTGACAAGTGGCACCAGCAAAAAGAAAGAAAGAAAAAAAGAAAAAAAAAAACCTCTCCAGAGAACGAACCCGGGATTTGACTTGAACAGATTGGGGACATAAGATCGAGCTCAAACCTGAACCACAGAAGACCTTTCAACATTTCTGATTTATATAACATGATTACAGCATATAGCAAATGAGAATGGGAAATAACCTTGAAGATTAGATGGTGATACTAGGAGGAAATGTCGAGGTTTCGTCACATGTGCTTGCGTCCCGCTACTCGGCCTCGGGATTCTCGTCTTCGACGGGTGGCTGATCTGGGGCTTCTTTCTCGGGCTCGCTATCCTTCGAAACCGCCGGTTTCTCATCTTTCTTGGCTTCTTCTGCTATCTTGCCACCAGCATTACCATCAGCATTGCCATCCTTGTTAGTCGTGCTTGTTTCTTTGTCGAGGGCGTCGTCATCGAGGTCGTCATTCCACTCTTCTATTAGTTGGTTCGTAGCTTCACCCTCGTCATCTTCATCATAACCACTCAGCACACGCCTAGCCGCCTCCTTACCTACCACCGGTAGCCGCTTGAGCCCCTCTTCGCCCGCCTTCGTCGGTACCACTTTTGGGTCTAGCAGGCCAGTTTGCACCAGCACGCTCGCTTGGTCCCAATAAATATGCTCGTGATATAACCGCCCTCCGCGCAAAGTCACGATGCTCACTGCCAGGACTTCGACTCTCTTATTCGTGGGCGGCACTCCTGGGAGAATCCAGGGCATTTCTTGGGTGTGCTTGAACGCGATATGCAGCTCGTCCACCACGCGGTCGGCACCGACTGTACGCGAAAGCAGGGTCAGTTTCATAGAGGGAGGGTTCCGGTCGAGAAAGAACTCGGAATAAAACCGCTGCAGCTCTTCGGTACCGATGCCCCCTGTCAGAGTAGGAACATAGGTTACGTGAGGGCTCTTGTGAGCTGAGTAAGTAGACAAAGTCTGCTTCAGATCGCGCATGTAAAATTTACCTAGGTACGTGTTGTCAGCGAGTCCAAGTCAACATCTTGTTGTCCATCCGGTTCGCCGAATGAAATGAAGGTAGGACCTAGGTATCGAGAGTAGACGATGTTTCAGCCACGTACTTTCGACGTTCTGTTCAACAGTGTTCTCCAGGTCCACATCTTTACGAAAGGCCCTGTTCACGGCATTCAAGCTTCTACTCCAACTGAGCTCCGCGCTGACTCTGTCAAATTCGTCCAAATCGTGCTCTGCGAAGCCGGGTGTAGCGCTGTAGGCGTAGCTCGGATACGACATTTGCAACGTGCCGCCAGCGCCTTTGCCTCGATCGATGGTTCTCTGGGACACCCTTTTCTTCCCTTGAATTCCCACTACTTGTGTCTGTTTCACGATGCCGACAGCCTCCCCGCTAGCGAGATGCACCAGGACATGAATGCCACCGGGAAATCTGGTTCGTGGATCTGGGATGCGGGTAGGATAGTAGGCGATGAGACAACCGAGGCGGAACTCGGGGTTGTTGTCCAGTATGTGGAAGTGCTCGAGGCAGAAACTGGCGGCGTCGCCATACGCTACATGTTAAGTACTAGGTAAGAATATGTCGAATAGGTAGGTAAATACATCTATACGAGAGCATACCGACTATCCCAAAAGTTTCACAAGGGCCCATATCAGCCCTACTCAACGATTCTATCTTGGTTCGGTATTCGTTGCCCCCGTTACCCATAGGGATATACTCGACATTGAAGCCCTCGTCTCTCCAATCATTGAGTGTTACCAAGTCGAAATCGTCACTTTCGGCTGTGATGTATAACTTGGGTGGTGGATGGGGGAAGTCATTGGATAAGAATCCGGGATCATTATGGTTCAGACCGTTACCGGATGAAATAATTCCAATATTCCTGTCGCCACGGTTCGGCATTGCGGCGTCGACGATGCCAGGAAGATTAATTTCCATTATTCGGCAAATTGGTCAGGAAAGGAAGCTCAATTATTTCTAGTCTGATTGTGATCTAGGATTCTAGGTAACTACCTACCTAGTATACTAGATATTAAATACTAGACACTGGATATGGGATTTCCACTCGCTATTCTAGTTTTTTGAGGAGACGCCCATGATGACCTCCGATGGTTGGTGAAAAACAAGGCATGATGAGCTTGCTGATATGACGTCAATAAGGACTTTGAAAACCTGTCTCCTTGCCTCCTCGCCTCCTCATGCTTATGTACAGCACACCCAGCACACCCAGCACACCTGGCCAATCACAACCACCTGGGTGCCTGTAAGTACCACCAGGTTGGTAACCTGTTTCTGCTCCAGGGCTGTCAACTTCCAGTATGACATACTGCGTAGTAGTAGATTATTAGATACCTGTACCTGTACCTACCTATACCTATACCTGTACCTCATTAGCACTCTACCTCAGCGTGTAACAGCGACCAGCTACCTACTACCTAGTAGGTAGCCTTAGGTACTTAGGTAGGTACTCGGTAAAAAGAAGAAAAAAAAACAGCCCTGGAGACCCTGCGCACCCATTCGCACGATAGCTTGTATAGTACTGAGAAGCCTTGCGAGATAACAAATGGCAAATTGCCCACCTGGGTATATTTTGCCGACTACCTATCGTACCTTTCCGAAGATCAACTTTTACGAGGCCAGATATTAGGTAGTGACATTGCGTGCGAGATGATGTAGACTGACGTATTCAGCGAATTGACGCGTGGTGCTCTCTCCTCATCGCACACCGTCTACTTCATTGAACACGGGACACCGAGTTCAAGACTAACAAGTGTTGCAGGCTTAAGCCATATGAAATGTCCGCAACCTTCTCTATATGGATTTGAGATAGATAATAATAGGTACCTGCCTACCTACCTATTGGTAAGCACCTTGACGAAAAGGAGAGCTTAAGCTAGATCGTGATCCTTAGTTGGATATTCCAAGTCAGAAATGACCAGAAGGGGGACTTCGGTGAAAGCTTCATATAATTAAAAAAAAAAAAAAAAAAAAAACCAAGGCAGCTAAGGCTGTTCGGAACCAACGTGTTACGTTAGAATTTCACCCAATTCATTATTAGGTACCTAAATCAATTCCTAATATTATATGGTCGATGAAGATGAAATGGGAAATTTACGTATCCAGTTCTATGCTTATCCACATCTATTAGTATAACCTACTAGATACCATCATCTCCTTTGAGTTGAGTATACGACGTAACACGACGATGTACGTGTGGACCCAGAACCCGGTGATTGTCCACTCTCCGGCGCTATATTTCAACCCAAGACAGCCAAGAAGAGCTAACAATGATAACAATTGCTCGGCGCCTGTCCTGGCCGGGGACTGGTCACGCCATGCTCGAGCCCTATTCGGCCGAAAAGCTATACCCGTCATATGATGCCAATGCCAGCCATCATAGAGAAATTCCAGCGCTCGAGGCCGAGCGAGAGGGAGACTGCCACCCGTGCATTCGCACTCCGATACCCGAATACCAATCATTCAGCGATATATCGTCGCACCGATGACCAAAAAAGAAGCGGTCACATACGGCGTTTGCAACCCTGTCCTGTCCTGTGTTGTGTATGTCATCGGATGACTTTCTAGTCCCTTGTGGCACCTAAAAGATGCATACAAGAGGGGGTTTGAGCTCACACCGGTTCGCATGTCTAAACGTTGATGAATACTTTTTTTTCTATTCAAATCATCTTGACCGATCGTCGTCGTCGTCGTTTCACGCCGTGGCCTAAAAAAACAACACCAAGACTATTCTGCTATCACTATCCAGTGTCGTCCGGTTGTCTGTGGTATCAAATAAGTCCTTATCCTGAAATCCCGCCGCCGATACAAACGTCTCTGCCATTGTATTATACCGGGTGGTCAAAACCCTATCTCAAACAAGAAAAAAATCCCCAAAAGAGCATAGGAGTCATTTCTCATTGCCCAAGGATCGCCGCTGGGAGGAACCATCCCCATCATAAATCAAACACCATGGCCCCATCAGCTTACTCGGTGCTATCTGACGCCCTATCGAATTTAATTGAGCAACCGCTCAGTTAAAATTTAAGCGGCGTGGTGGGTGGCTGCCCCTTTCTCTGGATCGCCGTCCTCGCTGTTAGAACCCTCACGTCCATGGATCCCGTGCTCCAAGGCCTTGCTGACGTTCTCCTGTCCGGCCGCTTCTACTGCATCGGCATCGTGGCCGACATCCATCTTCCTGTTCAGATGCTCGGGGCCTAGAAGCGTCAGAACAATTACATAGGCGTACACGCAGCCCATGAAGATCGATATGACGATGCCGTAGTTGTATCGCTTCGTAGTACCCTTAGGGGCGAGGGGAAAGCGTTCTCCAATGGTGGCTTCGATGGTCGAGCTAGCGGACGAGACGAGATTTCCGAGTTGGTAACTGGTACCAACGACGAAAGTTCGGAACGCACCGGGTGACAGTTCCATCAGATGCACGGGGATAACACCCCAAGCTCCCTGAACGCAGAATTGTTCGAAAAAGGCGGCGGCGATAATCCTCTCGTTGGACACGAAGCCGTACGGGTAAAGCAGGGCTCCACCGATAACGCACATGACGAGAATGCTGAGTCGTCGGCCGAAAATCTGCGAGCAGAACCCGACGACGGCACCTCCGGACATAGCGCCAAGATTGGCGACAACCTGAGTGACGGTGACTTGGTTGGAGTTGAAATTGAACTGGTTCTTCAGCATAGTCGGGTACAGATCTTGAGAACCGTGCGACATGAAGTTGAAGCCAGCCATGAGGAGGACCAAGTATGTGAGAAGCAGCCAATGGTGCTTGAGCGCAACCTTTCCTTCTTTGATGAACGTCTTACCAACACTTCCATTGACACGTCGCATTTCTTGGTGCTGCTCGTAGGTGTCGGTTTCGGGGAGGATGAGCCGCCAAAGAATGAAGAGGACTGGAGGACCAGCGCCGAACCAGAATAAAGGACGCCAACCGTGAGATGTAGTATCGACCAAACCACGAGCGAAGGCTGTAGCCAAGAGATAACCAAAGGCATATCCCTGCTGAAGAATACCGCTCATCAAACCTCTGGCCTCGTCAGGTAAATCTTCGAGAGCTGTTGCAGCGGCGTTTCCATAAAGACCACCCATTGCGACTCCGAAGAGAGCTCGGCAGGCGAGGAATTGACCATACGTTTGACAGAACCCGGTTCCCTAAAATGCGACAGATTAGCGATCCATGCCTAAAGGGTGAACGATCAGACATTAAGCGAGTGAGAATAATAGGACGGGTAACAGAGAATCGGGATTCGCGAAGCTTTTTTAGTAACTGCGCCAAGTATCGCCAAGATGTAGGAGGGAGAAGGGGGAGAAAGACCACGCGACGAGGTCGCTTCAACAGTCTTGGGGTGTCTTGGGGTGGATCTCGGATCAATTCAGGTTGATGTGATGATGTGATGGACACAACGCGATCGAGACGATCAACACGATCGACGCGATCACCGTTTTATGACTTACCAATTCTAGGGCGATGAAGAGAAGATTGTTAACAATAAACGGCCACTTTCGACCATATCGATCTGCCGCGACACCGAATAAGATAGAACCGAGGGATCGGAACATCAAGACGAGCGTGATGCCCCAGGTGATGTCTGTGTTGGTTTTATTGAAAGTCTCGCCCAGCTGGTCAACTGTCAAAGAGACGGTGAAGAAGTCGAACGCATCCCAAGTCTACGCCGGATACTTGTCAGCAAATTGTATTTGTATTTGTATTTTCCAATTTCGAATTTTGGATTTCGGGTTTTACATCTCAAAATACACATATACAACATAATCAGAACACATGATCGAGAGTTGGTTAAAGACATACCCAGGCCCAGAATGCGACGAAAAAGAAAGCCCACTGGCGACGATTCAGCATCCTCACTAAGCGAATAGGGTTGGGTGCTTTGGCCATGGGAGGCTTCAGCGAGGAGATTCGCGTAGCGAGATATTCTCTGACCGACATGCCATGATGCGGCGGATAAAAGTTGGGGTCATCTTCGAACGATGCCATTGCCATTGCCGTGGTTGCTTCTTAGCTTGGCTTAGCTATTGGGACCAGCTATGTTGCTCAGCTATTGCTCAGCTATATCGGCAAGCTTCAAGACGGGCTAAGGGAAGTTTCCCCGAAGTCTGTTTCGTGTGGTGTTCTTGTTCCTTTATCCGAAAAACGCACAAAGGACCAAAAGGACAAGAGTCGCGAGGGACTCGGCCGTATTTAAAACGATGTCCAGGGTTGGGAAGAGGGGCGGGAAGGGCAAGAAGGGGGAGAGCTGGGTGGATAGAGGGGGGGAGAGGATTAAGTATAATAAAGTGAAATGCGACAACGATATTACAAACGGAAAGGCGGCCAACAGGTCACTGATATAATGATGAGTACAGCTCTAGCCCTGAAGGTTTAAATGTGGTGACTGACACCCACATCCATACCCATATTCCCACCTACCTTGTGCAGTACAAGGACAGTACTTTTGGCCACGACCCCAAGAGAGAGAAAAAAAATATTTCAAGGTTGAATTCAAGGGATAGGAACATCTCCGAAGACTTTTACAGGTCCTAAAGATCCTAAAGGTGTGGGTGCGGGGGAAAGGAATCGGATCCCTGAGAGTTGCCGGGGTCATGTATGTGAGTTCTGGGGAAGATGATTGGATACCCAACGAACCTTGAAGAAACCTTGAAGCTAATGTTAGCTGTCATGGGAACCCCAAGAGCCCTGGAAAGACGGAAAGAAGAAAAGGAAGAGAAGCCGCTACCAGCGCCGGGGTGCGGTACCACACAAACTCAACTGGCTAAGGTTACCTATTAGGTCTAGGACGACTCTAGATAGCGTCCTAGCCTGTGCTTGCTTAGCTTTGAGGTCAGTGAACCGTGGACGTGTCCGGGCGGTTACAACATGGAACTTACCAACTTACCACAACGAGGTAGGTACCTACACCTGGGACCTCTAGCCTTCTAGGTAATAGGCATTTTCTCCAAATCTGAACCTTTGAGAAGTTGGAGATCTTTCAAGTTTTAACCATACTAGGCAGGCAGTATGGTATTATGTAATACCTGGTTAGGAAAAAAAAAGAACAAAGCTTACCACCGTATAACTTGGCTAGCTGGTTTTCGCCGAATAAACCCGATGATCCATCCCTTTCGCGAATATACTACTACACCCAAGATTTACCAAGAATTCCCAAGCACGCTCTATGCGAGAACAGTCACAGCAAAAGAAGCTATGATACCTATACTATGTAATAAACGTTACGTCCGAAGAGGAGGAAGCAAGGGGTACAGGCGGTACAGGCGGTACAGGTAGCCTATCAAGTATTTTTATAGAAAGGATAAGAAAACGGATTCCCCGCGAACTCGCCAACTTCTGAACCCATTAACCCCATTAACCCCATAAATCCCCATTAATCCCCGACTACCCCCCCAGCCACGTCTGCCACCGGACATGAGCAGTTCTGGGCAAATCTGGGGTTTATACCTCTGTTTTCTATGTGCCAGTTCCGTGTGCCTGCCACTAATTCCCAATTCAATTTCATTTCCCCAACTCTGTTGTGTAAGGACTGACGGACCCTTGCAAAGTACCACACATGTACCACCAATTCGTGGTTAATTCGAGATCTAAGGCTGCGCGTTATCACGCAGTTAGTTATGTACATAGTTAGTTAGTACATCATTTGCTGTGCAGTAGGAGCCTACTAGTAGTAGGTACCTACACTAGTCGAGGTCATGGATGACGGATCAATGGCAAATACCCCCCATGAGGCACCATACCGAAATAAGCCGAAGCCGAAGGTCAGCCGCACCAAGAATTTTTAGTGGCTTAGGTAGGACAAGGGCCCCCTTGATAGCTCTCTTCCTGTCCTGTAAGGTTGTTGGATTATTACGTAGTATCATAGGGTCAATTGGTCAATTGGTTGATTAGTAGAGTCTACTTAGAATAGCTTCTGGATGGATAATAACGGTGTCGTCTAGAACGCTTGGAAAATACTGGGAACTATGTACAACGAGTATGTAGGAATTAAGAGCTAACACTATCTTTCCCCTCAAAACATTCCCCTCATTTCCCCACAGCGAACAAACCGGGATAGACAAGATTACGAAGTAGCCAGGATTAATAAGAAGAAAAAAAAGGCCTTCGAAGCCTACCTACAGCATACGCGGCCACCATATTGTACCAGGTAAGTAGATAGGTATGAAAAATGGGGAAATTACATGTAAATCCTACTAGGCACAAGTACCTGCTAGGTAATAATAGGTATCAAAGCTACCTAGTAGCATTGAAAAAGCACTTTGGAGAAATTCGCGACGCTAAGTTTGCCCCCAAATTTTAACAAAGCTTTTTGAACGTCACCTGAGAGATGAAAATAAGAAAATAATAAATTCTAGTCAGATAAAACTAGGTCGGTCCCGACCTCGAGTCAAAGCATCTAAACTTGCCAAGAAGCCTTATCACGAGCAAGCTTTGACTTATCGCTAAGGAACCGACGCCCCGTTGCTTGATTGTTTAGTCGCTTGGTATTGTACTTGTGAGTAAAGACTGTAACTAAAGGGAAGTACAGGTATGTATGTAAGCATGAACATTCTACGCCAAATCGCAAACAATTCGGCCAGTATAGGTTTAGCTTCCGAAGTCGAGAGAGTCTTCCGAAATCAAAGATTATACCGGCGGGTTTTGACCAACTCGGGTACATGGTCCGGCATAAGTCGGGTCCGGCTAGAATCATGATACGCCATGATTTCGAGGTGCTCAACTTTGCTACTAGTATGTAGAAGAGATACGTAGAACATTCGAAGCTATTGTGGAATTCCTTATCCGCCCCTGCCGTGAAACCGCAGGTACAGCATTGCTAACATCGCGTGGTACTGCATAGCATAACATGTAAAGCGCCCTCGGTGACAGTCACATTAATAAGCGTCTTCTACTATCCATGATGTATGTGAGTCGGATGTAACCGAAGACGAAAAGCAATTGGCAATTGGTGGGCACAAGCTAAAAGTTAAAGCCTTATTAATAAGGGCGCAGGGGCGGTGTTGTTCTGGACCATATACCTAAGACTTACATACTAGGTCTTGAGTCCTAAGAGTTAAGACATCCGTGGATGAGATGATGAGCTCTTTCACATCCGTAACCTGTTCGACATAAAATCTACCATGTCACCACATGAGTCTTATTTGCAGAGGCAAGTTATTAACCCCTCACGCCGTGACTTATAACTATAGGACTATAGATAATACACAATTAATACCTACTCCTATCTAAAAGGTTTCGAGCAGTCACATCAATGACAGGTCTTGGTCGGTTGGTGGCGATAAGACACACGACATCGCGTATGGCGAAATATGACCTCTCCCTCTCACGTCACTTTATCTCGACACATGCATTGCAGGACCCAGGTATCTAGGATTCTAGGTCCATTCGGAAGTACTTCCTTAATCCTGTGCAGATGAGTTCACGATATCCATAAAAAGTGGTCCAAGAGGATGAACAATGATTAATACTAAATACCGAATAGATATAATCTACGGGAATATTCTCGTTTCTACGGTGTCGGGATATGGGGATATGATATTCACATTTGCGTCGGCCCATCCCGAGTCCGGAATGACGGAGCCGGAGCGCATATACAACACGCCACCTACCTAGGACCTAGGACCTAAGACCTAAGACCTAAGACCTATAGGTTACGTATTTCTTCCTTCATACAAACGGAATAGATGATGCTCGCCTCATACCTTCTCTCCTTATATAGGCGGGTGCTTAGATGTTATTTACTAGTCGAACTCTAATTACCCCTATCAAGTGCTTCAAGTGAACTCAGTTCCAAGTTTACGCACCTAGACGGATAAGGGTCACTTAAGTCTTAAATGTGCATTCCGTCAAAAGGGTAAAAAGACAGGTCAAATTACCTACATACTACAAACCCGTCCGGTCCGGTCCGGTCCTATATTGAGTCTCCGTCCCAATTTTCATTTCATCCTCGCACACATCATATCCGAGATTGACAGCCGAAGTCGAAAAATCTTTTCGGAGCTTTAAGCGGTGCCTAACCTAGAGTCTGGTGGATACTTACACATCATCGAATAGTATATACTACTCGAGTCTTAGGTATGGTAAGATATCATACCTACTACCTAGTACTACATACACCGCTGTCTCGACTCTCGATAGCCAAGCATGGTTGGGTGTTTCGTATGGGTATAGTAGACAGCACCAGTAAAAAGTTCATACGCCAAAAAAAAAATGATTATATCTTATTATATGCCAAGGGGCTACGCGGTCTATTATGTAAGTAAGCATACGATGACAAACGTGGGAAAAACGCCTACCCGGTCATGAGCCAGTCAATTTGCACATCTCCTGACTATTATAGTTAGGCCGTCGTCAGTTCTTTGGGGAGCCAAGACAAAATATCACGGCCAGTCGGCCAGCTACCCCCCTTACCTCCCAAGACTTCCAAGACTTCCAAGACTTCCAAGACTCCCTAACATTTCCCTAACCCTCGTTAAGATTTCCCAAGATCCTTCGCACTGGGACCGAAAAGGATACGCAGACGAGACGCGGGGTCCCCACGCGTACACGACAAGGATTCCGGAGACTCACAGACCCATTGGGTCGTTTGGCCTTACACATGAACGCTTCCTCTGTTAGTCATGCTGAAGAAATCATCTTCTGGTTGGCTGTCTCTGGCCGACTCGATCAGGTCAACCTATCTGCTAGCATCGGTTAACAATGAAGCGAGCAGACGCCTGGGTCTCAGCCAATCATCTCGCTATCTTCACTGTCCTTTCTCTATCCATAATTAGTGCGCAATGTTATAGGCACTGTATTTTATAGTGACCTCCGCCCTAAAGATTGGGAGGTGGCCGCGGTAGATCAGGGTGGTCAGCTACTCAGCTTACAGTACGAGTGCTATTGATCACACGGCTTGATCCTATAAACGAGGGCCCTCATAGTAGGTACTTATATGGACGGCATTTAAAGGCACGGCGGTCTCCCACCCTGGGCAGTTTTTCCAGTTCCTGCCGTCGTTATCCATTTTCAAGACCTAGGTTCATACCTCAAGCGATCGATTGACAATGGCGGGAGGCGTCAAGAAACCAGTCAACATCTTCAGGCTCAAGAATCTAGGAGAGCCCAAGAATATCTTCAATTGGCGACTATGGTTTGCTGTCATCTCCTTCGGCCTTCTGGGCGCCGCTCGTGGCGTTGACGAAGGTCTCATCTCCGGCGCCTTCAATTCCAAGGATTTCCAACAGTACATCAACTATTCCTCGTACACCAAGGTCGAGCAGACCAACATCAAGGCCAACGTGTCTGCTATGGTCCAGATTGGTTCCGTCGGCGGCGCACTCTTCGCCTTCGTCATCTGCGATCGCATCGGTAGAATCTGGGCTACTCGCCAGTTGTGTCTCATTTGGATCTTGGGAATCGCCATCTTCATGGGAAATGGTGGCAATCTCGGAGCTGTGTATGCGGGCCGCTTCATCGCAGGTCTTGGTGTCGGTCAAACTCCCGTTGTCGGCCCTGTCTATGGTATGTGTACAAGTGTTTTTACCTCCCCTCGACGATAATAGAAGCTGACGTGCTTGCAGTATGTCATACATAATACATTGTTTGTACCCAAATATTGGGTTTTGTGTGGACTACTGACATTCCAGTAGATTGCCGAGATTGCTCCAGCGTCTATCCGAGGTCTCTGTACCTGTATTTTCACGGGTTTCGTTTACGTCGGCATTGTCCTCGCTTACTTTACCAATTACGGCGCACAAGTGAATCTGGGTGACACCACTCACGTCCGATGGGTAAGCTCATCCATCCAATAGTAACCGACTTATATCGCGAACTTGTATGAGTACTAACAACTACGACGGGTCCTAGCTCGCGCCCACGAGTCTGCATATTATCTTCGCCGGTCTGATCTTCATCTTGACCTTCTTCCAATATGAGTCGCCGCGCTTCCTCGTCAAGCAGGGAAAATACCAGGAGGCAGCCGAGACCATGGCTCACATCCGTCACCTGCCCGTCGACGATTCCTACGTCGTCTCGGAGATCAGCGCTATCCGGGCTGCGCACGAGGAAGAATTAGAAGCTACTATGGGGACTAGTTGGTATGGCGTCCTTAAGGAAATGTTTCTGATTCCTAGCAACCTTTACCGTCTCTATCTCAGCGCCATGGTTCAATTTCTGTCTCAATGGTCCGGAGCTGGATCGATAACCCTATACGCGACCGACTGTAAGTTTATTTTGTTGCAAAAAAAAAAAAAAAACGACATATAAATGTTTCATTTTCTTGTTTTTTCTGCATCCCCCGGTAAAAATGTATAATCTAATAATTTCGTAGTATTCAACATTCTCGGCATAACGGGCCAGAACGAATCTCTACTCATCACAGGTATATTTGGCATCGTCAAATTCGTTTCAGCACTCCTCTGCGCCCTCTTCCTCGTCGACTTCATCGGCCGCAAGCGCGCCTTGCTTCTCGGCATCACATTGCAGGCCATCTCCATGACCTATGTGGCAGGCTTCCTAACGGCTGTGCCAGAGCTAGGAGTCGACGAGAGCTACGTATTGCCACAGGCTGAGAAGAGCGCTAGTCGTGGCGCTATCGCGATGATATACGTTTCGGGTGCAGGTTGGGCTCTGGGTTGGAACTCGATGCAGTATCTTCTCACGGCTGAACTTTTCCCCCTGCGCATCCGCGCCCTTTCCACCTCGATCATGATGACTCTTCACTTCGCAAACCAGTACGGCAACTCGCGCGCCGTTCCCAACATGCTGCTACCTACAAGCCAGGGAGGCATATCTCCTATGGGGACATTTTGGTTTTTCGCGGCTGTCACCCTATTGGGCGGCTTATGGGTCTGGTTCTCTGTACCAGAGACTGCTGGGCGATCCCTTGAATCGATGGATCGCTTATTTGAGCTTCCGTGGTATAAGATCGGGTTGCGTGGCAACGCAGACGCTGACCGAATGGACGAAGCCTACAATGAGAAAGAAGCGGCGGCAGCCGAAGCAGATCATGTTGATGTAGTTAGCGAGGAGAAATCAAAGGGAGACTCTCGCGTTTGATGCTGCTTGGAAGTGGGATTGTGGGTATGGTGGAACTTGACCTGGGCAGTGGGCACGAGAGCAGGTGTTCGCCCTCGCGAAACTAGGCCCTGGATAGACAATGCGATAATAAATCCGTCGATAAAGAGTCAAGTCATTAAGATTTGCAAACAGCGCCTAGGTACCTATCTATCTACTAAGTACTTAGGAGGTATCATTTCAGTCTCCCAGAGTTCCTTCAATCATACCATGTCCCAGCAAAGTGCCTGAATTATAACGCGATGTTTCACCTCGAATTGAAACATCCCTGATATAACTAGATAGGAATCATTGACCAACAATATCACCCTGAGGCTCACCATTTCCCTCGAAAATCATTCCATCGTTTTTGCCAAGTACAAACAGCTCTCCGGATGTGTCGCTAGTCATGTACAATCGCCCAGCCGCGTCGAAGACTAGACCGACAGGTCGCGCACAGGTAGATGATGAGCAATTTCCCTCATTTGGGGGATAGAATATATCAAAGTAACCGGTGGTGCTATCAGCTGGTGCCACAGGTTCATAACCGCCTTGAACAACGCGTGTGAACGGCACCGCAACTAACTTGTATCCCACAGGCGGATTACGGTTCCAGCTCCCATGAAACGTGACAAACATGTTCTCGTACTTGGGTACATCGAACTTGGCATCGAGAGGCGCTACGTGTGCTTCAAACACGAGCCGCGGCGGCTTCGCTAGGGTGGCACAACTGGTATCATTAAAGATGTTGTTGGGCGCTAGGACGAACTGTTGACCTGTGCCAACCTCACGCCCGGTGACGCTATCGACAATAGCTGGGTCGGAACGCCAAATCGCGAAGCAAGCAGGATAACCATACCAGGCATTGTTGGGGGAGGCAACATTACCCAAAAAGTTTAGTTTCTCTGCTGGATTGTCCGTATGAATGTCTGCGGATACTCCGTTGACTTCGCGCGTAAGTTGGTCAGCGCTATTTTCTACGCCCCAAAGCCTAGGTGCACTCAAAATCAGTCAAATGTCCTACATAGCTTGTCCATATGTCCAGAGAGGAGCAGAATGTGACAAACAGAGAAGCGCAAGCGTTCAGCATACATGTTATTCCCGTCGAAAACTAGTCCAACTTCGTTTCGGAGGCCGTACCCTGCGTTCCAGCCGTCCTTGGTGTAGTTATAGCCCCCGTTTGGTAGTTTCATGATGTCGAATACTTTGACAATAGACCGCGCTGTCTGTGGACTAATAGTCGCGTTGTCTAGGTTACTGTTAGAGCCGCGGGAAACAACCAGCAAGTCTGGACGATCAGGCGGAATGATCAATGTTCTAGTAACGTGATCCTCGTTATCCATCGCTGAGACTATAGTGATGGGCGACCCGCTCGTATTACCACTCTTTGGATCATATGTCCATCTGAACGCAGCAGCTGAAGAGCTGGCATATAGGGTACCACCATCACTCCCAAGATAAATCCCATGATTTAAGGCGGACATGGATACGAGAAGGCGTGAGGACGTGATACAACCATCGGCATCGACTGTGTGTTGGCTGATTCCCGTGCCCTTCTCAACAATAAGGAGGCGGCCCTGGCTATCTATTGCCAGTCCGCGGGGTGATCGTAAGCTATCCGCTACTTTAGCTGCCTTCCAATCTTTGGCAAGCTCAAACGGGTATTTCGGCGGAGATACGCCTGGGCATGATTGCGGAATAGTAAGGCCATCGACTGCGATATATCGCGTGTTAGGTACTAGAAGGTAGATGGGTAGGTATATACGTAGTCAATTACTCATAACTAGTACCTAGTAGGTAGTAGTCTTGCTGGAGACCTCTTACCAGCAATTAGAAGCGTAGCCGCTATGCTAAAGACACGACCCAGCCACATTTTGGATATTAGGTACCGTCGGAATACCCTGGGACCTGGGTATCGATCCTGTCTAGCGTCGAATGTCGGAATTGAGATGGATTGACTCAAAGGAAGATGTTCTGTTCAAAACTAGTCACTCGATCTCAAGACAGTCAATAGATTCTATGTACTACTAGGGTAGGTACCTGGTGATATCTGGGCGATGGTGGACACGAATAGGGGTAAGGTATGACACTGCGAAACTTTGAACCAAACTTAACAAACTTAACGTCGTACCTCTGACGCAACGAGACAATATGAGAGAAAGAGAGAGTCAGCTATCGCGGCAGCTGCGAATAATAATAATGATGTTCTATATATATAAATATTGAACATACCTAACCTAGTATACCGGTATGTTTAAAGTCAATATTACCTAAATTTATATAACCTCCCCGATTTCCCACTACACCCTTTAACCTAAAGGGGGTATAAATAGGAGAACCCTCTTCACGATCCAGGACCAGGACACCACAATTTCTCTCCAAAACATGATTCATTCCCTGTACCCAAAAATTCAATCACATAATAAAAACCTTGGAAGTGTACTTTATATTGTATAATACCTATGTATATAATATGTGACATGCTAAAAGAGCGTATGCTTGCGACTGACAAGCTGATCGTCCCGCAGCTGACTAGGACCCAGGTACAGGACATTTAGAAATACATTCAGAAATAGTCTAGACTAATACGAAATCCCATCTCATATATACGAAGAGTTTCCATATACCTAGCAAATCAGTATGGTTTCTGACCGACGATGTTTCCAGGAGGAGAATATCTCCCGACGGTGTAAACACCACCTTTCGCGTCCTTAGCTGAAGCCATTCCCAGCTTGGTTGTGGACTTCCACATGCATTGAGCTAAAACAAAGTCAGCGTGTTAGAAATTCTAAATCTCAAAAGTAGCGTAACTGTAACTGGACGATGACGACGTACTGTAATGACCGTAAGATCCGAAGTTGCCCTGTCCGATCGGCTCGCCGTGGTAATTCTTCTCTTCGTCAAGCCACATGTTCGCTGCTTGAGCCAAAGGCGCGTTCGAACTAGAAGCCCTATATATATAGATATAGCTTACGTTAGAACAAGTTCACACCTCCACCTCAAGTTTAGGTATACCAAGGACTGTCGTCTTACCATGCAAGGTTCTCACCCTGGTTAGGGCGTTGACTGCCGGGAGAGTGCTCCAGTTTACCGATCTGGGCGAGGTGCTTTGCATAGTCCTCCGCATTCTTAGCCAGCTGGTTATCCCAAGCAAGGGGCTTAAGGCCCTTGGCCTTCCTCTTGTTGTTATGCAAGTCCAATGCCTTTTGCTGGTCGCTGCTCAGGGCTGCGGACGCCGTGAACTCGTTCTTCTCGTCCACCGAGGCCTCCGCAGTCTGGAAAACTGCATCGTTCACTTCGTGTGATACGGGTCCTCCTGTCTTTGCATCACCCTCTTCGACGGATGCCGTAGAGATCGCCTTTACAGAGACGTTGGCTTTTCCTGGTACCTTCATTGGCTGCTGGCTGACATATAGCTTGCCAAGCTCCGTGAAGTTTCCATTGCCGTCCATCAATTGCGCAGCCGGGCTGACAAAGTTATCCGCGACCTTGCGTTGGAAGTCGAAGAGGCCGTATTCGAAGACCCAGTCCTGGCTGTCCATCCAATTGCAGACTTGGACGGTGAAAGAAAGGACATTCTGGTAATTACGATCAGTGGATGCAATTTCGGTTACCATAACTTTATGCTTTGGCCACTTGTTGTGCATGTTCTGGATATACTTGATGGCATCGTTGGCGTTGGTCGAGTAGTAGTGCAAGCAAAGGAAATCAGGAGGGTCACTTGACACAAGAGACATAAACTTTTCAATCCATTTGATGCCATTGTCGTCCTGTAAAATTGTCAGCTTGATATCTTCGGCGGTATAGCTAAGTAAGCTTACAGAAGCAACTGCTGGAGAGCCCAATTTCTTTCCCTTGTTCTTCCTCAGGGGTAGCATCTGCTTATACCAAATATCCTTGGCCTGCTCAGGAGTTATGCCGGCACGCTCAGGTTCGTTGAAGAAGAGTATGATAGGGTACTTGGCGTTCTCTATCATGGCCCAATCGTTGCCACTTGTACTCTGAAGAACGCGGACCATAGGCCTAAATGGCACTCGATCCTTGAGCTCTGGGGGAACCCATGCGTTCCAGTTGACGACAGAGGCTACTGGGCTATTGCCGCCGAAAGGGACTTGGTTGATCTTGCCAGGAACACCTGGGTTTCCCGGACCAGCAGAGTTTGTCCAGTCCCAAAGGATCTGACGCTTCTTGATAACCATCTTGGATACTGAGATGAAAACTTATTTTTCCAACGAAAATATATGCAGGCTAAAAATGATTGTAGAGTTCGAATCTGTATGAGTCTTGATGAACTTATTCTCTTTTCTTTGTCAAGGAGCAGACATGAGAGAACTCTTATATATCTGTATCTACCTAGTAGGCAGATCAAGTAGATATTACCTACCTAGGTAGATACCTAGGTATAGGTAGGTAAGCATCGAATCAAAGATGTGACGATATCGGCCGATTGGGTTGGTAAAGCGGCTCAGAGGTCAGGAGCTGAGGTGAGGCGGAGGGGTACCTCATGCTGACAGCAGCCCATGTTCCGGCTTTACCTAGGTGAATAGCTATGGTGGCTATTTGGGAGGTAGGTAGTTACTAGGTAAGCAAACTTCTCTTGCATTTGTATATCAGGTGATAAAAAATATTTGATGGTTAGGTAGACAAAGATTTGAATTCTACTCTTAGTCCTAGTCCTAGCCTCCCTCCATCCATCCATCCGTATTGAGCTGTTGTTAAAATACGGCAATTGCTGACTCAATAGGACTCAATAATAGGGGCTTATTCCCATCATGAGAACCAGGGGTTACGTCCCCATTTATTTTAAGAGCTTATCTCTGTTGGCTCGATGAATTTCCAGGGTCAGCTCGTAAACATCGCCAGTCAACCAACCAATATTGAAATACTAACATAATACTTAGCATGGTACTTGGTCATATTTCTCTGCTTAACCTAGTATGTAATCGCTAAGTTGGATGGCAATATCTGACACGGAGATACCACCGAACAGAACTTCGCTATGAGATTTTTCTGTTCTACCTCTCCAACTATTCTCTAAGGAGACGTACTTTTACGGCGTTTAAGCATAGTCATCTCCGTGCAACCTCGTCGGACTGTCTACCAGAGGGAGTTGTTGGTTGATTATGACATCAGAGCTTAATCCTCGCCAGCGATCCTTTGCGGCAAAGTCGTAGATTCCTGACCTCATGACTAACCGAGAGCTACGATGGAGACTCTCGTGATAGTTCGACTTTGGTTATAGGACTTTCTGTTTATAATTTGCGAGTATTGGTGGTGGCTAAGTTCACTCAGCTCGACTAGCGGTCGTCGTCGTAAGATTTCTCATAGAATTGAGTTACCGGGGGAGCAGTAATAATGCACGTGTTACATTTTCTCTTCCCTCGTAGTATAAGGGAGGCATGTAGATGTTGTGTTGAATAATCCGTCGACGTTGAACTATAAAACATTCTGTGTTTCCTCCCTATTCTAGACACTTGGAAAAATATCCACCAAGATATTCGAAGAGTTAAGACAGCAACTACCTACCTACCTACCTACCTACCTAGCTTATAGGATATATCATAGTAATCATGCATTATCTTAAGATCCACAACAGGTCTAACCATGCTCAAACCTTTCAGTGCCACGGCTACAATGGCAACAAGGACCTAACCATCAACGCCAACGGCCAAGCTAGTCTCGAAGCCGCTGATGGTACCTCAGGCGCTATCATTGCTGTGCATGAAGGTGTTATCGGCGAACAATGCGAGATAACCAAGCATGGCTTTCAGGGCAACGACGTCATCGATATCAGCAATATTTGTGGCGCCGGCGGCAACATGACTTGTCAACAAGTCGGTGACCCTGCCGGAAAGTACAAGGGCCTTGAGAACTTCATGCAAGCTTGTAACCAGGCCTATCATAAGCTCTCTCAAGACAAGAAGAACCAACTCAAGGGCCACGTCTTCCTCGACGGCAAAGGAAATGTCAAGCGTATCGGCCCCCCGAAAGACTTCCAGCCTCTAGAGGAGTTCGTGAGGACCTTTGCCAACGGCCGTACATACATCGGCGTAGGTGCCTGGTAAGTTGTCTTCAGCATACTTCCTAGATCTTGAACTGCTGCTAATAATGACTCTTCTAAGGGGGCCAAATGGTGGCAACCCTGCAGACAACGCACAGAGCAAAGCTGGCAACGGTAGCAAGGACATTCTGATTATCTACAGCGTAAGACTCTGTTTACATCTCATCTTGATACTAGTTCTGACTAGCATGTGTTAGGATGGAAATGCTGCTCCGGATCCTTCCAAGCCATTTACGGGCCAGGAGGCCACGCTTGCAGTTGCCTCATTGGCAAGCATCGAAGCGCCAGCCAGCATGAAGATGGTGGCCGCCGCCGCACCTGCGCTCGGCCCAGGCATCCAGCTAACTAATAAATCTCCCCGCAAGAACACTTATTTTTTCTACGATAACTACTGGAACGGCAACGGCGAGGCCGGTGCTAATTTCGACCACCCGCTGAAGCATGTCGATGTAGGCCCTAACCAGACCGTCCATGTTCCCCTCGATGTCGGCTTCAAGGGCCGCGTTCAACGCGGAGATCAACAGCCGGCTACGTGGGGAGAGTTCCAGGTCAAGGCATCCAACGACGGGGGTGCCCACGGCGACATCTCACTGGAGCAAGGGTGCGATGGCGCGGCTACCGTCGCCTCGACCGATGGCTCCAACGTATCGAACGGATTCGAAAAAGACATCGTTAAGGATGCGCCGGCTGCGGCTGTCGAGAAAAAGCCCAACGGCGAGAAGGCACTTGCAAGCACGGAGGGCAACTGGAAGGGCCCAGGTAACCAGGCCGCCATCGACTGGGAATACAAGCAAATCGGCCACGGAAAAGCATACATCAAGGGAGGAACCGGAGTTCCTGATGTTGCCAGCAAGAACAACTGCCTTCACTTTACCTTTTACGTGCCCTAAACACTTTCAGGGGTATTTGTCACGTACTTGCCAAGTAAATAGTTTCGTTATAGTCTGAACTGGGGCGAACTGGTACAAGGATGGGTCTTATATGTTGAGCAAACGGGCATAGGATACGTTCATTAAATGATTGTTGTCTTGAATAAAATTCAGTTATTATAATGATATAATTTGGTGGGAAAAGAAGAGCAATAACCCTTAAGTCATGTGTCGGCCCCTGGAGTCGTCGTTTGATATTGGTAACATCCAATCCTTGTTGTGAACAGTCGAACCTTTGATGTCGACTGTAATTACTATACGTAGGAATGTGTCCATATCAAGGTCCCTTAAGTATTCTGTGTCTCAGCGACTTAAGCTTACGTAGCTGATTCGCTGATTCGGAACCGCACCTATATAATGGATCCTCCGTCGAGGAATACATTAGCTAAGGATGTCCTAAAAAGATCAGTTGCGTTATTCCGCTCGCGATGTAAGGAGTCCACCCTACTACGACCAGACGTTCCCCGCTCGGCTTCGATGCCGGCGATTGGTATGACGGTTTTGTACGTGTGCCTAGCTACTGCGGGGAGAAAACAGTGCCGTGTCAAATGTGGAAATGTGCCCAGGGGGTTTATAAGATTGGGGGATATATTATCCATAATTTTCCCGGTCCCTAAAGGTCCACCTAATTCATTGAACTCCCATGAAAGTGAGGTTCAATACGGTTTGGTATGACTGCAAATTGGACGCATTTTAGTTTGGCGCAAAATGGCAGATCACGAAAAGCCGCGAGTGATCTTAGGCCTCATGGTTATTGGACCGGAAGGAAGCCCAGGGGCACGTATGACAAGCCTCGATGATTTTAAACAGGCCCTCGACACCTTTCAAGCTCGTGGATATAAGGAACTGGACACGGCGCGCATGTATATCGGTGGCGAGCAGGAGTCCTTCACAAGACAAGCCGGCTGGAAGGAAAGAGGATTAACCATAGGCACAAAGGTGTGGCCGCTTCCCGTAGGGTCTCATGCACCAGAACCCCTGAAAAAGACATTCGAGACTAGTCTGAAGGAGCTCGGAACGGATTCGGTAGACGTACGTATTTCAACCGAAAAGTAGAATATGCCATTCGCATTTCCTGAGGTCGGAAGACGCGAAAAGGGTGAGGCTGATCCGAGCATAGATTCTCTATCTTCACTCTCCTGACCGCTCGGTCCCGTTCTCAACCACACTGGCTGCGATAGATGAGCTACATAAGTCGGGGAAGTTCTCAAGATTTGGCCTGAGCAACTACACCTCTTTCGAGGTTGCTGAAATTGTCATGACATGCCAGCACAACGGTTGGGTACTCCCTACTGTCTATCAAGCGATCTACAATTGTTTATTTCGAACAATTGAAGCCGAGCTTATCCCAACGTGTCGCCGTTACGGTATCGCTATCGATGTCTACAGCCCGACGGGAGGTGGATTCCTGTTAGGTAAAATAACGTCCAAAGATGACGATCCTAAGGAAGGAAGATATGCTGCCGGTCCGTTTCAACACTTGACGCGTGGGAAGTACTTTCGGGACGGAATCATCGAAGGCGCACAGCAAATTCGCGAAGCGGCTGAAGCACGGGGGCTTAGCCCACTCGAATTAGCGATGCGCTGGTTGGTACATCATTCGAAGTTACAATTCAAGGGTGGGCACGACGGGATTGTGATCGGGTTCTCCAACTTGCAACAGTTAAGAGACAACCTTGATTATCTTGAAAAGGGGCCACTTGATACCGATACACTTGAAGTGCTGGAAAAAGCCTGGCAGACATCGAAGGGAGATATGGAAGGGTATTGGCAATTCCCAATGGTGTACACCTACGATACCAAAGAAGTACTCTTTGGACGGGAACATAGTTAGTGAGAATAGGGTCTATCGAGTCACCTAACGAGGAGCGGCGGGATGTTAAAATGGCTTTATCAAATATCCCGGCGAATATTGATGAGAGAAATTCGACGGACTATTATGTTGTCAGCGAAACAAGCCTACGCCTTGTCGAGATACGCATACATACTACATATTTCCTGTTGCCGTGACTCCTCCGTTGTCCGAATCGATCAAATGATTTATTTTTTTTTCTTTTTCGTATCGTCGTAACATCATATCTATCCCAGACGCGGAATATTACTTCTCACTAGCCTGCCTCTGTTTCTTCGGTACGTGTTCGGAATCGGCGGGGTCTGTAGTAGGCACATTTGGTAACTGACTAGCCTTGGCTTCGGCCTCAGCAGCCTGCTCGTTTTCGGCGTCATTGGTGCCATCTTCGTCAGAAGAAGATGAGGTATTTGGGGGGAAATGGCGACTGTATAGAATAGCAACGGTTAGTGAGATATGTTATGGTGTAGTAGTAAGTGACCTTAGGGAGAGTGACGCACGGGAGACAGCTATTGTAGGCGCGGACGTCCTTCTCTACGAAAGTGACAAAGATGACCTTGTCCAGCTTTGCACCATCTTCGCCGTCCATATATTTCCTGACAGTATCGCAAGCTACGTGGGCAGCATCCATACTCGGATAGCCGTAGACGCCGGTGCTGATAGCGCTGAAAGCGACGGTCTTGATGCCATTCTGTACAGCAAGTTCCAGACTAGATCGGTAGCAGCTTCTCAGGTCGGCCTCGCTTTCGTCGGGATTGGCGTCGTTATAGATAGGTCCGACAGTGTGTATGACCTTTTTGCAAGGAAGATTATATGCGTCGGTGATCTTAGACAAGCCAGTGGGACATCCGCCCAAGGTGCGACATTCGGCATTTAGACCTCTTCCAGCAGCTCGATGGATTGCGCCATCAACACCGCCGCCACCTAGCAGAGAATTATTCGCAGCGTTGACGATGGCGTCGACAGATAAGGTGGTGATGTCGCCACGAAACAAGCCAATGCGATCATTATGAACCGAAGATGCGCCTTGGAAGGGACCAAGTCTCGAGACATCTAGCTTCTTCAGCTTGTAGAGGAGGCTGAGAGAAGGAATGTCGGATGCAGAAGTGGGAGCCATCTTGGCGGCGGTACGAAGCATTACAGAAATGAATTCTTCGTTCTTTTTAGTTCAAGGTTGAAAGGCAGAAAGGGTGAAGAAGGTGAAAAAAAGGTAAAGAAGAAGAAGGTGAAGGAGGTGAAGGAGGAGTTTCAAGTTTGGTAACAAACGTAAAAATTCAAGATTGTTATGTACCTAGTAGGTACCTAGGCAGTAGGTAGTAGGTACGTGATGTGTCGTATCCATATGCGCCTGCCTTCGCGGATAGAGCCCTGCGGCGTGCTCTATGCAATGCAGGTGCCACCCACTGGGCAATGCCTATGAGATCATTAAGATGAACTTCCACCCTATGTGGATGGAAGTGGAGGTCCACTAACAGCTCCAGTAGGCCACTAGGTTACTTGGCAGCTTGGTAGCAACTCCAATTCAATTACCTAAGAATAGCCTTAATAACCTTTGACTTGAACTTTTCAATAAAATGGATTCTTCCTCGCTCACGATTACTTACAAAATAAAAACAAAAATAACTACCTACTACCTACTACCTACTACCCACTGAGTGAGTACCTACTAGGTAGCAAACCGTGATCCTTTTAACCTGTGAGAAGAGCTACCAATATATCATGTTTTCAATCTTTCAACTTATATTATCAAACTTGTCAGGTTTTTTTTTGACCGGTCTACTGACCGGTCTACTCAACCTCCCGACAACGAATAACCTTGGAAGTTTTATAACCCCCAATATTGCCGCTTTTATTGACTTCGGGGGTTCATAGTGACATAAATACAAACCTACCTACTACGAGTCTACGACAGTAGGTATAAGGGTCTACTTCAGTCTTCAGAATCTACCAAGCAATTTCGGTTTCATTGAGATTCATGGATGTCTGACCTTAAGTGAGTGTCCAGAAAAAAAAACACAAAACAACAACAACAATAGTGTAACCCAAATAGCATAAATACACGGGAGAGGGCAAACAGCCATTCTCAAGAAAATGAAGCCTCACGTTAGCGAAACAACGAAGAGCCAGATAATCAATTCAATTATAATACAACAACTATATCATGAAGATTTCTTTTTCCATTCAACCATAGACAGGTACCTCACCCAGTACCTCTGTACCTAATATGATCTCGGCCTCCCTCATCCGTCCTCCACCGGTCCTCCATCCGTCCTCCACCCGCCACTTGGCGGGGATAGGCTCAAATCCCCCAAGTGATCCCCCAGGCTGAGGTTGCAGCAGGTTATCCGGCAATGCCACACTACCTATCGTTATGGCCTTCATGTGGGGAAAATTCGGGCGATCCAAATCTGGAGGTCTACTACGCAGTAGAATAACAGGGGTTTCATATACGGAATCATTTATACCATTCTACCTATCAAGCATTCGTGGCTATCTTGACTAAAAACCTGTACACCCCCAACGGCATATCCAACCCAAGGGTCACATACCTGGGCAGGCCTAAGTAACCCATCCGATGCCATGGCGGATCTGGCTTTACTTCTTAAGTATGGCCTAGTAGCATCTATACTTATAGTATGCAGTCGAGGGAGTCCTGAGTCCTCCAACACACGCTCGAGCTAGTTTCTACCCTCCTCTACCCTCTCAACTCGCAAAACCCATTCACCTGCAGTCAAGATGGCACTAGATCAAGAGAAAACATGGGGTGTAAGAGATCACTGGAAAGCTATGATTGCTATGACTCTGGTATCTCTAAGCTCTTTTCAATACGGCCTTGATTTTGGGATAATCGGTGGTCTTCAGGCCATGGTTCCTTTCCTTCAGGTACAGAGTCGCCTTCTCAGTCATATTATAACTAGTTGATTCACGTACCGTCTTGCTAAAACATAAACTTCAAGGTCTTCGGGAAGAAAGATCCATCGATCCCCCTCGGATATAACATCCAAGCCGACAGACAACAGCTAATTGCATCTCTGATGGTCCTCGGCGCTTTCGTCTCCTCCTCCTCAACTGGGTTTACGGCTAAGTATATCGGCCGAAAAATGTCTTTGGTACGGTAGCAGGTTGGGGAGCTTTCCCTCCCAAGACTTCTGAACAAGTCCTGAAACTCTCCCTCCAGAGAGCATATCGCTGACTTTGGCTTTGAAAGTGGGTTGCTTGCATCGGTGTTTTCGTGGCTACCGCACTTATGCAGGCTACCACAAACATAGGGGGTCTTTATGCTGGAAGACTGCTCATAGGTCTTGCTAACGGGTTACTGATGACGCACTCTCAGCTTTACGGTATGTATAGGCTCCCCCACTCTAGATCATCAGCTTCCAAGATTCTCTGTGAAACCATTCCGCTCCGATTTTCGCATGCATGTACTGATTTCATACTAGTAAGTAGTCCATCACATCGGCGAGATCTACACCGGTTTAGAGCAAGCAAAATGGGTGATTGCTCGAAGAATATGCAGTGAAGAAGATACAGAGGATAAAATGCTCATCTTTATGCAATTCATCTAAAAAAAATCCTTAACTTCCTTCGAAGGGCTAACTTGTTACAGATTCAGGTACGGACAGACGACGAAGCTTTTCAATAGAGGACGTAACTCATTTTTGCCTATAGGAAAGTGTTCCGAGCCGCTATAGAGGACTCGGTATCTCTTTCTTCTCATATTGGATCTCATTTGGTGAGAGCTACACACGTACCCGGAATGCGATTCAATTGCTTCTCTAACCGACTTCTAGGCTCCCTAATTGGGACCATAGTAGATAATTTTGCGGCCAAGATCCCAAACAAGAACGCCTATATTACTCCTCTGGGAATTGTACATATCGTGCCGGGCATTTTGGCTATTGGACTTTTCTTCATTCCAGAATCGCCTCGTTGGCTTGCGGCAAGGGGCAGCTACGAAAAGGCCGAGCAAGCCTTACGAAGGCTAAGACCACGGGGATGGGCAGTTGGCCAAGAAATAGAAGAGATGCGAACGACGCTCGAAGCGGAGGCCCGCATTCAGGCCGGCGTTGGATATCTGGACCTTTTTAGGAATTCTATTGACCGCCGTAGAACCGCGGTTGCTGTGCTCACATTGACAAGCCAGGCAGCCTCTGGTTCTATGTATGTCATATGTTCGTTCTCCTTTATCCAGGCTTTTCGCCCCTTCACTAATAGGTGGTAGCATATGGGACGTATTTCTTCGAGATGGCAAATGTAGGGAATGCTTTCGAGAATTCGTGTATCCTTACCGGTGTTGGCGTAGCAGCGCTACTCGCCACCGCTCTTTTGATCACGAAATTTGGGCGTCGACGATTGATGATGCTCATGGGATTCACTCTCTGTGGAATCTCCCAGTTAGTCATCGCAGTAGTCTACACAGTCCATCCCAATACCGAAAATTCGGGGAAGGCTCTCGTTGGCATGAGTGTCCTCTACATAATAGCGTGGGTCCTATTGAGCAGTTTACAACTCGGAAACATTCCTCTAACTCTAGTCTGCAGTTATAACGCCATGGTCGCACCTTATGCATGGTTATCTGGAGGCGAGCTCTCCTCGCAGCGTCTACGCTCACACACATTTGGCATGGCTACGGGAGTGGGATTTTTCTTTGCTGTAAGTGGCTGAAGAAAATGCTTCTAGAATCATCAATTAACAACTCATAGTGGCTCACTAGTACGTTTTTTTATTACCTGCACGGCCGATTCCTCTTGGGATTCGTCTGGATAACTAACAGAGTCGACCTAGCTTTCACCGCGCCTTATTTTATCAATCCCGACGCGCTCAATTGGGGGCCCAAGTATGGATATATCTGGACAGGATCTTCCCTTGTCGCGGGAATTTGGATATATTTCTTTCTGCCAGAAGTGAAGGACCGCACCCTCGAAGAGATCGACGAAATGGTGAGATTTTGAGATGTTATGGGTTATCATTGCATTTGCTAATCAACAGGAAACTAGTTTGAGGCTCGGATTCCCGCTCGAAAATTCCGCAAATACCGTTGCACGGGAAGTCATGCTGTCCTCGAGGACAAGACCCAAACCGGGGTCGTCGAAGAGAGGGTAGCGTTTGATAATAAGGAAGAAATCAAGGCGTGAAGCTTATGGGTAGGCAAGTTGTTTCTTGGAGCAGAGTGGGATTTGATAGGCAGGTAGGTAAATGCGATAAACCCGCGGAGGTTTTGGACTAAATCATGACATCCGATTCACGCGCAGGAATTTTGGCGTATTCCTTAAAAACACCTAGGTCCTAGGTGCCTACCTTTAAACAAGACAGGAGGCCACAGCGCATTTAACTGACGCCTTGCTCGTTAACAGTAGCACTTGATATATGTGGTAGATTACTTCACCTCAAAACCATTCTATGTATCTAGTATCTACCTACTGGGTGCCTAACCTATTATATAGCTAGTTGAGGTTGATTCGATCGAGATGTTAAGAGAAATTGCCTATTGCTTGAGGAGTTCCCTTACGACATCATCGTACGACTCCTCCGCGTTTTTCTCAGCGTCGAACTGGAAGATCCAATCCTGCCGAGGGAATTGAATAATCTCGGGGTTCTTTTTGACCTTTTCCCAGTTGGTTTTATGCCACATGTCCCGCGTGCTTTCTCCAGTCTTCTGGGTTTTGCACACGCGATCGTACCTAATTTTCTCGTGTGCTCTGACAGAGATGGGGACGTTCTCCTTGCCGCCGCGGCGCAGGCACACGGCAATGACTACGCCGTCCTCGAGGGCTTGGGTGGCGCCCTGCGCACTCGTAGGGAGAAACGGATGTGCTGAGTCGCCAAGGAGAACAATCCTGCCAGAAGAACTGACCCAGGTAGGCAGCGGATCCCTGTATACCAACTTCCAGTCAACTAGCATTTCTTCAGGTGTTTTGGAGACTATTCGAGTGCACAATGGATCCCAGTCCTTTATCGCCTCTTTTACTTCCGACAGTTTACCTGGGAAACTCCAAGATTCGTCGATGTCGTGTTCATCAGGATGTGTCAAGACCCAGCAACAGTCGGAGCCGTTCTTTATGGTACTGAAGAGGAAGTGCATATCCGGTCCTATCCAACCATTGAAGGTGTCGCCATTGTTGCAGAATTGGGCGGTCTCCGGATCGGCAAGCATGTCCTTGTTAGGGAACCTAAACATCCAAGGATCTCAGCCATTGGTAGTATAGATATAGATCAAATGAGAGAGACTCATACCATGCCCTCCAAACAGCGTACCCACTACTCTTTGGCTTATCCTCGTAACCAAGAACAATTTTCCGGGCCTTTGAACGTACGCCGTCTGACGCGATCACGACATCAGCGGCAATCTTCTCGCATAGTGAGTTACCAACAACATTCAACTTCAATTTTGATGGACTGACGGACCTTCTTGCCACTCTCCAGCACGATGCCGGCTTCTTGATCATCTTCAAAATATTTCTCGATCTTGTTTCCCAGATGAATTGGTATGGCTAGGTCGTCTTTGGCATAGTTGAAAACTACTTCGTGCAGCTCTCCTCGGTGCCCGTTGAAATTAGGGGCATCCATTGTATATTCAGGCGTTTTCTGGTTAATAATGACCTCCCCGGTATCGTACTTGTGGATGTTGAAGCCATATTTTCTCAGGTCGATGCTCAGAGGTCTCATTCGTCGAGTAACCTCACCATCCGACCAACGATGAAATATTCTGCCAGCATTTGGCCCAAAGGAGATAATATCTCCCAAGGTCTTAAGTTCTGGGAAGGATTCATATATCTCGACCGAATGTCCTTGGCGGTGACATTCTATCGCTGCTCCGAGACCACCGAATCCTACTCGTGGAAGAAGAGAAGAATAATGTTAGAGATCAAGAACCTCTTACTGGCTTTTAAAAACCTTACGTAACAAGCATAGCAATACATACCAGCACCAACCACTATCACTTTCACGCCCGTCTTAGGTCTTCCTGCTATACCATTGGCTTGACCATTGGCTTGACCATTGGCTTGACCATTGGTCGCCATCTTGATGATACTGTCTGCGTACAAGAAAACTCCCGAAAGGTGAAAATGTAGGATGGAGGGTCCCTTCGTTACAAAAAGCTCAGAATCCTCATCGCTAGAATCGCGACCGGGCGGCCAGACTCGTTTGGGAAAACAATGGCAGCCAATAGGATCGTGATATAATCTATGTTCGAATATGCCGGCTGTATCCAAGGCTAGAAAGATCATCCTTCTAACATCGCGATGCGGGGGCGGGGAACGATAGCACGGGGAATTCCTCCATGATGACCTAAGTTGGTAAAGGCCTAACTCTTCCTAGCCGTCGTCTTTGAAATCTGGGCTGAAACCCAAAATGGCGATGGGGAAAAGGGTCGACTCGAGACCATTGGATAAGGCAGTCTGGCCGAGCATTAGGGTTGATTATTGGATAGAAAGCCTTGCTAGCCCCGTGAAAAATCCTCGACTTTTCCAGTTTCCTGAACTTAGGCTATACTTGGTCTATGATCCTTGGCCCAGAACGGCCGATCACGCGAGCCGGAAATCATGCCGACCTTCTCAACGACTCCAAGTAAAGGCAGTACGGCTAGTCCAGCGTGACGGCATCCAGCCTCGGGTATTGCGCGGTAATGAATCTAGTGGTGTCCAGTTCGGGGTCTGATCCTGTCATGTAGGTTAAACTACAATTGTGGCATGGCCATGGTCTTTTGTAGATGTCAATCGTACCACAAATCCTCAAGCTTCCCAAAATGACTTCACACTCGGAGTGGGGGGAGAAGACATCCGGATTGGAAGTTGCCGAGGTCTACGCGCAGAGAGTCAAAGGTAGAAATGGTGAGAATCTCGTTTCGGATTTCCCTTGGTGTCGTTGCCATGCCCTGATCATAGAATAGTTCTAATTACTGGCGTTGCCCCTGAGGGCGTCGGCGAGGGGACGGCTATCGCCTTTGCCTCTCAAGGACCAAGAATTCTCATTCTTGCCTCGAGAACAAAAGAAAAGCTTGAGGCCGTGGCAAAGTCCATCCGTGACTTATATCCGACGGTCGATGTGCGAACGGTGACCATAGACTTGGCCTCTCAGGCATCTATTCGCGAGGCTGCTGCCGAGGTCATCCATATGATCACGGAGCTAGATATCCTAATCAATAATGCCGGGGCGACCTACAATTCGCGTCGATGGACGGCCGAAAGAATTGAGATGCAATTTGGCGCAAATCACGTCGGCCCATTCTTGTTTACGAAGTTGCTTCTGCCCCTTTTACAAGCAGCGGCCAGACAATATCCCGCCGGAGCTACTCGCATAATAAATCTTTCCAGCCACGGCCACCGACTGTCCACTATACGCTTCCACGATTATAATATCGAGAATAAAGAAGTACCACCGGAGGAGAAGCCTTTCTCCCCTCTCGCTCCCGCCTTCTCAAGAGTCCAAGACGATGGCTATATGCCTACCATTGCATATGCGCAGAGCAAGACGGCCAATATCTTGTTTTCTCTTTACCTCCAAGATCACCTCCGGGAAAAGGGAATCACGTCGTACGCTGTGCACCCAGGAGGTAAACACCTAATAGTCTCCTGATACCTAATGAAGGACTCACTAAAAAACATCAAGGCGTGAGTAGTAATCTTGGCAGGGAGCATGACGAGGAGATGGCCGATGCTATTGCGAAAACTTCTAAATTCTGGAAGAACGTCGACCAAGGCGCATCGACGACTCTAGTAGCGGCATTAGATCCAGCGTTGGACGGTGAGCTCTCTCTCTCTCTCTTCCTCTTCCTTTTTTTCTTTTTTTCCCTTTGCGCCAATTGATTGACGTCTTGGTCGATGGCTTCTCTGACGTAAAGTCTTCAGTTCCTACCGATATATACTTGGCCGATTGTCATTTCTTTCCCAGCGCAGATTACGCCAAAGACCTGTCACTAGCTGAGCGTCTGTGGCATCTAAGTGAAGATCTGATTGGAGAGAAGTTTGATCTCGAATAAGTACATACCTGGATATCTAATTATACCGACTTATACGTGTTTGTCGGGCGAAGCACCTGGTTAGCATGAGATTAATTTCGTTTACACTTCCAAGTTTCATGACCTCGTCTATCTGACGTTACAGGTTCATGTTGTAGTCTGTTCGAATAGTGCTAAAGGTTCAGTCCGCTGGCCAAGGAGACTCTCGCGCACTAGTCTTGTAGACCTACCTCATCATTTCTATTTTAAGACCACCACTACATTACCTACATAGTAGGTTGATCGAACCCTTCATATGGGACAGGAACGTGTGCTTCACGGGCCTAAATGAGAGTGAGGAAGACATGGCCGTTGGCCGAATCTGTGAAGGTTGTGCAACTTCTGCCCCGGCTAAACCGGTTGTATATACCAGTATAGTCGCTTCTAAGCGAGATTGTGTCTGTGCCCTAGGTACACTACACTGTGTCTCTTCCTTCAAATTCTGCCTACTTGGCAACATGGTGTTGGTGAACAGATGTTCCATCTGGTCCGATGTCTCAGTCTGTTTGGGATGCTGGGAGTGGCTAACCTAGTACCTCTGGTGTAGGCATACAAACGGTTCAACGAGACTACATAGAAGATATAACTACTAAATTAGAATAGTCTTGGAATTCCGACGAGCCCAGTATGAGGCCAATATTCTCCAGTATTCTTGCTGCAACATGGATCAGTTGCGTGGCTGGGGAGTTACTGGCTACCCGCGAAGTGGTCAACCAACTGCCAACAGGATGGAAATTTGAGAGAGAAGCGGAAGCGGAAGAGCTCATAAATCTATCGATCGCACTCAAGCAGCCAAGGATGAATAAACTAAAAACTAGGCTCGATCGTATCAGCAATAAAACGAGCGATGAATACGCCCACCATCTCACAAGAGACGAAGTTAAAGCATATCAAGAACCCGACAAGTTAGCGCTAGAACGAGTTCGTTCGTGGCTCACGTCGAACATGATCACCGATGTGATTGTCGACGGATCGATGATAAGAATCACCTCGACAGTGGCGGAAGCGAACAGGATCCTCGATACGAACCTCGGCTACTATTCATTCCAGGAGCGATCCTCGGTTTTACGTGCTCGGTCATATTCTCTACCCCATTCCCTTGACGAGGTCGTTGAATTCGTATATCCGATCTCCAACTTCATACCGCCGCCACAGCTCAGGCTCAAAACCAATCCATCTCGGAAGACATCGGCGGCATCGGCCTTCGCTGACGACCAGCCTTGCCCAGGCAGGGTCAAGCCAGCATGCCTCAAACGTCTCTATAACGTGACGGTTGATACTACGGCGCCCATCAAGTCGCCTGTAAGATTTGGCATCGCCGGCTTTCTTGAGCAGTGGATCAAGTACGAAGATGTTTCCGAGTTCCTAGGAAGATACGCGCCTGAGCTGGGGCCCCTGAATTATACGTTTACCGTGGCGACGGCAAACAACGGCACAAATCCCCAACCGAACACGCCAGGTTCGCGGGCGGGTTTAGAGGCTAGCTTAGATGTGGAGTACGCCATGGCCCTCGGATATCCGACAAATGTGATTTACTACTCGACAGGAGGACGGGGTGAGAAAGTCGATCCAAATGGCGACTTGCTTCCGTCTAATCGAAGCGACAACGAGCCGTACTTGGAATTCATACAATATCTTCTCGATCTTGACGATGATGAGATACCACACGTATTGAGTATTTCGTACGCGGACGACGAGCAGTCTGTGCCGGTGTCTTACGCAACCCGAGTATGCGATCTTTTCGCCGTTTTGGCAGCTCGGGGGGTGTCAGTCCTGTCCGGGTCCGGGGATGGCGGCGCTAGCGGGATCGGGCAGAACCAATGCTATAGCAACGACGGGCAAAGACGCAAGATGTTCCTCCCCACGTTTCCGGCAAGCTGCCCGTACGTCACAGCGGTGGGGGCGACAGGTAACATCTTGCCTCTCGAGGGGGCCGACTTTAGCACTGGGGGATTTAGCAATTACTTTGCCCGCCCCGAGTGGCAGAAACAGGCGGTAGATGAGTACATATTAGCTATCAACGGATCGCACAAAGGACTATACAACGAGACGGGCAGAGCGTTCCCGGATATTAGCGCGGCAGGTACAAACTATGTCATCCAAGTAGGAGGTTACGAAACGGACGTGTTAGGAACCAGCGCAAGTACTCCAGTCGTTGCGGCCCTCATAGCTCTGGTCAATGATTCGAGGTTGAAGGCAGGGAAGAACAGTACTGGCTGGCTTAATCCAACCTTGTATTCGCAGCCGGTAAGAGGGGCATTAGAAGACGTCGCTACAGGGGTAAGCCAGAATTGCCTATTCGACGAGGAGAAAGAACCCGGGTGGGAAAGCATCCAAGGTTACGACTGTGTGACGGGCGTTGGTTCTATTGGCGATTTCCAGAAGCTGTTGGATGTATTAGGGTGACATCTCTCCTCTCTGTCCGTCTGTCTGTCTGTCTGTCTGTCTGTCCGTCTGTCCGTCTGTCCGTCTCTGTTTTTGTCTCTCCGGGATGACAAGTCGATATGGAAGGACTCGGACGCGAAGTTAGCTGCTGGTTGTTGATGATCTTGATAGGTACTAGGTATTGATTTGGGCAGTACTTCGTACCTTGGAAATAATTAGTATAAGAGAAAGAATTTCGTAGGGTCCTTCCATTCCTTCTGTCAGGACCTACTTAGGTCGAGTGGGGTATCCAAATTTAGCACGCGTCCGTAGCTAGGCTAGAGATAATAGGGTACGTACCTGCCATAAATGGTACTAACTTGAATTAGTGTTTACATACACGATACTTCGTACCTGGTGAGGTATATAGCATGTACCGATTTCACGTCAGCTGGGTGGTATAAGAGTTAGAAGCAACCTAATAGGTACCTCGGGGCTAAGATCAACATTGAATTAATTGATTCGCGCTTTGCATCACGCCAGGCATTTAGGTTACTCTTTACATAATCCACTATTATTATTCCCCCCATATTTACTACTTGATGGATCTAACTCGAAACTAGGTATTAGTATGTAGTAAATAACCAACTACGAACCTACATAATACCTAGGTCCTACTTCTCAACCTCTCATACCCATACTTATACCTTAACACCTTCAATGTTATACGCTTCAACTATCCCAAACACTGTTTTCTTTTCTCTTTTCTCCCTCCTCCTCCCTCCCTGATCGTATAATCGTCATAATCATCCCCGTTCAAATTCAATCCAATATCCAATGACGTTATTTAATTCTCTAGAATAAACCAAACCCGAGCTTTGTCTCAACTGTTATTTGGTTCATTTGGTAGTTTTCGACGCGACCAATAATCATATTCTCCGATCGTCTACCTTCCGTATTTTCTCGTGCTCGTACTACGCGCCTAAATCCGCCCACCGACTTCGTCTTCGTTGGTTAGGTATTGTGTGAATACTGGCCGTATAGAGGATAAGACAAGAGTCTTTCCAAGTTCGGCAAATCGCGTACCGACGCGTCTTTGTTCTTCATATTCTTCCCTCACCCCTCCCATGCGCCCTACTTGCCTGCCTTGCCCGCCTTGTCCGCCTACAGGCTAATCGAGCCTTTGATTGTTGCTACCACCGACGTGCCTAGGGAGTCTAGTCGAAGAGGAAGGAGTCGACAAGTATATACGCTTGTAATATTTCCAGCTTCCTAGGTCCCTTCTGGTTGCGGCTATCATTACCCGTGAATTTCTCGATATCATTACGCTATCATGTGGACACCCTCCTTGGGCAACTATCTCTTATAACCCGCGGCTGATCCTCACCGTTCAAGATGCCCATTCTTGAGGTCAAACCTACGTCTTCAGAGCTCCTCCAACATGTAGCAAACTCGCTCGCCAAGGCAAGAAAAGTTGTCATAATCACTGGTGCTGGCATAAGCACTAATTCTGGTATCCCCGTACGTTTTCCCCTTCCGCCCCACCTACAAACATATACAGCCATTGACCGGTTGAACAGGATTTCCGCTCCGAAAACGGGCTATACTCCCTTATCCAAGCACAGTTTGAGCGAGCAGAAGCTAGCCACCCTAAAGATGGCGAAGGGGAGGCTGCCCAATTCGTCTCAAGCGGACGACCCTCGAAGAGGAGAAGGATATCCCGTTCGGGCGCATGTTCGACGGGGCAGGAGGATTCGAAGATAATCACACGAGCCTCGAGTAGCTGCAAGAGTCAAGAAGAAGCAAGCACGGAGAGCTCAGTTTCTTGCAATAACGATGACCTCCAGGTGAAGTCCGAGGCGGAAGCAGCATCTTCTAAACCCTTACCGCGGATCGCACACTCACGACCAGGGCTGCGGCCAATCTTACACCGACATATCACCCAGTCTTCTACCCAATCTTCTGCAAGTCAAGACTCGCCATTCTCGACGCCGCAGCTATCAAGTGCCTCCTCTCATACCGAAGAATCGCTTCTGCGTGAAGGAAAAGAATCCGGTGACGTTCAATCAAGAGCCGCTACCCCGAGGACTATCCTCGGCGAGTCATTCAGCTCCTCGCCGCTCTCTTCGCCGCCTCCTATATTATTTGACCCATACGAAAACGCGAACTCGTCCACGGAAAGCTATGATACATCTGATTCTGAAGAACCACATAACTCGTTAGACCTTTTTTCTTCCCAGACATCGAGCACGAGCTTGCGAAACATGAAAGGCCGCGACCTATTTGATTGTAACATATGGGCCGATCCACTCAAGACATCCGTTTTCTACCGATTTGCTACGACATTGAGGCAAAAAATAAAAGAAGTAGAACCAACTACAACCCATCGCTTTATAGCCCAGCTGCGCGATGTCGGGAAACTAGCAAGAGTGTATACGCAAAATATCGATGAGATCGAGAAAAAGATCGGCCTTTCAACGGATTTAAAAAACGGGGCAGGTAATAGGAGGAGAAAGTCCGCCAAGCAGCAAATATTAGATTCCGTGAAGGACCTGAAAGAAAATCAAGAGCCACCAAAGAACGACGATGACCAGAACCGTATTGATGCCGGGCAGGCCCCCCAGAGCTCTGACGCTTCTGAGCGGAACAATACCAAACCAGTCTTAGCCCCAGACAGGGGAGTAGAATGCGTTTTCCTCCACGGCTCTTTAAATTCCCTACGGTGTTTTGTGTGTGGTAAGCTCTGTGACTGGGACGAGGACGGCCGGGAATCCTGTACAATGTTAGGCGAACAACCCGAGTGTCCTCACTGCGCGGGAGCAACCGCGGCACGCCAAGAAAAAGGGAAGCGAGCTTTGGGGGTTGGTAAACTTCGACCTGATATCGTTCTCTACGGAGAAGAACACCCTCAGTCCGACCTGATATCTCCTATAGTTCAGCACGACCTCTCTGCCGGCCCAGATCTTCTACTAATCCTCGGGACAAGCCTTAGAGTGCATGGCCTCAAGGTGATGGTCAAAGAGTTCGCCAAAGCTGTGCATAATAAAGGCGGCAGAGTGATATTTATCAATTTAACCAAACCGTCTGAAAGCGCGTGGGGGGATATTATAGATTATTGGATTGAATGGGATTGTGACGCCTGGGTTGATGACCTGAAGAGCAGAAAGCCTCACCTTTGGCTATCCCCTGACGAAATTTTGGAATCCGAAAAGCAGAGGCGCGAGGCCTTAGCAGAGAAGAAGAAGGAGAACCTGTTCAGAAAGCGTGAAAGAATCGCCGAGAAAAAACGCGCGAGTCTGGGAGAGAAAAGACGACATACGATCCAATTGGATAAGCCTCGGCCTCCACCTAAGAATCCCTCGTCCATGAGAAACGATTACCAGTGCGGCGCGTACGTAGTCTGGGAAATATTCCAAACTCTAGCCAAGATTGGCAACCGTCCTTTCGACAACCTCGGATACAACCTTCCTCAACAACCCCCGCCAGCCGCACCACCTCCTGTTCCAAGTCCCGCCCCGACATCTCAGCCTCGCCCGACTATTGCGAAGGCGAAGAAGGCGAGGAAATCCGCGCCGGCAGTTCTTGTCGCCCCGGCTGAGTCGGAGGCCAAGCCTCAGCCTACTATGAGAGCGAAATTCCTGACAAATTACAACAGCCGGAATCAATATGCCAAAGCTGCTCAAGAATTAGCGCGCTCGAGCAAATCTCCTACGCCCATCAGGATAGCTGAATTAAACAGGGCAGCCATGTTGCACGGCAAGAAAACAACATCATCCTATGCAGCGCCAAGTTCTATCACTGCCGCCGTCAAGATCCATCCTCGCCAGCGCAAACCGAAGCTGATTGAGGGTGTCCCAGTTAGGATGACAGTCTCTCGAGCCGAGAGGTCCGCGCCTTCATTATCCACGCCTCTCCAAGGTCTTAGGAAGCAGGTCAAAGTTGACGATCGGTTAGCTTCTGCGACGACCTGCAGTGCGCTCCCTTCGAAAGGTCCAATTCTGCCCCCTTTCCATCCCGGATGGGAGCGCTCACCCCCAGCCAGGATTAAACCGCTAGAACCCAGTCTCAATATCTCACCGCACAGTCCTCTAGCTAATGTACCGCCCATAGTGCAACCGAAGGTTCTGGCGAAACGTCAAGCCACTCATCATCCCATGTTCTTTAGCGACCCGCTCGTTAATCTACGATACGAGACGACTAATTATAAAAAGCCGCCTAGAGAAGCTGACATGGCTATTCACGATAAAACGCCTAGCCCGTCAGATCAGCTACGGTGGGAATTGGCTCAGCAGGAAGCATTAGAAGGAGCACATGTCCTCGACGGGCTAAAGCGTTTGCGATAAGGCGGAGGTGGACCGATCTTGGGATTGTGTAAGAGGATTTATGAATAAGTAATATATATGTACCAAATATCTATACCCGCGGTCAAACAGGCTGTACATCAATCAAACATTTTCAACCTTGAGGAAGAAATTTTTGGTGCCTAGTATACTTATCGGTCCGGCAGTTTCGAAGTCACAAGATTCATTCGGATTCATCCTCAGGTTCTGTTATTCCCAGGCGGCTGGAAGATATGTCGTTGTAGCATATACTTCCCGGACCTACAACGCGAAAAGGAGCGAGCATAGGTTGAGCTCCTTGGGAAGGACACGGCATGTGGAATGGCAAGTTGAGAAAATATATTACATTTTTTACTAGCACGGAACCCGTCTAATCTGCCAAAGCCGCCAATTGATGAAGAGAACCAATCAAACCATACGCTTAGCCTCAGAAGGAAAATTTGCCTAGCATGCCTGAAAGATCACCAGAGTGACCGTCTCTCGGGTGCGTTTCTGGGTTCGTTGCCTAATTATTTAGTGATGGGTTCATATCGAAAGATAAGTTTCTAGCGGACGAGTTCTCAGGTCCGTCATCCGGTGCTGTGACAGGGGCGGCAGCCCACGAAGGGTCACTTATCAACACACCTGGCATCTGGCTCCGGAAGCCCTGGTTCGAGAAGCCCTGGTTCGAGAAGCCCTGGTTCGAGCTCTGGTCCGCAGGATACATGGGGGCCACGGGAGCATTTGGTTGCGGTGAATTAGGCTGAAGCTGGAAAGTAGACGGAGGAAGAAAAAATGAAAACTCAAATGGTGTCTGGGGAGCAAGTCCAAGCTGTTGTTCTACAGACAGCAAAGGATTTGGAGGATTGAGGATAGGCACAGGCGGGGTAGCAGGCGGAGGCAGCACAGGTCCGTATATAGGGATGCCATGAACACCTTCGGCAGGCGGCCGAGGGCTTGCCCCCTCGCTACCATCCTCTTCAAAGACCGGCCCCCTGTCTCGGTAACCCTCATTCGTCGTGAACGACTGCCCGGAAACACCCTGTTCCGTGATGGTCCGGCTCTCTTGGTCGTAATCCACATCTTCCGTTAACGTAAATGGAGCAGCTCCCGCGGCTGGGAATAAGATACTGGTTCCGTGCGGTTGGAATATCGTACTCCCGCCTGTCCCGGGAGGAACATTGGCAGGTCCTCCCTGACCGAACGGAGTCTGCGCTAATCCCTGCGCCCCCCTTTGATTGCTGGCGGCGCCAAATCCTGGCGCCGCAGCCCAGATTTGGAAGGGGGCGGCACTCGCGTTGCCTGGCGGGGGGTCGTCTCGGCGGGGAGGAATAGCCCCTAGTTGGGAGGGTTGTCCAAACACGATGCCTTGCGCGCTGGGGGGCGGGGGGTTGTTGTTGAAGGTCATGATGGGGGACATGGGCGGCACCTGGCCTCCACTCGGCGGTATAAACTCGGATACGCTTGCAGAAGGCGGAGGCAGAGGACTCGGGCTACTGATCTGTATCTCGTCCACCTGCAGATCGTCATCGTCGGGTGTGATAAAGGGTGCGATGGAAGCATCCCAGGACAAACCATTACGAACCAATTCCATCGAGGTATCAAAGGTTTGACGGACGCGAGGATCTGCTCGCAGATATTCTTTCTGTGCCAGGCTCTGAACACGGTCGAGAGCGCTCTTCCAGTAGGAGGACGGTACAGAGGCGAAACGTTTCTTCCAGGTCACGTCGTCTGAGTCGGGGGCGGGAGGTACCTCCATCATCTTGACTAAATCGTCCAAAAGGTTGTGAACAAATTGGAACATCTTTTCCAGCTCGTCATAATCTGCCTTGATGGCAGAGAGTTGGGGGAATCCAACCATAGCCTGGATGTTTTGTAAGACGGTGATCACCTTGACGCGGTCGTTGTACAATCGCATGTATGCGTTCTTCATAACCGGAAGTGTCTCCCATTCGTTGTGGATAACGCCGACATGATCTACCGTGTGCAGCCTAGCGTCCGGATAATGATTGAAGTAGTCAAAGATCATACGCTGCATATACCTGACCCCGGTGATAAACTCGATATAAAGGTCTTGGAGACTACGCATCATGGTGCCGCCGCGACGAAACATCTCGGTTCCGCGCCTTTGCAGCTCTGCGAACCATTGAGGCCCAGAAAATATGTGACCTCCGGTTTGTTGACGCCTGACGATGTAGTCCTGGTAGGCATTGTTCAAGACTTGCTGGTTGGCTGTGAGGTGGGAGATGAGGTACTGGCCGTCCGAGCAGTTCTGATTCACGACGTTTAATGCGTTATCGAGATCTTTCATCCAGGCTACCTTCCATCTAGGCCAATCCCAATTCCAACGGTCGAGAAAATACCCGGGCGTCAAAGCGAACCAGACACTCCTCATGAGGTAATCCGACAAGGTGAAGTGTTCGTTTGCTCTCAACAGGACCATCACGGCGAGTATAAAATCGTATTGCCACACGCCGAAAGCCGCCTGGCTACGGGTTTCAACTAAATTCGTCGACATCATAAGAGTCTTAAAAGCCAAGCGCCCTGGGATCATCTTCAAAGCATGGGCGCCGAAATTGGCGACATCCGTTAGCCAAAAGTTCTTACGGAAGAACTTGGCCATATGCGAGATAGGAACCGGCATCACGTAGTCGGTAGCCGGTAGCGAGGCACCCTTGATAGGTTGCGCAGCCTCATTCGATTCGGTACCGGGAAAGGGCCAATGCGTCTGGGCAGCAACAAACGCTAAGCTATTAATATGTCGGGAGTGCTCCGTGTAGTTATTTTGGTTGAGGCAAAAAGTGGGCAAGCCGAAGACTGCCCTTTCGAATACGAATCCGCACTCACAGCTGAAATCACGAGGATGGAAAGGCTCCCCGTTGTAATAAGGGTGAGATACATTACTTATCACGTTATACATTCTCCCAAGCTGGTTGGCCGTCCATTCGTCGTAGCCCATGGCCAGGGCAAGATCACGGCTGTGAGTCAAGAGTACCTGTGCTTGGATGATGGCGTGCTATAGTAGATGTGGACATTTGAGTCAGCATGCTTTTTCTCTGGCGGTCGCCTATGAACCTGTACTAGGGACGTAGAGACGTAGAGACGTAGAGACGTACAGGCATAGAGACGGAAGAAAGATGAAAGGGAGCGAAGGAGGATTCTTACCGCCAACTCGTGCAATAGTGATGAAGCTAATGTGAAGGAGGTCACCAATTTCTCACTCCCATTATACTGCGATACCAGCAGTGGCCAGACCATTTCGGGGGCTACGTAAATTACTATTTTCGATGACGCCCCGGCCATCAACATCCTCGTTGTTCCATACGAGTATCCTTTCGACTCATGAGCTATCTCCGGCGGGTCGCCAACAACCGGGGTCGTGTCGAGCCACCCGCTGTACAAATCGAAGACGAGTGTACGCTCGAGCACCGCATGTACAGCTTTAATCCAGTCAAACCCAGCTTGGTGCAGTTCCGCAACTCCCGGTGGCGTACCCTTCAGGCCAGGTTCTTGCTGCGGTAAGAACCGATATAATGTGTCTTCGTTAGGGCCAGGTCGGTTGTCCTCCTCGGGAGGCACCGCTTGTCGAAGTGTCATGTCCGACAACTGGCGGAAAATTTCATGCTTAGAGGTGATTACGTGTGACGCGAATTTCAAGGCGGGTTCCATTGCGGCCCATACAACGTCGTTACGCCGCTATTACCAAGGTTAACAGGTTAGCAGGTCACCCAGCGCAGAAGTGTAGAGGAGTATAGGAGTATAACTTAGGGAGGAAGGGGGGAAAAACGAAGGAAAAAACGAAGGAAAAGGGGGTGGGAAAGGGGGGGACTAACAGCGTTCCATTCATGCCTTTCGCCTTCCAGGTTATACAACCATCGAGGGTCTGCAGCCCTATTTCCTCTCCAATCGGTGTCTGCCCAATGGTATCTCTGAAAGAGGCTAACAGAACGATCGATGGTATCCAGTCAGCCAGCAAATCTCTTCAACTTTCCCCGCCGGACTTTCAATATGAAGACTTACTTGTGAATCTCATTGTCTAAATCGCATTGGAAAGGATCCGTCAAGGACAAAAAAGTGCCCTCGACTAACTCGTCACTCGTCATGTCTCGGAACAAAAGCCGTTGGTAGTCTTGGTCGCTCAAAGCAGCCTCGAGATAACTTTGGTGGAATTTGTAAGTATCAGGCGATTGCTCGTTCAGGGCTTTGACGGATGCCTCGAGGTTCGTCGATTCCATAGGAAATTCATATGCAACTAGCATCTGCTGCAGCCTCTGCTTCAATTCATCGCCGGACATCGCGCCCTGTTCGGCCAATATAGTTTCCAGTACGTTCAAGTCGACATAATAGGGATCGGAAGGGGCAGGCTGGTCCGCCATCGCCGCAGCATTTCGGGATTGCTCAAAGAGGCGGCGCTTCGAATCACCTGACAGCAAGCTGACCTGGTTCGCAAAGTGCTCGAAGGGATTTCGGGTGTGCGAGAGCGTAGGGCTAAGTCGACTTCGGCCGCCTGTTTCGTCTGGATGTATACCGAAACGTATCGCCCATTCCGTAGGCTGTCTAAGCTGGTCCGCCGCTCGTAAGGCCGGGTATATTCTGTGGATCGGGTCTCTGTTGCTGATGTGCCTGATTTCTCCTGTGAAGAACTTGCTGAGACCAGGGTCAAACTCGGGGTGACTCCATTCTGGTATATATAACGAATATTCGAATGACCCTGTACCAGGTTCCTTTGGTATTTCTCGAATCGCGCTTGGTTTACTGTTTCCGTGTTTGGTAATATAAGACTGCATACCCCTAGTATCTGGAAACTCATCCACACGGAGCCTATTGACGCCATTGATGGCCAGATTTCCCTCGCTCAGCGCTCTCAAAAACGGACGCCAGTCATATGTTATTCCCGTTGGCAGCAGTGCCGAACACTGGGACAGAAACCGGTTCACCTCAACGTCGAACGGGTCCATCGTCGCTTATGGCACCCGTTGCGGGATAGTTTTTCTTCGGCCGAGGTTTTCTTTGACGAGATGTAGTAAACTTACAACAATGTTATCTACCGTCTACCATCTACCGCCGTCGCCTGGATTATTGTTCTTGTTTCCTCTATTCCCTTTTTTTTCTACTCTTATTTTCCCAAAATTAGTCTCGAGGTGATGGTTTTGCCAAAATTGATACGGGGCATCTCAATTGAGATGGCTTCTATCTGCATCTATCTGGATAGATTGTGAGACATATTCTTTGTTGTCAAACTACGAGCATCACCGCTCTCGGAAATTCTACTCGAAGCGCTAACGTGTACACGACAAAGATATCAGAGCCAGAGCATTGAAATGTGGAGCCGGATTCGAAGTTTGGAAGAATCTATTGTATGTTCATTGGGTAGGTAGGTAGGTAGATCAGCGACAGAGAGAATACAATACAATGAATTTTAGAAAAGGCGCGGATGAGGAAGGCCGGAAGCGACTGGATAATAGACTATAGCTAGTTCTAATAATGAACCTGAAATAATTCTGTAGCATTGCTTGCTCGGTATGTCACGGCATTTATTTATAGACTACAAGGTAACTGGTGTCTTGACATGGCTGTCAAGAATTTCGAAGAAACGTGACTCGTCACATACAGCTAGGTAGTAGTTACTTCAATAATCCAACGAACCCAGGACTTACTTATATCGCGTGCACTTTTAGATAACTGCTGGCACGTTGTCGTATATCAAATCTATTCGTTGATCTATGTGCCTATCAATGGTATCCCCCCAGCCAAGAATTCGAAAGGCCGACAGCCCCAGACCTCTAAACCACGGGGATCGATCTGCCTTTCCTACTTCTTCGTTCTGCTCGACTGCAGAGCGCAGTCTCCTGTAATGGCCGCGTTGGGGAGTGCGCAACCCTTGGCGCGCAAGAAATACGGAATCAATGCCTAACCTGCGAACCCGAACTTTTCTAAGTTCGCTAAACAAATGGAATAATGTATTTTCGTCCCTCGGACTTTAGTCACAAGAATTAGTAGTGCCAAGTATAGGAACCACTTGTCTAATCATCCTCGTCAGAAAAGACCTCCTCGCCGCGCTTTCGGCGGGCCATGCGCTCTGTGATTGTGTCAGTTGATAGATCACGACAGATAGTTTGTTTGCGACTTGTAGCTTACCCTTCTTCTTCTTCCTGGCTTCGGAGCTAGTCAGCTTGGCCTTCTTTTTCGTGGTCACAATCTTATTTCCCATGGCATCGAACTTCTCCTCGTCGTCATCTTCCTGCTTCAGCCTAGGTCCGGAACCTTGGCCCTGCACCCAGTTGTGGCCGGATGGCGTCATCTTACCGTCCATGACAGCCCAGACCTCCTCAGTCAAATCCTTTGTGAACTCGGCGCTGTGTGTGATGATGATGACACCACCCTCAAACTTCTTGAGCGCCTTGGACAGGGCGCCAAGAGAGTCACGGTCGAGATAGTTGGTAGGCTCGTCCAAGACAATCAAGTGGGGTTTCTGCCACGAGCAAGCGGCAAGCACAACCTTGACACGCTGACCGCCCGAGAGACCACGCATCCGCGAGTGGGAGACGAGCTCGGCATCGAGGCCGAAGTTGGCACAATGAGACTCGATCTCCTTTCGGACTAGCGCACGGAACTGGCCCGAGGCAAGAGCTTCCTTCATGTCGACTTCGGCGACCATTTTCTGGTGGGAGGCAAGAAGTTCGGTTCGGGGAAGCCAGGCATTGTCGGCCGTCATCATCGGGACCCAACGTTCATTCTTCATGCCTACATTCTCACCAAGCGCGAACGAGCATTCGTACTCGTAGCTGTTCTTGAACTTTCTACGGCTGTTAATGCCGATAACACGGCGCTGGGAGCCGTCAACCTTGAAGATCTTGTCCATAGCCTTCTCATCCTCCTCAGTGATGATCTTGTTCGCACGATCCATTGTCTCACGGTCCTCGCCAGTCTGGAATCGCCACTGGATGTACTCGGAGGGTGTCTTGTCGAGATGGTTGTCGATGTGAGCGAAGGCATGTTGCTTAATGTAAGCGATACGGATGTTCTCGTGCTGGTAAATCTCACCACCAGTCGGGATGAGCTCTCCAGTGAGGACATTAATAAGCGTGGACTTGCCGGCACCATTGGGGCCGATGACAGCAATTCGAGAGCCGAGAGAGCACTGGAAGGTGATATCGGTAAGCTGGGGCTTGGGCGTGCCGGGGTACTGGAAGCTCATCTTGGTAGCACGCAAGATGGCCTTGGCTTTCGTCTTGACACCCTCGAGGAAACCGGGCTCTGGGAAGGAGAATTCGATCTCAGATTCTCCGAGTTCGTAGTAAGACTTGGCATGTGGGTTCTTGCGGACGAACTCCTTTAGATTACCCTTGTATTTCTTCAGCTTAAATCTCTCGTAGTGGATGATATACTGCGTAACGTTGTCGAGGAATCCGCTGTCATGAGAGACTATGATGGAAGTACAAGGAGAGTTGATCAAGTAATCCTCAAGCCACTTGACGTTCTTCACATCCAGATGGTTGGTAGGCTCGTCCAGTAGCAGGATATCAGGCGCTTCAAAGACGGCACGGCACAAGGCCAACTTCATTTTCCAACCACCAGAGAGGGCGGTAATTTCACCTGAAGTCATTGCCGGAGTGAAACCAAACTCCTCCAGACGCTTCTCGACATCGGCTTGACTAGTGGTGACGCCGGCCTCGGCAAGCTTCTTCATGGTCCAGTCAATAGTGGTCATTTCGGTATCAGCAGAGTCCAGGTCGTGCTCGACAAAGACAGTCTTGACCTCGCTTTGCTTGGGGAAACCTTCCACTTGCTCGTTGTTGATGGCACGCATGAGTGTAGATTTACCAGATCCGTTAGGACCACAGAGACCATAACGGCGACCGCGCTTAAGTCGGAGATGAGTCTGGTTAAGCAGAATCTTGGCACCGTACGCGAGGGAGAATGTGCAGTCGCAGAGATCTTCGCCATCATCATCCTCGACCTCTTGCTCTGCCTCATCCTCAACCCCAGGAGACGCGCGCTTACGGAGACCTTCGACGACCTTCTCGGCATCGACATCGCCCACGACAACAGTGACAAACGGCTTTACAGCAGTAGCCCAAGTAGATGGCTCGGTCTCTTTCTCATCGACAAGCTGTCCACCGATGGCAGAAATGTACTCCATAACAGGAGTCAGCTTCTCCGCCGTCTTGGCGTGCTTACTAGGGATTATAGCCGTGAGATGGGCGAGAACAGTAGCGACGTCACCGTCGTGACGGACCTCGGGAATCTTGCCATCCTTGATGTTACCAACGCGGATGAGAGTGTCGAGAGCCTGCTTGGTCTTCTCACGGGCTTCGGGATCAGCCAAGTTGTCAAAGTTCTTTTGTAGACCCGGCATCATCTTAGGCAAGAAAGGAGCAACGATGTTGGGGTCATCGACAAGCTTGCACATGTTGTCGACGATGACAGCTGCCTTTCGCTTGATAGCAGTGTCTCGCTCGGCGAGACCACGGTCGAGTAGAGGAACCATCAAGGCAAGGGTAGGCTCCTGAACTTCGGTGACGAAGGTGGTGGCACCTAACAAGTGAACAGTCTCGGGCACATTTTCCGGCTTGGCGATACACTTGATAAGTTCAGGAATGAATCGCTCGATATCTCTGTTGACAATCAACTCGCAGATCTTCTCCATCGTCTTGTAGGCACGCTCCTTGACTTCCTTCTTGGTGTCCCACATAGACTCGGAGACGACAGGGATAAGCTCAGGAACACGGTATGCCAGCTGGGCAGGTGCTGTCCTGACCAGGATGTCGATGCACTCAAGAGCCGTGATCTTCTCGGGCCATTTTTGGGCCTCCAAGATCGATTTGACAATGGCAGGTAAAATTGCCTTGACGGCGTTCGGGTTGATAGCCTCGACGATGGCGGTTGTCGCCGCGATGGCAGCATTCTTGACGGAAGTGATCTTGTCGCCGATGGCGGCCAGGGTCAGGGGCAACAGAAGAACCAGGTAAGGTTCTACGTTGGGGGCGATCTCCGAGTGTTGCGCGATTGCTTGGATGGCATTCGCAGCCTTTTCACGGGCTGTAGCATCCTTCTTGTTGGCTAGCTGTTTCTTCAAAGCCTCGACAGTTCTATCGTATCAATGTATGATTAGTATATATTCCTAACTGAGATGAATAGATGAATAGCGAGGCACGAGCGTACGCATATTGCAGATGATTGGGTATTTCATGTGTGTCATATGTGTCATGTGGGATGTAGGAGCTAAATGGAAGAGAAGCGAACAGGCGCCAATGTCAAGGAATAACACGAGCACGTGTGTTTAGTCAGGACCCAGGTTTAGTTATGTAGGTGCGGGGAGTTTGGTCCTAGGATAGGGCCTAGGTACAGGAGCAGTTTTCTGACTAGTGGTTACAGGTATAAAATATGAAAATTTGACAGTCATTGGGAAATCATGGGGAAATCATAGGAAATTATAGGGATCGGATCAAACCAGCAGAGTAGTCCAAGAAAAGCAGAGTTTTATCATGTTAGAGGTAGTGGAAGGGAAGAAGTGTAGAAAAAACAATAGTCGGGATCTATAACAATAAAGAACATTTACAAAACATTATCAAAGAGGAAGGGGAAAAGGTAGGGAAGCGAAGGGGGGGAAGGAAAGGGAAGGGAAGGGAAGTTAGATAAAAACTCACCTCGTAGGAGCCTCCTGGTCTTCGATGCGACCGTTGATAAAAGAGGCCAAGGAATGGGAAGCGTCCTTAACAGCAGCTGCATCCTTAGAAAGGGTGAGCTTTTGCATCAGATCATCCAAGATCTTGACGGACTGGGCATTCTCCTGTGCTGTCGACATGGTGGATGGTGTATTGGTGGATTGGTTCGGGAGGATGAAGTTGTGTTGTGTTGGGAATACGTGTTTGGTCGAGCTTTGTCGAAGCTCTGATGTTTCTAAGTAGAAGTAGAGGTAAGAAATAGAGGTAGAAGTCGTGATTATCTTCGTCGGTCGGCGTATGCGATCGAGTGATCGAGTGAATCGGAAGGTTTGGAGTGGTATTTAGACAGATGCTGAAATCTATCAAAAATGACGCCTTGTATTACTCCCAGAGCCCGTGGATTTTTCTGATGATTTAAGATCAGACAATCTACTCTATCGTGACTCGTCTTGTCTATTTTTTTTTGCCCCCCTCTCTCTTTGGTCTAAGCCAATCCGTGGCAAAGAGCAAAGGTATCTTTCTGATCCACGCGAGAAGAGAATCTAAGTCAGGAAAAACTCAGATATCAGTCTTCACAGGTAGAAAAGGGAAAGCGAAGAAAAGAACTGAAAGGAGGGAGAAATTTATCGAGTAAAGAAAAAAAGGAAGATGAGGTAGAAGTTTGTGTTGAGGGGAGAGGAGTCTATGGTTGAGATTTTATGGAGATACACACAATCTTGGGTAAGAAAAGGGAAAAAAAAATTCTACAGGCAAAAACTTTTTTTTTCTCTTTAGACTTTTCCCATCTAACGAGGGGCAAAACTGATAGGAGGGGTTCCAAGGTTCCTCTTTACAGGGTTATTCCACTTCTTTCACTATCCCTAATCGATAGCCCTGGAGGCGGATGCACAGTACAAGTACCGTGTATTAAGTATTACAGTGTATGTAGGGCTACCAGCACTAATAATAGGTACATAAACTACCAGAGGGGTTAGCGGAATTAGGCAGTTGCTAACCTGGAAAGGTTTTAGTAGATGCTGAACGCAATGCTTCGACTTTGATTGGTTCAAAACTTGGGCAAGAAGGCGGTGAAGGCGATTGTATGTAAGTACTTAGGTATCTAGTACTAGGTACCTAGTACCTGCAGTGGCCTGGAAAACCTTACCTACCTACTATGTAATACCTAGTGGTAAGATAATCGGGATTTCGAATCTTACCTAATACCTACCTATCGCATAAGATTAATAGGATCATACTATATCCTACAATTACTACCTACATACTACTACCTACATACTACCTAGGTACTTCGTATATCCTGCTATCCCAATCCCATCCAGGTTGACCGCTGGGGTTCGCACCACCTAGCAGCTGTTGTCATTCTCTTCTTACCTTGGAAGTCTACCGGTTACAGAATCATACAAGACAGAGCAGACAGAGAAGGCAGAGAAGGCAGAAGAAATGACAGAAAAGACAAGAGTCAGAGAAGCTAAGGCAGTTCGTGGCCTCGGAAGAAATCCATAATGCGCGCGCTGGCGTTGAAAGCAGCCAGTCTAACTCCGCCATTGTCCTCGTTCTTTGCCGTCGACGGCCAATCATGCCCGATGTTATCACCATCGTACACGAGAGTGACCAACCCGTCCTTCCCATAGCTCATATTCACACCGTCATCTGACTTGGCTATCGTCGAGTTGACCGGCGTACCGCACAGGCCGTCCATCAGCGCCCACTGCCGCGCCCAGGAGCCGACGTCTGGCAGACAAGCGTTCGATCTGAAAGCCCCGTGATACTCTATCGTCGTGTCGGCGCCTCCGTGGAATGCCAGTATCGGGATCTTGGCACGAGCGGCGTTGCAGGGCACTTTCACTGTATCCGGATGACAGTCCGACTTCTTGTCGATCTCCTTGATGTAATACGCTCCCGAAACAGGCGCGAAGGCCGCGATTCGGGTCGACAAGCCGGAATCGCACGCCAAGCGCCCCACAAACCCGCCTCCCTGCGACTTGCCCGTCGCGTACACTCGCTTCTCGTCCACGCAAAAGCTCCCGCTCATGGCATCGAGAACCTCGCTCGTGAACTGGATGTCGTTCGAGTTGCAGTCCGGTGCTCCCTCCCATCTCGTGCGGGTGGATCCATCGGCCTTCCAGAAGTGTCAGCACGGAGAGGTCATGTCATGATACTGCTAGGTATCAGGTACTGGTACTGGGCAATAAGATACTAACCGCCAATCCTTGTAGGTAAACCACGATATGGTCCTTATTAAAGCGCGGATGAGTTAATTCGTCTAATGCCACTTGGTGAGATATATCTCTGTTGGCGCCGTGGTAGCTTAGGATGAGAGGCGTCGCCTTGCTTGAGTCGTAACTCGCTGGTAGCCAGACCCGATACTCGCGACCATTCGTGGTTGTTAGGTTCTTAAAATCGCCAGGCGTAAAGAGCGGTGCCTTGCCACAGCCGGTCGCTCTCTCGGATAAATTGGGAAGCTCGAGCGAGCTGGCGAGTGAGGCCAGGGCAAGACAAGAAGAAACGGCCGAGAACAGACTCATTTTGGTGCAATATCAGGGGTATCGAGGTATCGAGGTATTAAGAGTATCTAGGACCTAGGTAGTATCTTGTAGGTATCTTGGGAGTTAGCATACCAAGTAGTCTTCCCTACCTACAGTGTACTCGGAACAGAAGCCGAATTATATCGAGGACTGCAGGCCCTTATATACCTACCTAATTCTGAAAGCGATGTATGCTGACGCTTGCACCACATTTTCACCTCGCCGTTCAGCCTGTCATCAGCACGTCCCTTGTTTTCCCAAATCAGAGACATGGTTTACCACCAATACGGAGATCCAATCAGACGAAGTATTGGTTGAGTAAGAAGTAATTTTTTTTCTATTTTGGTACGCATTATGACGATCTCCCACGAATGAATTTTGGAGGATCTACGCATACCGTATACCGTACACGCTTCCCCGGCAGCCGGATCTCACAGCCACAATCCATGGGTGCTATGTAGGTACAATGGTGAAGAGATATCCATAGGGCTTACACTTCGTCCTGTCGCTGCCGTATGCGATACAATATCCATCCATACGGATGATCCATACATCCATACGTGCCGCCACTAGCTCATCTCTTACCTAGGACCTAGGTGCCTAATAGTTATAACTAACTCGTTATAACTTATAACTATCCAGTATGTACCTCCCTGTCAGAGAGTCAAGGTACCTGGTACAATTCCACATTCGCAAACCGACTCGTTTACCAATGGATCAAGTCGAGACTTTACCTACCTAGCAAGTAAGCGGTATGTGATCTCCAACGTTGATTATTATCTAGGCACCCGATGGGGTACCCAACGCTCCCCTCAGACCGTTCACTCCCTCTAAGTGATACCTAGTGAGTATATTCGGAATTTCATTGTAGATCTCGACCCAGTATATGCGTGGGTTGAGGCGTAGAGACGACCTAGTCCTTAGTTGATACCAGGCTGGCTTGTCTTGTCTTATATCGACTCGGGTACCAAGTTAGCTATCTAATTCCTCACAATGTGTACCACTACCTAGAACTACCTAGAACTACCAAGGTTGAATGGCTAAACTGTAGGAGGTAGGAGGTAGAAGATAGCATGAGCATCATATTTATTAATTTAGTTATCGTGTTTGTGCTCGATGATACTGCATCGAGCATGAATAAAGACATAATTAGGTACTGTATACCATAGACATCGCGCAGAACCCTTATACAATGCCTCCATCCCCGGCATCGTTCCCGGCCGACTTTTCGAACGTCGAGCAATAATAACACCACACAACTACTTATCCCGTTAATATCCATACCTATATAACCTGAGAAACGCCACATGACCCTGGGGTTGGGATATTTTTTTTTCTTTCTTTCTTTTTACATCATTGTTCATCTTGATTATAATTAATTTTCCATCACTTGGATAGCGTTGTTAATACGTCCACGCAATCCTGGTCACGTCTTCTTCGCGTGTCATTTGCGGATTCGTCATCGCCTGCCTCCCGGTACCAGCTCTCGAGAAGCGTCAGTGTCTCATAATAATTCTTTCCTGGAGGCCAAGCCCGTTTTTGAAGATCCGCGGCCAGTTGTAGGTATTCTCTGGCCAGCTTGTGGTCGATGCTTGTAGTAGGGTCCTCGTCGAGAGCTCGCACCTTACTGTGTTGGGCCGTAGAGTACAGGCAGACGAACTCGAGATAATCAGAGGGTTTGGGAGATGATCTATTCTGCTCTAGTACTTTCAACGCGACCTTGGGGATCCTGTCGTCACACCAGTTACTCTGGTTGCCGAAGATAAGCAGCAAGTCGGCCCGTAAGTTCGAAGGGTCTTCGTACACGTCTAGGCTCGGTATGGTCACGGTCGGTATGGACTCGACTTCCCAGTGGTTGAGACATAAGTAATATCGATGATACGAATCTCCTACGGGCACGAGATCCCACGGTTTGAGCATAGTATAATCAAACGCCTTGCCGTCGAATGAACTGTTGAACCTGCCCGAGGCCCACTGCAACGCCCAGTCCAAAATATCGATGTTGTGCACCAAGCCATGCTGCTGCGAAAAGTTGGAAAAGGATGCCAATACGCGATGCAACGGCTGGTTCACCCCGTCGATCGCGGCAGCGTAGCGCGATAGATAGCTCCAGAGCTCCTTGATAATTTCGGCATGAGGATACCGTCGGATGGCCATCATCATCTCGAAGAAGGACAGAAAGGCGGACGTCTCGAGGACGTGATGGAGGAGAGCGAAGGCTCCTCGGCAAAAGTTCCCACCCTCTTGATTTCGACCGGTTGAGAATAGCCAACAGCCGTGGGTCAGTAGCTGGACGGAGTGTAAAGCCTTGCTCGCGTGGTGAGAGTCGAGTCTCTTCAGGTATCCTGATTCTATCGGCCGAGGTTTCACAAATTTTTGAGACGTCCACTGGAAGAACCTCTCCTTGAGACGAAGGTCGTCCGGGGGATCTAATATCTTGGGAACAGAAGGCGGAGTGCGACATCTGACAGTCGGCGGCAGATCGCCAGAGTCCGCCACCTCGACAAGGTCGAAGGCGCTGATCCCTCTCCTCCTCATATACGCCTCCACATCGATCGGCTTACCATTCCTACGAAAAGTACTCTCCTTGCCGATAGCCAGCCGGTGACGCTGTAAGTAAAGCAAGTTCGCTACGTCAGCTTGGCGATTGTTCTTGAAGAATTTCCATTGGGTGAGCTTCGTCTTGTACATCTTTTGGCTTTAAACGTCGACTTAGTTAACAGGCGGAAGAGAGACAAACAACAGGGAGGAGAGGGGGGTATTATGTTTTGAGAGAGAAGTGTGAGAGAGGGAGGGCCCGGGATGAGGACGAGGACGAGGTTGAGGGAAATTGGTGGTAGCTTACGATGCGCGAAAGCCCCATTGGCTCTCCATGATTTCCATTACATCCTTGAGACGTTTATTCTCGTCTAGATAGAGGCGGGCTATCTCGGCCTTGTGCATTTCCCAGACGTCAGGGCTGTGCGTCCTCTTGCGGTGGCTGCGCTTATTGGAAGCGGTCGGCGGCGTCTGGACCGAACTACCTGGAGAGTTGACATCGTCCGGCGTCTGCGCAAGCTGCTCGTCGGTCCATGATAGCGAATAGGGCACTGGAGAAGTATCGTGTCTATATTCGCTGGGGCTTAATACCGAGTCCACGGAATCGGGCGACAACTGCGGGTTTCGAATCAAGTGGACGAGTTCGCGGCCCATCGCGTCCGACTTCCCTACTCGCGCCTCGTGCAGGCCCATGGGTTTCCGGTCAGTATCCCAACCTTCACCGTATGCCGATATACACGCGGTCGGAAAACAAGGAGCCCATGATCCCGAGTCGGGGGGGAGCTGGGCTCAGCGAATGTTAGCTTTGTTCCTAGGCTGTGAGTTGCACTGCAGCAGTGACGGGTGACGGGTGACGGGTGACAAGTGACGGAATTAAAGGAGCTGTGGGAATAGGTTGGAGCGCGCTGTATGTATGTATGTTGTGTCTATGTATAGGTATGTGTATGTGTATGTGTACGTGTATGGGTATGCGTGAAGGTATGTGTATATATGTGTAAGCAAGTACTATGTAAATAATGTAGTGCGATGTAGTGTAGTAGTATGGTGTAGCGTGGCCAGTATAGTGTACTGTAGCGTGGTGTGTAGCATAAGTAGTGGTGCTGGTAGCAGCTGGAGGTACTAGATGTAAGTGTGAGAGGGAAGAAAAAAAAGAGGAGTGGTCTGATTGATGAGAATCCGCGTGGGGTGGGGAAGGAGGAGGACTTTCGAGTGGGTTGGCGCGCTTAATTCCATCTTGCTAAGCCTCCAGGGTCCGGAGCCGTCAGTCAGGGGTAGGGGTGATGAGTGGATGGGTGGATTGAGTGGATGAGTGGATGAATGGTTGTGAGTTCTCGTGAGTGGTTTTTAGGGGGCCAGGGTCCTTATGTTAGGGGGAGTGGACTTCAGGGATCCTTCGGGGAACAGACATACATACATACATAGTATGGGACGTGTGGAACTGTTGGAACAGAGATGTATGGATGTATGTATGGATGTATGGATCTCACAGTGCCATCCTCCATTCCCACCAAGCTGACCAAGGTAACTAACTACCAGGTACGTGAACAGCTAAGGCAGCGCAAGGGCATAGGTGATATCCAACGTGGAAGATGGAAGATTGAATCGGATTTGATATATGATATATATATATATATTATATATACAGATATGAAGTATAGAATATAGAGTATAGAGAAAACGATATTATATAATAGACAGAAGACGGACAACAAATTGACCTGACAGAATAATACTTCAAGTCTACTTCAAGTCTTATGATATTGAAAAGAGATGAAATAAAAAAAAAAGCACTGGGAGAATCTCAAACCCCCGGAAAAGTCGGAAAACCTCGTGGTTAACAAGGGATTGCTCTGACATTTCCTTTATGGTTTAAGTAAGTGATGTCAATAAAATGCAACGTATCCCAAGTTTCCCAACAGTCAAGGACTTATTAAAGCCAGCCATGAAAACCATGAGCCAATCATAGCCTCCTCTTGACTATAATCTCCGATCATTCTACTAAATCCGACACATATTATGGTACTGCAGTCTGCACCTACTCCGGCTTACTTCGAAAGGAATTTGCTTCTTTCTTAGACACCTGCCTATCTAGGTAGTCTGTAGGTATCTGATAAATATAGGAAGACCGACGTATAGTCACAAAAACTACTGTGTAAGTCTTTTCTCAGATTAAGAAGATTCAGTGAAAAAAAAAAGAAAAAAAAAAAGAGTTTCTTGCCAACCCTTACCCCAGAATACCTGAGCTTTACCAGGCTCGGTTCTTGGTTCTCGGTTCTTGGTTCTTGGTTCTTGGTTCTTGGCTAGTCATTAAACAAAGATTCACGTAAAGCTAGGGTATGGTAGAGACGCGGCTCGGCCCATACCCTAGACAGGTCTCGCAAATCATCTCATAATAAGCCGGGTTTGTCTGCTCGAATCCTTGGGTCCTGGATCCATCGAGGTGGGTTGTCCCTAAGCAGAAAATCTCTCTTTTTTTTCAAAAGAAAAAAAAAAAAAAAGAAAAAAAGAGGAAGAGGAAGAAGAGAAGAAGCATTACGAGATAATACCGACAACGTCGAGAAGAATAATGACAGTATGCATATTTAATAGACGCTTAGACAATCTGGAAGTACCACAACCTAGGACCTAGGTCCTGGGTCCTTGGTAATCAACAATCAACTCATAAGTCGACACTTGCTCATGCTGCACGCAGCTTAGCTACCCTCTCTTTCGACCTTTCCGCAATCACTTTCTCGTCATATATTACCAAAACGCTAGGATGCTTAGAAACAGCCTGGCCCCATTTATAGAAGTTCGGGGCCTTGGTGGATAGATCACTCAATATGTGCTCCGGAAAGAGACCGTACTTCGGCAGCGTGAACAAACGGACAATAAATGAACCCGTCAGAACCTAAAACTATCTTTTTAGCTAATGACACTTGATTGAAGAGTAGATGAGACGACGATGGATAACTGAAGGATACGAAGGGGATTATTACTTCAGCCTGGGTGAGCCTCTCGCTACCATTGAAGAAGGGCGCAGCGTTGCTCAGGAGCGGCTCGATTTCCTTCACGACAGCATCGACGTATTCCTTGACGAAGCTCTCTGCCTCTTCGTCCGTCTTAGAAAACTGCGCCTTGATCATGTTACCGTTCACCTTGGAGATAAATGTATCGACGAAGAATTCGACTTTGGCGCGAAAAAAAGCTCCCCCGGGCGCATTGGAGGCCGGGAGCAGATGCGAGGGGAATTCATTGGCCAAGAAATTGGAGATTATAGCAGATTCCGTGAGAATCTCGCCATTGAATTCTAAAGATGGGACGAGGCCCCGAGGGTTGACCTTTAGATATTCCGGGGTCCGGGGGGCGGCCAAGTCGATGATCTCCTCCTCGAAGGGCAGTTGAAGCTCCGCAAGAGATATATGCGCCCTGTGTGCCCCTTTAATCCGTATATCATATCTATGTCAGCTTTCTTTCTAGGCTAGTAAGGTCAGTAAATTTGGGGATTCATACAAGGACATGCATGGTTTGTATATAGTTTGATCTTCGGCGCTGTCATTATATCAGGAGTTTAGGTGCCTAGGTGTATAGGTGCCTAGGTGCCTAGGTGCCTATTCAGTGTGTTTAAAAGAAGCTCTAACTTGAAGTGTGTTTCGGGGTATCGATGAAAAAATAATAATAACGATTCCCGAGGGTTCTAATTATACTGGTGCGGAACCGCGGCTTGCATACGGAGTTGTCGGGATGCCACTGGAGTCTGGGGTTGCTTATAAAGGTTGCTTATAAATCCACGGGGTCACAGCCAGCTGGGAGCGGTCGGTCACGTCAAGGATACATGAATGGCGCTATCAGGATCCAATGTCTCAAATATTATATATTCTCTACCTACCAGCCTACCTAACTAGTTGAAAACGAGGTTGCCTTTGTTCCCTAAACGGCTCATAGCTCAATGGATGGATAGTACCGTACCTGTCCGGCTTCAACCTGGCTTCAACCAATTAATTTTAGATAAATATCCAAAGGCTAAACAACCTGACACATATCTGTGATCATGGATGTGCTAGAAAGCCTCTGGTATTTTTTTTTAAAAAAAAAATCTTATTAAATGAGGGATGGGCAGTCAAAGCATCCGTATCCTTTAACAACGCTCATCTCCTCGACTTCTTCGGGTTTTGTCTTGAATGTCCACCCGGCTAGGTTATTGCCAATAATCCTATCCCCATCCCCTCCGTCCTGGTCTCTGTCCTTCTCATTTCTTTTCCAGAGGCACGTCCCTAGCACACCTAGTTCGCAGATAACCGGTCCCTTGTGAGTATCTACAGAGGAGATAAGAACGCCCTGCGTCGACGGAGGGTGTATCTTCTCCATCAAGATGTACTTGCACCATTCCTCCTTTGGGACACTCTCGAGGAAGTCTGGGATGCTAGTCCCATATATGTTGTGGCCTCCTCCCTCCAGGGATGGTTTTAGAATGTAATTCTCGGCCTTCTGCTTGTCTAACGCTATTTCTTGAGCTCGCATGCCTTGTTTAGACGTGTCGAATGGATAGTGAAGCATGAAGGTTCGATATAGGACGTTGGCCATCTCAGGGCGTATGAATCTCCCGAGAGTTTCAGGAGACGTCAGTTCTTGCTGAACCTTTTTCAACCCAGCAATTTGAGAGAGTACGGTCGGACATTTGATTGCGCGTGATCGCTCGAGCATATGTCGTGCATTGATTCCTTGTTGATCATATTCATGCGGGTCATAACCGGCCCGCTGATATATGACCGAAACTTCAACAACCTCGCCCTCGCCCTCGCCCTCGCCATCCGGTAGGCCATCCGGTAGAAAGAGTAGCTCACGGTTCGGTCCTAGACGGCATTTATGCGCTACCCCATCACTAAACTCGACTCGATACAGAGCGATGGGAGGTTCACACTCTGATAATGCGTACTCGATAGGTCGCTCGTCGCAGACGTTGACATTTTTAGGCTGTACCGTCATTAGTATGGCTGTTCTTCTATTCAGGTCTGCTGGTAAGCCGTATTCCCTGTGTGCACTTTGAAGGGCTTCCACTATCGACTTGATCGCACTGTTCGTCGGCAGATGGGACGGCTTGTGTATGCCTTTACTTGCTAGATATCGGTGCATGTTCGCCACAGTGTTGGCGTGAGCCGCTCCGGCACAGGAATAAGTGTTGAATTCGACCTGCTTCAGCTCGGAATCCATGAGCCGTTGAAGTTTATTATCATCACTTGTAGCGAAACCTCTCCCGCCAGTCCCCGAGGAATCATAGTGACGGTGATGATGAATCATATAGTCACTCCTAAATATTCCGCATCTCAGTGGCTGGATCTCTCCCTCATCCCTTACACGTTCCCATATAGACCATAGTTGAGCAGCAAACCTATCTGCCTCTCCTAACTTTTGGATGACGTTCTCTAGCCAAGCGTCATCCTCTGAAATCTTAATATAAAGCTCGTTGAAAAGGGTTTGAATACCTAGAGCGTGATAGAAAAGATGGCGGGGGAATACGGTTGGAATGACGCTGATGCCAATTGGACGAGCGAGGGCCACCGTCGATTCGTTGTAAGTCAGGGCGCGTGGTATCTTAAGAAGTGACCCATGAGTGATTTGATAGTCTTCTAGTTCTGATAAGATCTTTTCTAGGTATCCTTCGCCGAACTCTTCTGCATGCATTTTGGTGACGGGGCTTGAGTGAAAACATCATCATCATCATCAGCAGCAGCAGCAGCAAGAGTACCTGGCAACAATACCAAAAAAAAAAAAAGAAAAAGAAAAAAAAAATACGGGATGTAGAGTGATGACATATAATCTATAAATAGTACCTAATTCGTCCCGAGAACCCCGCTTCCGTCACTAATAAAGACTTACATAGTATGAAAATCTCACGAAGGAGCATACCTATTAGATGTTATAAGTACTCAGGTCATAGGTACTGGTACCTACTAGGTACCTAATCATACCTGACAGCTCTTGGACTTCGGTTGGAACTCATGGATATTCGATTCCATTCATTCTATGATGTAGGTAAAATCTTCATCATAGTCTCATAAGACACAGTAGCAAAGATGAAATACGATGTATGCAAGTCAGTAGTGAGGGTATATTTTCAACGAATCCTTCTTATTAATGATTAATATGAAGGTGGCTTTTTATCTTTCAATGTCAATAATGCCATGCCGTCGGGTGGCGCAACAGTTGCGCCAGTTACGCCATATTGCTCTTCTATTGAGCTGCAAGAATCAAACTCTCCCTTTTTTTTCGCCTTTTCGGCCTTTTTCGCTTTCTTTTCTAACAGGGGGCTTTGGTGGGTGACGCTTCATAGCACAAATACCTATCTTGTCACCATGACGGAGTATAATTCTAAATGTATAGATATAATTCTAGATGTATAGATCCCATTCGACCTTCAGCCTCAATAACCTTGGAAGTCATAGCAAGTCACTTTGGTACCTAAGTAGGTACCTAGTAGTACCTAGGTAAGCAGGCGGATTTGAATCTACCACTAGGCTTGGGCAGACAGGCAGGACGTCTGATCCATCCACACCTACACTCGGGAATCTTCCCTCGCCGGGTGGAACTGAAGGTCTACTACCACTGCAGAAATCTCCGGACAGTATATGAGCATTCTTCTATCGTCTGCGATCAAGGCTTAAGCCTCCATCTTTCTCAAACAAAACATCCCATGAATCATCTTTAATTGAGAAAGGATCAGCCGTACCAGTACTCTATCTCAACAAGATTCCTCCAATAAAGCCACCGCATCACGACAACCCGACCTAAGGGATAAAAGATTCGCTATCTCGTCTGCCCTCGCAATCCCTGCTCACCCACTCTTCCTGCGAGAGGATTGAGGAGGAGCCTAACGAGACCGACGAACGAGAAAGCGGGCAAGGGCTCTACGCAACAGTCCGGCGGCGGCGCAGGCGATCTTACCAACTAGGTACCTAAGGTTAGCTGCTGATTCACACATCGAGCCCCGACAACACTCGGACTTTCTAAGATACCTGGGACAGGATATCACGACAGATGCATCTCTTGTTCTTCGTCTTCGTCTTCGTCTTCATCTCCGCCCTCCTCTTCCTATTCAGATATGGAAGAGCTTGACTGGAGACTCGGAAAACAGAGTTACGTCACACTGGTCGATCTCGATCATACGATGAAATTACCCATCTCGGAAGACTTAGGACCTTAAGGCTTAGGTACTACTATACTGCACTACTAGTACTAGATGCGCTCGTAGTACGTAGTATATAGATTGGTACCAAGTAGCCACGGTAAGCCACATAAACTCGGCGGCACTAGCCATAGGCCTCCAACGATCTGCACCAATAGCATCAACATTGGCTACCTAAGTCCTAAGTCCTAAGTACCTAGGACCTAGGTATTCTGCCGGTCTGCAAGAGAGGAAATTAAAAGGGAGAAGCTAGAACAGGAATGGCCAACCGGTGAGCCACAAGTTGGAAGTCGATCCTAGGAGAGGAAGACGATAACTTCCGAGTGAGTATATATGACCACCCTCCCCGAGAACTAGGAAGCGATGATATCTTGGCAAGCGGGCGACACATGTCTGCCATCAGTTCTGGTCTCGAACGCTCTCAATGCGTTGATTCTAAACGAAGTAACACGTAGCAGCGGCAAAGCTGGCCTCAACAAGGCATGACAACGGACAAGTGTACCGACAGAAAATGTGACTCCACCTCCGGTTTAACATACGCCATGGCCCAGAGTATACCAGACCGGAAATGCCCAAGACTAGGTAGGTATGAATCCGAGGCCACGATGTCGATCATACGAGATAGGTACCAGTCCCAGGACCTAGGTTAAGGACCTCATATATCAGCTTCAAGCTGATTCTACTTGAGTCTTAGGTTAGGTTAGGTTAGGTTATACCGCCATAACCAGGAAGACGCGCCAGCCTCGTAATATTGTAATATCATAATACTACCTATAATACTATAATACACATTCTAAGCAGTGAATTGATTAGAATGAGAATAGTATAGTATAGTTGAATAAGTAGGTATATACTTAAGTCTTAGGTACCTATCAAATATTTATACTTTATAATACTGAACAAACTGACGAACAGGGTGTCTCTAGCTGGAGGAGAGGGGGCGGGAACTCTACGATGACTTGCATACCTACAGGCTACTACTATGTACCGGTAGGTACTCCCATCGTGCAGCTCGACAAGGGAGATGATTGGGTCTGTCCTGCTTCACCCACGTGGTACGATTGCTGAGCCCCTCGCGATCTCGCAAATTTGTGTTTCGTGAAATCTTCGCTACTCCTCATTTGATTTTTTTACCTGGATACCAATAAGGGGTTGGCTATTAGGTTAAGCACTTCTCATCCTCGGGATGGTGGTATAACGTTGGGAGATCGGGATTGCTAAATGAATCCCATCGTATCTTTTCTTTTTTTCTTTTCTTTTAACCCATTCCATTCTCGTAGAACACCAACACCAAACGGACAAACACACGCATGATCGTTTATGGCAACCAACGAAGCCATCCCACGGGAAAAAGTCCCGGCCTTGGAGCAGGTCTACGACACGCTCTGCTTTTATCTTGGATTTTACGACGACGAGAAGCACCTGGTACGGCAAATGTTGGATGGTGATTTCGTCAAACCTTTCTTCATGGAGTACCGACACGACTACCTCGAGGTGGCCCCGCAGATCGAAGATATAGACTGCGGCGAGCTGTTCGCGTTGTGCAGGTCAACCAATGCGTTTGCCCTGCCCAAGTATGCCAGTCCCAGGACACCCGCTGACAAGGAGGACTGGACATCGCTAGATCACGCAATACACTTTGTTGTCCGCGTTCTTCGCTTCAGCTGGGAAAACGAGGGCGAGTGGACACACGGCAGATTTAATCCGGACAACGACCAAGGGGCCGAAAGCGACACGGAATTTCACCAGGTTTGGGCTATCCTGAGATATTTGCAGGCAGAGTGGGAAGCGACTCACATGGACCAATGGGAAGTGAGCGGGCTAAACGAAATATTCACAAATATGCTATCTAGCAGGCTGTGAATACCTAACGAGTAACAATATGGCATAGACATTCATTTTCCGTAGGGCAACCAATGTATGACCAGTTCTACCTACCCCTCGTGCTATAACAACGCTAAATAGCACAATAACCTACATCTATGCCTATCTGTACCTGTACCGCGAAGCTGCGGAATTACCGTAGGTAATTGTCTGTATATATCCATGTGTGTGTTAGGATCCAAGGGTATCACATCGGCACCTATCTAACTAATCATAACTAAACATGCCCCAGAATGCCGGAGAGGGGGATCGAACCACGCCCCATGTTCCCTCGCACCCGGGACCCTTTTCAAGCATCGAACAGAGTTCTGTCCTCGCTTCTCCCGTCCTTCTCTTCCTTCTGGACAGAGCCAACTTCAGCATTGTCGGGAGACGAGGCGGTATGGCGAGAGTAGTCGCCTGGCTGCCGGCTTCCATCCGGAACATAGAACCGCTTATCGATCCTGGCCAAGGCTAATATGGACAATATTATGATCTCGATGGCAAAATTAAACACGTAGAAGGGTGCTTTTCCGTGATACCAAGCTGGATGACTGGCCGGCCGTGGTGCCCAGGCGGTCCCAATCCTAAAGCCGGCATTGGTTATACAGAGGCAAGTGACGAGAAGAGTAATGGCGGTCTTGGACCTCATGCTACCCTCGCCGAATGTTTCCCTAGCTGAGTTTTTGGGCAAGAGGTACGCGGCGGCTATGACGAAGAGGGGTATGACGGTGAAGACGAGGAGGTAGGTTCCGGAAGTGAGCTGAACGTCGCGGCAAGCTCGTAGAGAGTAGGCGTTCAGGGTGTAGACGGACAACACCAGCGCTGTTATAACCATGATAAGAGCGCAGGCGACTCCGACAAAGAGGATTTTGTAGATGATAGCAAGTGACGTACGCCACCCGAGGACGGGTTGCCTCGCACGCAAGATGCGCTGGGCAAAGATGAGATTAATGACATAGATGATGAGGATACCGGCATTGACGAAGATGTTGGCAGCAACAGCAAGACTGACGTTGGTGTGACGGGTAGACCAGGTTATCCGCAGAACGAGAGTAGTGATACGAGCCATACAGAAACCAAAGACAGCGACAGAAGGAATGAACTTGTATCCTTTCCGAGAATTCATCTGGAACACGGTCATGTTGTAGATAGCAAAAGCCACATAGAGGGCGATGAAGACGGCCGAGACAGGCACGTCTGGTATAACGGAAGGAGAGCCACCAACATTGGCGTTCGTAGGGGCATAGGGTGGCCCAGGTCTATGCTGTTGCTGTGACATATTCTCCCCTCGTCGGTGTTGGTCTTCCTCCCCTCCTCTGGTATTAGATGTTAAATGTTAAGTGTTCAGTGTTGGATGATAGGTATTAGTTATTAGATATTTAGATATTTAGATATGCGTATTGGGTGGGCCGGGCGAGGTGAACGAGATCGGATGGGAAAACAAACGAGTATGTCAAACAGGGATAAAGAGTGACCGAGGAAGAGTGATGAGATGAGATAAGGATACGTTATGTTAGATGGTTTGTTATATTAATCTGAGGAACGCCAGGAGCTAGAGCTGGGAGCATGTGGCAGGTTTAGATGAAGAACTTCATATCTTGGCGGGTTGAGCTAGGGCGGTTAGGGAGGCAGGGAGGCAGGGAGGTAATGAGGTAGGGAGGTAGGGAGGTATGAAGGCAGGGAGATAGTATGGAAGGTATGTAGGTAGGCAGGTAGGTAATAAGAGGGAACAATAGAACAATAGGTGAGATAGAGATTAGGTAGGTAGGTATTTATGTCATTCGCCTCAGCCCTGAACATCATCGCGTTCGTCTCGTGCGTCTTGTGCGTCTCGTCCATCTCATTCGTCCATCTCGCCATCTCGCCATCTCACATGCCGTCATGCCGTCATGCCGTCATGTCGTCACCCCGTCACCCCGTCCCGCCCCCATATTTCGGAGGCTACGAGGTAGTGTCTAGGTGTCTAGACTCTAGAAGATGATCAAATAATCGAAGTCCATCAGATCAAACTAGGTAGATAACCAACTAGGTTGAAGACGGCTTAGACCTACATAAGAACCTAAGACATATTAAGAGAGATCAAGGATAGAATGTGAGTACTGTGTACGTACCTATGCTATTTCTTTTCTTTTCTTTTTTTCTTTTTACTTTTTCTTCTTTTCTTTTTTTGTCCAAGTTGTTTAGAATATCGGAGTTATTATCAGCTGTGTGACGTGACAGCTCCGATTGGTGAAGAGTGGGTCTGTTAACCTCATCTTTACTTCTTCACTTATCCTTCTTCACCTCTCTTAGGAATGTACGGCTACGGCGGGAGCATGTAACCGGACAGCCGGAGTGGCGGGCTCACGAGTCGGGAGTGAAAGGTCGTTCCTGTCTGACTTAGTATCTAACCTAATAGTGTATTCATTTTTTTTTTTCGTTTTCTAAGCTAATTTTAAGCTAATAATTGTACTTACTAATACTACTTGCCTAAAGCGTAAGTCATTGATGAGCACTCCGCCAATGACCTCATGCCACTATGCGACACTAGTAACAAGAAACATACCTAATACGTAGTAAACATGAGACCACGGCGTTCCAAGAGACCGATCGCCGACTTTGCTCAAACCTAGACAATTACCTAGGTCCTAGGTATTTACATAGGTAGGTACTTAATATAGCAGCTTCCTACTAATATATACTACCTAGATTTAGCATACCTGTAACCTAGTAGATTAATAGGTACCTAACAATCAATTTTTCCCGATCAATTAATAACACCAATGCTTGGCAATAACACATGGCACTTCATTACATAATATAAAGTATAGCACAAAATAATAAACCAGAGACAACAGGTTTTACACTTTGCGTCTATGGGATATACCCAGTAACTAGGTACTATTGGCACCTACCTGCTTACCTAGCATGCTAAGTCTCTATCTTTCGTATCTGTCTTGGGTCACAGACTCACCATACCTACCTAGGACCTGACTAGGTATTGTATCTGAGTCCTGGCTACACCGGGGGCAACATATATCCAGATCTCATCTATACAGACAGCCAGATCCCGTCCACGAATTCTAAGCCAAAAAAAAAACAGAAAAAAAAAACAGAAACGAAACAGAAACGGAAACAGAAACGGAACAGAACAAGAAGACGGGTAAATGGAGAAAAAAGCCAAACCTTTCTCTCCTACTGCGTAAATTCGGATCATACCTAATAAGAGAAACCACCGCGGTTCCATGTTTTATCCTTCTTTTTTCGAAAGTATCTCGTCCTAGGAGTGACTGGCCAAAGCTTCACAAAATTTTCGAATTTCTCTTGTACGTCCTCCTCAAATCCAGTAGTGACAGAAACACATACCATGTGGTTTGGGCAAGGACGCTGGAACTCGTGTTGGTCGCTGGGGAACGGATTGCATTTCAAGCAGAGACTTTCCAGCTTCGATTTCTCAAGTTGAGAACAGCACTTCGGCAGAATCATACCTTCCTCATATTTCTTCTTCTGCTTGAGACATTTACGGGACGCCGGGCAGAAAGTTTGCCACTCGTAGTGCTTAAAGACCTTTGTCTGACACCCTGCGCCGCGCTTGCTACAATAATTGTACTCGCTGCTTTTCGTCGTAAGGCAACCGCACGGAAACGTAGCACCGCTAAACTCGCACATGATGCCCAGTGTTGTCGGGAACTCGGGAACTAACAGTAATAGAGTATGCTATCCTAAGAGTCGTCAGTACCGCAAGGGTCGTAAAGATTACGAGATTGCAAGGTGTCAAGGTTTCAAGGTTGCCGATTAACACGCTGACAGATGACGATCGATACTCGAAGACCACTCCTCGGGAAAGGGGACAGACGAGGACATAAAATATCCTTTCATGGTCCCTTTGTCACTCCTCTTGTTATCCCTCTTTGTCATTGATAACTAGCGTAGTAAAAGATGTTCTTCCTGAACTCTCGATCTGTTCTAAAACGACAAGCAGGTGGCGATTGTCCGTCCCAAAACAATGGAGAACAATACAAAACAGTGTCTCTATCTTAGGCACTCAAGGCCCTAACCGCCATGACCCACTTTTGCAACGGACCCTCTTTTGCAACACTCTCACCGCTACAACCTACGTTAGATTTTTGTTTCCTACACCACCAAATTTTAGATTAAATCTTTGAAAATGAAGAATAAAAG